>JACSYO010000293.1:885000-1265000 GCA_016806645.1 Ophiodon elongatus | reverse complement strand
GTTTTCTCCTGGAACTCAGGTTTATCCCACAATCTAAAGATATATTCTTTAGGCACAAAAAAAACAAATATAGTTCCCCCCGCACCCCCTCAATTTCTCAATGGGTTTTCTCCTGGAACTCAGGTTTATCCCACAAAGATATGTTTAGGCAAAAAAAAAATGGGAGCTGGGAGACAAAAGAAGAAAAACAGATGACGGACTCGATGACATCTGTCTGGAGATGAAGAAAAGGAGGAGACACTTCTTTTTCCGCAGGCCGATGGAGGACAGAGAGACGGAGCTGCAGAATATCCCACAAAGACCCTTAAATCCATGCAGTCTCAGAACAAACTTCTCCTCGACCGTGTGGAGAACAGGTCCCGCCGATCCAACCTCCGCATAGTGAACGTACCGGAGGGCAGTGAAACTGGCCTAGACCGAAACAGTTCCTAGCGGACCTACTGATGGAGCTGGTGGGGCCGGAGGTGTTCACCTCTCCCCTGCTGATTGACCGCGCACATCGCATCCTGGTGGGGCCTGGCACGGTCTTTATAATATTTTCGGCAGACAGTCTTGGCTGATGTGTATTGGGTGAGGATGACCACTGTATTTCACAATTTTTCGACACGAAGGTCTCGCTTGGAGGAACACGTATATCACTTTCCTCATCTGATGGTTCATAATCAGTACCATTATAATCTTAATTGACCTCAAGATGGTCTTCATCTTTAGACACATCCTCCTCTATTTCACTGTCATGATCAAGGATGAGCTGCAGAGCCACCAGGGCTGTTATCCTTTTGTTTCTGTTGCTCATGTTGTCCTACAGTGAGCTGCTGTGTTGTATGTATCTGCAGAGTGTAATATTGGTAGGACTCCCGAACAACCCGTTTGTATGTTTCACCCCTCCCCTGCTAAGTGTGTCAGTCATGGTGGGAGGGAGTAAGAAATGGTCTAAACTTGATACTTCTGACCCCTTATAGCCTCCACTTTCATTGCCGGGTCAAATTGACCCGAACATCATGTCTGTAATATAAACCTGCAGGGGGGGGGTTGCATATACACGATACAAACCCTTTTTTTTTTTACACTAATTAAGGCAAGCAGAAAAAGTACTTAAAAATATTTTTTATAGATTTTCAAACTTTGAAACGGGTCAATTTGAGCCGGAACATAACAGGAGGGTTAAATCCAGATTGAAGACTCTTCTGTTTGCTGTTGCCTTTAATTGAACCAGATTCAAGGATCTTAATCAATTTCTGCATCTCACTACTGTATTTTATTTCTTAAACTGCACTGCAACTTTTATTATATTTTTTAGCTTTTTAATGTTTTACTAACGGTTTTTAATGTTATTTTTAATGTTTAAATGAATGTTCTTAATTGTTTTTAAATCTTCTTTTCTTTTGCATTATGTTTTGATGCGTAATGGTTTTATGTGAAGCACTTTGAATTGCCTTGTTTTTGAAATGTGCTATACAAATGAACTTGCCTTGCCTTCATAAAAAAGTACAATTTACTGCAGCAGACATTATCTCAGATCCAAATGGCCGTTACATTATAATTTCAGGTTCACTCTTTAACACACCAGTGATACTTGTTAATGTATATGCTCCTAACTGGGATGATGAAGACTTTCTTAAGAAAATGATCTCCAATATTCCTACTCTAATCTCTTACAATTTAATATTTGGAGGAGATCTGAATTGCTAATCAATCTCAGTCTGGATAGATCAAACCCTACTTTAAAACCGCCTTCAAAAATGGTGAAAACCCTGTCGGCTTTCATGGATCAGGTTGAATGTATTGATCCTTGGAGGTTTCAGAACCCCACCGATAAGACTTTCTCTTTCTACTCGCATACCCACCAGTCCTACTCTCGAATAGGTGACGTACTACGGTAAGCGTATTGCCTCACTTCCGGTTGCCAGCGTGTCTGTTGTCCGAAAGCTTACTTTCACAGCTCCAGCTAAACCGAGTTAATTGTGTGATATTCTTCAATACAAGCGGCTAAATTACCTGCTGTACATCTTAAACACTAATATCTCCCTCCTTGTAGCGGCTTCTCGCTTAAATCCTAGTTTTATTTACACTTTGTTTGGTTTCTCCAACGGTAGCCACCGTACTCTAGCTTAACAGCTAGCGATGGCTTCCCTCTCTCTCTCTCCTTCTCCCCCTTGCTCAGTGTGTCACATGCTTAGCCAGTCCTCTGCCTCCCTTAATGATAACGGTACATGTAATAAGTGTAGTTTGTTTGCTAGGGTGGAGGCGAGGCTCAGTGAGTTAGAGGCACGGCTCCGCACCATGGAAGCTCAGTCGTTAGCCACAGTAGTTAGCCTGCCCACTCCCATAGTCAGTGTGGGCCATCCAGCTGTAGCTTTAGCTAGCTGTTCCCCGGCAGCCCCCGAGCAGCCGGGAGGCTGGGTAACTGTCCGAAGGAAGCAGAAGTCAAAGCTGAAGCACACGGTGCACCACCAACCTCTTCATGTTTCCAACCGGTTCTCCCCACTCGGCGAGACACCCGCTGAAGAACCGACTCTGGTTATAGGTAGCTCCATAGTCAGAAACGTGAAGATAGCGAAGCCAGGGGTCACAGTCACATGCATTCCGGGGGCCAGAGCGGGCGACGTTGAATCCTATTTAAAACTGCTGGCTGAGGATAAACGTAAATACAGTAAGATTGTAATACACGTCGGCGGTAATGACTCCCGAATCCGACACTCGGAGGTCACTAAAATGAATGTGGCATCGGTGTGTTCATACGCCAAAACAATGTCGGACACCGTAGTTTTCTCTGGCCCTCTCCCAAATATGGTCAACGATGAGACGCATGTCATTCAACCGCTGGTTTGTCGAGGTGGTGTCCAGCAAATAATGTGGGCTTCGTTTATAATTGGGAGACTTTCTGGGGAAAACCTGGTCTGATTAGGAGAGACAGCATTCATCCCACGTTGGATGGAGCGGATCTCATTTCTGCAAATCTGACCAACTTTGTTTGGGGACCTAATCTATGACAACCCAGAGTTCAGACCAGGAAGCAGAAGCAGAGTTGTAGTCTTACACCCTTCTCTGCACTTCCATTAGAGCAGTTACCCACCCAAAACTATATAGAGACTGTGTCTGCCCCAACGGCCACTTAAATTAATTAAATCAAAAGTAACCAGAAGAGGAGTTGTACAAAATAATCTCATAAAAGTTAACACCACCAGCGCAACAGTGCAACAAAATAGGAGAATTAAATGTGGACTCTTAAATATCAGATCTTTGTCATCTAAAGCTGTTTTAGTAAATGATTTAATATCTGACAATCACATTGATCTATTCTGTCTTACTGAAACCTGGCTGTGTCATGAAGAATATGTCAGCCTAAATGAATCAACTCCTCCAAGTCACATTAATACTCACATTCCTCGAGGCACCGGCCGAGGAGGTGGAGTAGCAGCTATCTTTGACTCGGGCCTATTAATGAATCCTAAACCTAAATTAAACTACAACTCATTTGAAAGCCTTGTTCTTAGTCTTTCACATCCAACCTGGAAAACAATACAGCCAATTCTATTTGTTATAGTGTACCGGGCTCCAGGTCCGTATTCTGAATTTCTATCTGAATTTTCAGAGTTTTTATAAATAAAAAATAAAAATAAGAACAACCCCAGGTTTCTCTTCAGCACTGTAGCCAGACTGACACAGAGTCACAGCTCTGTTGAGCCGTGTATTCCTATAGACCTCAGTAGTAATGACTTCATGAGCTTCTTCAATGATAAGATTCTAACTATTAGAGACAAGATTAATAATCTCTTGCCCTCAACCAGTGCCGATCTATCCTTGGAGGCAGCTATAAACCCTGATATATGTTTGGACGGCTTCTCTCTCATCAACTTTAAAAAATAGTTTTCAACAATTTCCTCTTCTAGATCTTCTACCTGTCTCTTGGACCCCGTCCCGACGAGGCTGCTTAAAGAAGTTTTACCTTTGATTGGCACCTGTCTGCTGGATATTGTCAATCTGTCTTTACTAACAGGCCATGTACCACAGACTTTTAAAGTAGCTGTGATCAAGCCTCTTCTCAGGAAGCCCACTCTTGATCCAGAGGTGTTGGCTAACTATAGACCGATCTCTAACCTTCCCTTCCTCTCTAAGATCCTTGAGAAAGTAGTTGCAAATCAGTTATGTGACTTTCTACATAACAATAGTTTATTCGAGGATTTTCAGTGAGGATTTAGAAAACACCACAGCACAGAGACAGCACTGGTGAAAATTACTAATGACCTCCTAATTGCATCAGATAAAGGACTTGTCTCTGTTCTTGTCTTGTTAGACCTTAGTGCTGCGTTCGACACCATTGACCATCACATCCTATTACAGAGATTAGAACATTTGATTGGCATTAAAGGCACCGCACTAAGCTGGTTTAAATCCTATTTATCAGATCGATCTCAGTTTGTATATGTAAACGATGAATCCTCGATGACCACCAACGTCAGTCACGGAGTTCCACAAGGTTCTGTACTTGGACCAATCTTATTCACCTTATATATGCTTCCTTTGGGCAATATTATCAGAAAACACTCCATAGACTTTCATTGTTAAGCTGATGATACTCAATTATATCTGTCGATCAAGCCAGACGAAACCAACCAGCTTGCTAAACTTCAAGTATGTCTCAAAGATATAAAAGCATGGATGACCTGCAACTTCCTGATGTTAAACTCAGACAAAACTGAAGTTATTTTACTAGGCCCAGAACACCTCCGGATCTTTGATCAGGACTTGTCCTTTAACTCTCACGTAAAACAAATCTCAAGGACTGCCTTTTTTCACCTACGTAACATTTCAAAAATTAGACACATCCTGTCTCAAAGCGATGCAGAAAAAATTGTTCACGCATTTGTTACTTCTAGACTAGATTACTGTAACTCCTTATTAGAGCAGCCGGATGGCTTCATTAGCAGCTAAAGCTAAAAGCAGCCGAGTGAAATATCGTTTTGTAACGTTACGAAGACGTTCAATGTTTTGTTACTCAAAAATAAAATTAAAATAAAATGGTTATTGTTCTGGTAACCAAGATGACAAAATACCTAACAATTTAACAGATAAAACAAATATAACCAATAGTATTTGAATGTTTCCTCTTAAATCATCGGTCAGTCTTTTTGTTCAAGTATGAATCCCTGTTGTTCCTTTCAGGGAAAGTCGCCTGAGAAACCATTTTACAGTACAGAGCAAAGCTGTGACACGAATCCTTCTGACACAACGCTTCAAGCTAAAATCACAGCACACTGCTAAGTAGACTTGATATTTTACCTCTCCAACTCTGGAAATCTCCTCCCCATAAAACTCAATACTTGTGAAAGAGACGAATGTCTCGTTTCTATGCAGAACAAATGATTAGATTGTACTTGATTGGAATGTGAAGCAGGGCATCTGTTGATCGATGGAACAGAAGCTGACAAACGTCCTGCAGGAAAGGTAACACTGACCCCCCTTCAAACTCTCTGTAAACTTGGCACCAACGGGAACTCTCCACTTAGCCTTCACTGACCTAACGTTGAACTCTATTCTGCTCATGTGACCAGGAAGCAGTTTATTACAGCGTCACCTCTCTGGTCTGAAAGATGTCGACGGAAGCAAGGAGGGGTGAAGGAGAGTCTTCTTGCTCCTGTAACGACCCTCCTCGCTCTTCAGAAGTCCATCCCTTCATCACTCTCACACCAGTCTGACGGAGCGTCGGTGCGAAGTAACGATCTCCAAAGTTACCTTTGGAAACAAAAAGAAGGGAGAGAGATAAGAAAAGCAAGTAGATTACGTTTTTAGTTTGGCAATGTGTCCTCTCCTTTAGGCTTCTTCAGCTAGCTACACAAGATTCAGGTCTGCAAACTCAAGTGAGATAAAATAATACAACCTCTGCCATGTCGTCTATCTATTGGCTTAACCAAGTGTTCATCATCTGTTAGACTGTACACGCACCCAACACATTAATTTGTAAATATTGTTCTATTCCATTTCATACCACTATAAATTTAATCAATTCAAATTAATTTATGTTGGCTGCGTCAGCCATCAATGATGGCTCAGTTAGCCATCATTCATTTTATTATTTACATTTGTGCTTTTCTTACTTTGTCGTGTATGAATGTCACCTTCTTTTATTCCACATGGTTGGAAAAGGGAGGGACGTTCAGTTGGATGCAATCTGCAACCTCACCACTTTATAGCACTACATCCTACACATTGGTTCTTGTGTTCAATGTTGAATGAAGGCGACCTTGTGAGCAGGGAATGAAATTAGCACCTAGATACAAGGTTAATGTTGGCTGTTGCAGGTCACATGTTAACATGGAAAATAGGTTTTCCTTATATTAAACTTTCATTTTCTGTTTATTTTGAAGGTCCCTGTGGACTAAAGTGGTCGTGTTTGCAGCGTGGTGTCGGCTCCCAGCGGGGATCGGAGAAGCAGATGCTGCTGCTGCCGGGGGGAGCTGAGCTTTCCTCCTCCCACCGGAGCTCCGTCTGCAGGTCCGAGGCTGCAGGTGAAGCCAGATCTGGGTCTGTCCACGGTGGACTGGTCTTTGCTGGATCTGGGTCTGTCCATGGTGGACCGGTCTCTGCTGGCGACCCCACTGGAGTCTGAGCTGAAGTAGTTTCTGGAGAACCTGCATGATTTCATCTGATTTCACCAGAATCCGACCCGGTGGCACCGATGACGAGCATTAAAAATAACTATGTAGAAACAGACTCTCTTCTCTCTGATTTTACGACACATTTCTCAAAGAAACCAGACGGTACCAGTTTTCTAACCGGCTCTGAAGCTCACATTTCTAAACCCCACAAACATAAAAACTACATCACCGCATTGGGCAGAGTAATATCTCTCTCATGATATAAATATATTGTCTACTGGACTCATGGTTTTTGTATAAGGGGCCGGGGTTTGACAGGTAGTTTGGTTGAAAATCACCGTCTACTCTAACCTTCCTTAAATTAGTCTGCCTCTCCACCCAGGTGCTCCAATCACCATGGTAACCAGTGACACAAACGCACGCAGCGCCTATGAAATATATGAACAAAATGAAAGAGTTTGTCAACCTTATACATTAAGAGTTTTCAGTGAAGCCTCTTATCGCTCAGTTTCTCAGCGTCAGCCTGTTTTCTTTTTAGTTTTTTTCACACACATCATGTGGCCTATGGACCTCATATTAACCCTCAAATGATCAACATCTTCCGGCATTAGCATCCACACTGTCAAAATTTCTTGCGATATTTTCTAGTTATTATATATCGTTTTATTTTACTCATTGTTTTTTCACATGTTGCTTCTTAGCTCAATGTTGTAGCACTTTTAAACTATTTAAAAATGTTTTATCATCGTTTGTCTGACATTTCTATCTTGAAAAGCACTTTGTAACCTTTGTTTTGAAAGGTGCTATATAAATAGTTTATTATGATTATTTTTACATGGGACAATGACAGAACGGACTCACGTACCTCCGATTTCACCGGTGTCATGGTTGGTCTGGATGAGGGTCTTTCCCAGTCGGATGTCTTTACACACGGCCATCAGAGCCTGCTCCATCGTCTCTCCTGCTCAGGACAGAAACGCCTGTAATCTACAAACACACACACGCTGAATTTCAGTGTTTTGGTAATGTACACAATATAATACTACCTCATTAACAACCAGGTGAACAGACGCACAAAAAGCAGACTCACTCTTTTACTGCTCAGCCTCTTGCCGTCATAGATGCCACCCTGAGGCGTCTCCACGGGGAGAAAAGGACGAAGAGGAAAATTAAAAACCACCACAGACTAAACCGCTGAATGAAGCCGTTTCACATTATAACTCTGCTTCTCCGACGCTGTTCGAGGAACACGGGACGTCCCGGAGACGTTGCGACCCGAGCTGCCGCTAGCGTTTGCTCAGCTTGTTTCTCTGTTAACTTCAGATACAGACATCCAGTGACTAAAATCCTTCATACAGGTAAAATAGAGTTCAAAATGTTTTATAAAAACTACAAATTGATCCATGTTTTCTTGTGTTTTGTGAAACCAATTGTTAAGATAATGTTGTAATTACGTAATTTATTAACTAAGTAAGTCTTTGACCTTGTCTATAGATTAAAGATTCCGTCCACACGACCTTTGTTTTTCAAAATATCTCCATCCACACTTGACTATTTGGAATACGGAGGAGTGATGTAGAGATGCTGTATACGGCTGTGGTAGAGACCTGTCAATCATAAGTGATCTAATGACGTTAAATATATAATAGTATCGTATAATATAGTCTTTAAATGCCATTAAAACAGTAAAAATATAGTATTTCATAAAAATGTTATAGTATGTTAATGTTCCATAACAAAAGTCACAGTATAGTATGTGACAACATGTAATAATATGTATGTAATATAAAGGTCATAAAAAAGGTTATCATGTTAAAATGTATCCACGTGTTTGTTTGTGCGGACATTGTTGTGCCAAAAAAGTAATCTCCCTCAAAAGCTGATCGCCGTTTACGGGAGCGTGTGTAGCCTATTAAAGCTATATCGCCATGTTCATAGTCTACAGCTGATTTTATCTGGATCAAACTTTATGACCCTGGTAATAGCAAAGATATGTCTTTGTTAAACTTTATCGTTTCTTGTAACCAAATATCACAATTGTGGCAAAACAAGCGTTTATAGTTTAGTAATCATGCATGACATTTACATAATAAGTTACAGAAATGATCACTCTGCATTACTGTATGTACTTGGTGCCCTATTATAACCAACCCAGTACTTCAAAACGGTTTAAATAGCTTTAAAGCGGAAATAGGCCTAAAACCCATAAAATGCAGATTACAGCTCGTACCATGTCATTGAAAGGTTATCTGTGTTTGAATAGATAGAAGAAAAATCTTAATTTGCAGTAGGTGTCAAATATTTTTTACTGGATGTAGCAAATACTCAATTTAAGTAAAAGTACCTTATTGTCACAGTACTTAAGCAAATGTACATTTGACCATTAGACAGTCAACAGCCCTCTTTATCTGAACAAAGCATCCGTTAACTGACCATGGAGGAGTTATCTTGGAGGTAGACGTCTAAAAAATGTTGAATCAAGTGTAAAGGATTTTTTTCCCGTCACATACAGTACTTGTACCTAAAATTAAAGACGAGACCTTACTTTATTACATGGAAGACAGAAGGGGAGTACTGACGGTGTTCAAGATGATTTGGTTTTAGTATCCCAGTTCACCTCACTTCACACAGTAGACCTAGTATTTAGATGAAAACGGCGCCTCCCAGTGGTTGAAATAGCGTTCTGCAACGATTCCACTGTTGATTGATAAATTATGGCTTTGCACAACTATACAAATACAACGTTACAGCCACAAATGAAGATTATATGAACACCCATAAAAGCAGACCTATAGGGTTTAGGATTTTAAGCATTTAGGGCAAACTGACATTTAAGAGACTGCAGGCAACAAGGGAGACACAGACGACCTGAGGTGACATGTAATATTCATCAGCAGACATGCGATCTGACTCTCATCAAGGTTAAATGCGTCAGTCCAGGTGGGAGAATAAAGAGCGTGCACGCGCGCACACACACACAGTGTGTTCTCCTCCCCCACACCGAGCAGGCAGCAGGTTTTATTTGCATTGGACAGCTCCATGGTGATGGTTGTTGTTGTCCCTGTACACACACACACAAACACACTTCTCTTCATACCTGCAACAGGTGATTTCGAGGGGGCGAGGCCTCCTGGTCCTGGTTTCTTGTAATTCACAATGAACTTGCTTCTGTTGAAAACCAAACAGAAAGTGTGTGAACGAGAGAGAGATGCAGCAGAGATCATAGGCAGCTGTTTGTTTGCTATGCGTGTGCTTGGATAAGGTGTGGCCAGCGCTGTCCCTGCAGGTGTGCAGACAAGCCGAGGACAGGCAGCACAGTGCAGACACCACCTGCTGTTACACGAGAGGAGAAATCCCCAGGGCTTACCGCCGGTAAGTTCTTCTCTTTCACAGAAAGTCTTCACATCTTTTTTGGGTTGTTGTTATTTAACCTTTTGGTATAAGAGTTGATATCAGATGCGCATTAAATTAAAATAAAGTGCACATTATAACGCAGGGCCTAAGCTGTGCTTTGTGCCCTTACAGCTGACGAATTGTTATTTCAGTAAACACAGTGAACCACATATTATCTATACAATGTTAAATGTAGGATGCTTCAAAGTCATTGACACACACACACATATATATATTTATATTAAGTCTCTGAAACACTCCAACCTGTAAAAGATTACTAGAATAATACATGTATAAGTTATTGTGTAATTGTTAGTAATAACTTGTTTATAGAATATTTAGTGCCAGACCCTAACCAGCATAATCCATCTCAAGTCTAAACTTACAATAAAATAAACTACATACAGTTGTAACATTCAATAGTTTACATTAAACTGGCTAAAAGTCCTGTGACGTCACTGACCCTCTCTCACTCTGTCTGAATATTTTTTATCGTCTCTTTATCGTATTGTTGCAATTTTAAATTAATGTTTTTAATTTACAACAGGAGAAAACTAGAGGCAAAATGTCCACTATGCTGTCTATGCTTAGTACGCAGCATGCGCTCCCCGTACTCAGCTTGCGCTTTCTGTACGCAGCATGCGCTCCTCTTACGCAGCATGCGCTCCTCAAACTTGTGAGCTAGCCAACCACCAGTTGGGGGTTTGTGTCGAGCGAAAAACTTTCTCATTAAATAATTAAAAATAATTTTAAAAAAAAATTACTAATGCAGTTATATTTCTACATTAATTACGTTTTATCAACCGCAGGACGGAAGAAATGGGTCAACGTCCATCTAAGAAGAAGTTCACGGAAAGACCCGGGAAATTGTGAAGCTAGCTAGCTAAACATTAAAACCGCACATTTAGCCTTTCCAGGCCATTAAAGAGAACGAGCTACATACCTGTGTTACATGACTAACCTTACACACGATATTAATTGAGATAAATACGTAAAGTCATAGTTTAAACTCACCTTCATGTGCTGAAGAAAAGCGGACAAAGAAAAACGAACGGTCACCGCGATCTGTTCGGTCGGATCTACTTGCTGCAGGCAGAAAGTAACGGTGAGTCACTCCGCCTCAATTCATTGGCGGTTGTTCGGTTAATAGACTCCCTCCGCCGGTGGCAATAGTCCTTTCTTGTTTCCCACAAAATGCCTATATTTTCTTTGGGATTATGAAATCAATGGCTTCCAATTTAAGTGTATGATTTATGTGCAGTGTTTAACCAGTAGATTATGGTTTTAAAGAGACAGTTTCCCTAAAACTCAAACATAGCAGCATTTTCTCAGTCTCTTATTTCAATTTTTGTTACTGATAATTTAAAAACACAAGTTCAATCAACACTAATACATCTCAAAAAGTCAACAATGAATTACAATAATAACTTGAACGGTTGAGTTCAAAATCTAAAACTTGTCAGAACTAGATAGATCTATAGATCTATCTATAGATATATACTGTATACATAGATATATATAATACTTATGATATTAATGTATTGTTATGGTAGCCCGTAGATGCATTAAAATAGAATACCAAAACGAAATTATTTATATAAATATATATATATATATATTCTTTTAAGATTATATATATATATATATTTATATTAAGAATTCCATAGAATATATATATTCTTCATAAATATATATATATATATATATATATATATATATTAAGAATATATAGATATATAAAGAATTTCGTTTTGGTATTCTATTTTAATGCATCTACGGGCTACCATAAGAATACATCAATAGCATAAGTATTTGTGCTACTATAGTAATCCTATGGTTATATGATTAAGACTATAATTATGATCTTACAGTTCACCATTCACCCCCCAAAAAAAGCTCTCTCTCTCTCTCTCTCTATCCAGCGCAAAAGTTTCTTAGGGCCGTTAAAATTTCATTTGACCGTATAATTACCTTTACACCATGAAATTAGTCAACGTTGAATATCAATACATATTACCGACCACGTGACCTGATAAGGAATTTTAGCACTGTTGCCGCACAGGAAACATTTATACAAGAAGTCAGACTAAAAAAGGATGTGTCATAAAGCATGACAACAAAACATTTTGCAATCGCAATACACGTGAAAATCCTTTGTCAACACCTGAGTAGAATCTGTTGGTTTGTGATTATTTGAATATTTGCAAATGTGTTTCTCTCCATCGAGGCACACTATCGATTGAAATAAATTCATAAAACAAACAGGCTTGTGGAAGAAACGAAGTGTATAACTCCACACAGCCCTGATCTGAATGGAGAACAGAATCCACTTTAGTAGACTAGTCATGAATGTATTTTGTGTTTACTCATATTTCCAATGTCCTCTAGACTTTAGTATCGGTATTTTTGGGACATTTAGACCTTTTATTATAAATTGTGCACACCTCTTTATGATTTTTTATTTTATTATTGTGTATTAAGCTATACGGCAAAGATGTTGAATCTGCTTTTAATAATGTAATGAATAATAATATATATATAATATATTATAATTGATAATTGTTTACAAAAACATACCAGTTTTTTTCTTTTGTTTTACAAATCTACCACAAATGACCTTATATATATATATATATATATATATATATATATATATGTATAAAAAAAAAGAATATATATATATATATATATATATATATTTATATATATATTTATATATATATATATTTATATATATATATTTATATATTTATATATATATATATTTATATATATATATATATATTTATATATATATATATATATTTATATATATATATATATATATATATATATATATATATATATATATATATATATATATATTTATTTATATATTTATATATATATATATTTATATATATTTATATATATATATATTTATATATTTATATATATATATATATATATATATATATATATATATATATGTATAAAAAAAAAGAATATATATATATATGTAAAACTGGTATGTTTTTGTAAACAATTATCCCAGGTATCCAACAGTCCCCACTGTCCGATATGTTTAATTTCAACTGTTGGTGTGTTCCTTGACAGGAGACTCGGATGAAGATGAACTGGGGCTTTTTGGAGAACATCCTCAGTGGGGTGAACAAGTACTCCACTGTGATCGGGCGCATCTGGCTCTCCGTGGTCTTCCTCTTCAGGATCCTGGTGTACGTGGCGGCAGCTGAGCAGGTGTGGAAGGACGAGCAGAAGGATTTCGTGTGCAACACCCGGCAGCCCGGCTGCGAGAACGCCTGCTTCGACCACTTCTTCCCCATCTCGCAGGTGCGCCTCTGGGCTCTGCAGCTCATCATGGTGTCCACCCCGTCCCTGCTGGTGGCCCTGCACGTGGCCTACCGGGAGCACCGGGAGGCCAAGCACAAGCGCAAGCTGTACAAGGACAAAGGGAGCATCGACGGAGGTCTGTTCTGCACCTACATCGTCAGCCTGGTCTTCAAGATAACCTTCGAGGCCGGCTCCCTGTTTGCCTTCTACTTCCTGTACAACGGCTTCGATGTGCCCATGCTGCTCCGCTGCAGCCAGAGTCCCTGTCCCAACACGGAGGACTGCTTCGTCGCCAGAGCCACAGAGAAGAAGATCTTCCTCTACATCATGGGCTGCACGTCCATGCTGTGCATCGCTCTGAACTTCGCGGAGCTCGTGTACATCGTGTGGAAGCACTTGTGGAAATGCTTCACGCGGCGGTACGTCCCCGTGAGGGAGCGGGCCGTCAGCCAATGCCGGTCGCCCATGTCCATTGTCAATGAGTTTGTCTCGGCTGAGCCCACAGTAAACACAGAGGGAGGCAACACACAGCCTGCTCCGGCTGCTGAAAACCAGCCTGTCCAGTCCTAGAGGGGCTGGGACACACCGAGAGCTCATGTTCCCATCTCTAAGGGAAAACACAGGAAACTAACACAGACACTGCTGACAGCAGATTTAATGGTGCAGCGGGGCCTAAACTGAGAAAAGCTTTGCGTTATTAGTTAGAACAAACTAATTATGGATATAATTAATATATACAAAACACTGACGGTCAAACTCCAGACTGGACTCAGTTTAACTGGAGACATTAATTCCAAATAGCTCCCTTCAAATTCAACACCTCTCCCCTTTGGTTCGAGGGGCATTCTACCAAAATTACACATTTCTACTCATCATTTAAACATTTTGAAATTATTATTTTGTCTTCTGTGGCTCTGGAGGAGCTTTGTCCAGTGTGAGATAATAATAATCTGGATTCGGAGACTAAAAAAAAAAAAACACTACATTGTTTTGCGTGTTTACCAGGCAGGAAAGGCCTAATCAAAGTTGCATTATGGGAAATCTGGGATCCAGTATTTTTTTTAAGCTTGGCCCTCACTAAGGACTTAAATCATTCCCAATAAACTAAAATGTCTGCTGTGGAAAAAGTATTTTTTTTTGTCAACTAAAACAAAAAGGGCCTGGTCCTCTGACCTAAATGAGTTGACAGCCAATCACATAACTAGCACTGCGTGTCTGAAATTAATCAAATATTGTTCCTGTATTCCTTCATGTGATTTAAAAGCATAAATATTTTAATAGTGAACACAATGTTGTTGGAGATATAAACAAATGTAATTATGACATTTGCCGTTCAGTTCTCACTTGTATCAGGAGATCAAATTATTGGCAGATATCTTGAGAAACTGTCAAATAAAAACAAGGAGTCATGAAACGCATGAAACTGGATTCCTCGAGAGGATGAAGGGACTTCAACTTGTATTGTCTAAAGCAATATTCAGCAGATTGGCACGTGCACGACAAATAACTCCATTTAAAAATTCTAAATGAACCTAAGTTCGCCTTTTTGTTGATCTGTCTTTGTGCGGTTTCTGTTTAGAATTGTGACTAATGTAACATTTTAGATCATACTATTCAAATGCTAAAATTCTACTGCTTGTGATTATTTTAAAGTGCAATAATAAATTATTAATATATACACACACCACTTGAGCATGCTTTTTTTTTCTCTCAACTACACAATGAACACCGTTTTTATTGAACCCAAAGAGTGTCTCTCTCTCTCTCTCTCACACTCACTCACTCAATTTGGAAACATTCAAAATTACTTTCAAATTGCTGATAAGCATTGAATTCAAAAGTATTTCATTTTCTAGTTCAGAAATCATGTAACTGCAGAATAGAGCCCATTTCTTTTCAATAATTCAAGAGGATTTCAGTGCGCATGCAGCAGCAACCAAACCTCACACCATAAACAGGAATGCAGTGCATCTATCGAAAAGGTGAAAATGATGAAAAACAAGTCAAACTGGTTGTAAAAAACTGTTCATTTAATAATAAGACTGCTGGTGGCAGCGGGTGACTATATAACCAACGCACAATAATCAACATCTTCGAATCACAAACTACACACAATACAACCCATTTCAAAGTCTTGTTTGTCTCTACGTCCCACAGGGATTATTAAGACACCAAAAAGTCGATGTCGCATCATAATGTTCAGGTAACTTTTTGACCGTCCATAAATAAAAACATGCTATATACTTTTCCATAAAAAAAAAAAAAAAAAAAAAAGACAAAAATTGTACAGATAATACAGTATAATTCAAAACAAGTTGTTTTGCTTCATTTCTTTTTTTTTTTTTTAATAGCTGAATGTGTAGAAAATATTTCACATGTAGGGCACCTGTCTGCAGCAGATTTTACTCATTCTAGTCCTGAGGTTCTGCTTTACAAAAACAAAACATGTGAGAGTCACTTCTCTTTTGTCTTTACAATACCACTGTGGGCCGCGTGTCCTGCAGCTGTTTCAACATAAGGTCGGTGACACCCGAAAAGGCCCCGTCTATTATTATTTTGACCTTACTGAGTGATTTCATGTTCTGACGGTTGCTGAACCGGACGCACGTGTCTTTGGAGCTCAGACTGGACGTCCGTCTCCACGTTTCCGGCACGCCGACCTTCACCGTCAAGGGATGTTCACATTTATTTGACTGCTCCAGGAACTTCAAGAAAGACATTTCGAATCCCATCGGTTTAAACGAGGCCAGCGGAGCGTTCTCCTCCTGCATTATTGCGGGGCAAGAGGAGTCGGATTCGTCGTCCCGGCTGTACGCTACTTCGACCTTGGTCGTACGTGGGATTTTCTTGCGTTTCACGGATTTTCCCACCAGTTTTCGTGGACGTCCTCGTTTGCGTTTGAGCACCACGGAGCCATCCGAGCTTTCATCAGTGGATAGTTTGCTTTCGAACACTGTAGCGGGGGACCCTGCTGAGGCCCTCTTGCGTAGGACGGGCTTCGAATATCCATATGCCCCTCCTTCCAGGCAAGCGTCTTCCGTCAACTCGTTGTCCGACAGGTCAGAGGTGTTCTCCGATTTGGAATCATCGCTTCTGATGGAGCGGTACTTCTGCCTGGGGAACTTTTTGCAGAATATGAAGTGACTCCTTTGCTGCTCCAGGTACTTTTCCGACAGCCCGTGTCCCACGTAATGTTTTAATATGCTCCGCTCTGACTTCAAGACTGAATCGCAGCCTTTAATCATACAGGGGTATTGTAGAGGGAATTTCTTGGTGCACATGGACGATGCCTCCACTTTAGATTTCAAGGAGGGTTTTCCATATTTAGTCCAGTGGTTGCTTTTCGCCTTGCTCCCTCTCTTTGCGTCGCTTGCCCTCTGGAGGATCTTTTTATTGCTCTCTATGTTTTCCTTCCCATTACTTGTCTTGGTAATTTGGTAAAGCAAAGTCTTTGCGTTTTGTTTAATTCCTTCTTGTTTAATCTCTTCTTCTATCTGTTCAGTCTTTAGCTTGGGCTGGTACAATTCCTGATGCTTCTTCATGACATGTCTGAGCATGTTCGACTTTGTGGCGTACGTACGGTCACAGCCTTCGATTTCACACTTGAACGAGCCGTTGAATTGTTCAGGTTTGGCCAGCTTCATATCTTTATGCAGCTCTTTGACGTGTGCTATATACTTCCAGAACGCGGTGAAGGAGGCCGTACAACCTTGTTGGCTGCAAGCAAACTTGCCGAGCTTGATGCTGGACAAGAGGCTGCTGACTTTATCGAGGCTGAAATCATGCAGCTGCAAGTAATGCTGCAACAGGTTGGGAACTTCTTGGAAAACTCGGGAGCAGTCCTTGACTTGGCATCTGAATTCTGAAAACTGGGGGAGCTCCGCATCCGACTCCTCCTCATTGTGGTCCGTCGTGTCATCCGGTCCATCGCTCTGGTCCTGCTCTTTGTTCACCTCCAGCGCCGACAGAGCCGACTGGTGAACAGCCCTGTAGTGGAGGATCAGATTGTGCTGGATGGTGAAGGCCGCCACGCAGCCTTGATGAACGCAGCGATATGGCCTGTACTGACTCATGGCGTCCCCCGAGTGGGGCTTCTTCTCTTTCGTCTTCCTGGTTATGTCTATGCTCGGCTTAACTATTGCCTGCCCGTTGACGGAAGATTGTTTGTCGGGAGATAGAGCCTGGGTGAGGTGAGCGGACACTTTGGGCAAATGGGCATGAACTTGTTTACCGCTTGCGCGTTGATGAGACCACTGCTGCGCTGACTGAAAGGTTGATGCGGAGGTGTGGGCCTGCACTGGTGGAGTCATCGCCTGATTGTGCATGGGAGCGGTTTGCAAGGGCTGAATGACCGTGGAGCGATTGTCATCTTGATATTTCTGATTAGTTATGTCCATGTTAGTGAGCGATACAAATGCCTGCGATGCGTATTCACGTTTTACCGCGCCTTGGAGTGACGTAGGCGCCGGGGTTTGCGCCGCTGCAGAGAGACATTTTTGAAGAGCAGCAGTTGTAGCAGCTTTGGCCTCCCTGCGCTTCAGATCCAGGTCTGCGATTTCTTTAGCTAATAATTTGTGAACGGAATGGTAGTGAGCGCGCAGGTTTGAGTTACGGGTGAATCTTTTGCTACATTTCTGACACTTGAAAGGGGCGTATTGGCCGTACTTTTTTTTAACCACATTCACCATCTCGATCGTGTAGTTATGACCTTTGGAGAGATGTTTCCAAAACGCTTCACTTGATATGGAACTAAATGGGCAGTTCTCACAAGCAAACGGCATGACAACGTTCTTTGCAGATATGGGTTGGCTTTGCGTAGAGATGTTACTTTGTTTCATGGGCGCGGCCATTTGTTCAGCCATCTCTCTGACTAAGTCGAGCCTTTCAAATGCACTTTGGATTTCTGTCATCCACTGTTGCTGGCCGGCAGACAACTGACCGGGCTCAAGATCTGCATCATTTGCCGGGACCCTCGTGGGGCTCAGGACCTCCTGCTGCGGGGTGGAGCTCTCTCTGAAACAAGTAAAGCTCTGTGTGTGCAGAAGCCGTTCAATTTCGTCAGAGGTTGCCATGAGGATTGTACAGTTTTCTTGAAGGAGTTGTCCTTGACTAGCTAAGTCACTCTTTGAATCACGGAACATTTGATGATGCCCATAGTTATTGGAGGGACTGCACATTGGGCCAAAAGACATGGCACTTGAATTGGCATTCGGGTCAGTGTGGCTTGAATGGCACGAGCTGTTTCCATGTTGAAAGTCGCCGGACAAAATCTGCTCCCGCAGTCGCTTTTTAACATCGTGCTCTGGTGTCACCCTCTGCGTCTCAGCCTTCTTGCCACTTGCTGCACTAAGCAGACTATTGGGTAACCGTGTCTGCACCACTGGGTTTGAATCTGCCGTGTGAATGGTTGACGTAGAGCGATACCTTTCACTGTGGTTCGTGGGACCACTGGTGGAAGGGGTTTCTTTGAGTATCTGAGAGAGAAGTGGGTCAGGAAACTCACTCCCAGCAAACGTATCAATGCTAGGCTGTGAATAATGGGCCGTACTGTACGAATTGTCCTCTTGCTTCACTTGGATATTTTCTGTATGCCGTATGACGGAGCTCCCTGGCAAGCGTTCACCAGCTAAGTAGGGAACACAAGGGTTTTGGAACAATGGCTGGGGAGCAGGTGTGTTAACAAAAAGCTCGGACAGGTTGGATTCAGCCATGATCTGCTTAAGAATGTCATCATTTGACTCACCATTAGCATATACTGGCAAATTATCTTGTGAATAATTAGGGGTGGGGTAATTTTTTGCAGCTGCTGAACCATTTGAGACCGACTGATGAGGCTTCTCGTGATAAACAACAGGAGGACTATAAGACGACTGTGGCTGAACGGTGTTGACCGTTTGCTCGGAATTGAGAAGGTCAAGGAAGGAAGCTGGCAGGTCTGTGTTGAGTTCCGACTCATCATATGGTTTACAGCTCACACGCTTGGACAAATGGCCTCCGAGGGATTTGGGACTATCAAATTGCCGAAAACACCTGCAACAAACAAATTTCCCATCCCTAAGGATAGCGGGCCATTTGGTCCTTTTGTTTTTTCTGACTGGCTTGAGATTTTCAGGGTTGTTTTCAGAGACAACTGTGTCCTTTTGAGGTTGGTTGTTAATGTGCTTTTGGCTTGCACTCTGTGGAGAGGGAAAAGTAGGCTGCATATTACTTTGCATTGATTTTGTTTTTTCTGGTGCCCTAGAACAAGAGACTAAACTGCTTTGCATCTGTGATGTATACGGCGGAATAAGGCCGTCTGGTTGGTGAGACGCTACCTTAGCACCGTCCATGTACGAGGGCATAACTGGCTGGGATCTATTTTCCATAAGTGGTGACTGCAGGGAATCAACTTGTATGTTAGATGCATAGACTCGGGAAGAGCCACAGTTTTGAATTTGTTCACTTCCAGGAGCCGAGAGCCAATTGTGACTACCTGAAACTTGGGACTGAGTAGTTATCGGAGTTGTTTCACTTCCCAGCTGAGAGAGGACGATGGGGTTTAAAACGTTCTCCATCAGGAGTGAAGCATTTTTGTTGTGGGCAGATGAGCAATGGGAATGTAGAGTAGAACAGTTTAACCGTACACCCATATTAATATAAGGAGGCGATTGGATAACGTTCTGCCTATGAACTCCGTGAAGTGGTACGCTGCTGGCCGGTTGGTTCTGAACCGAGGCGGCTGAACTGAGATGTCCAACAGATGATGTGCTTGGTGCTGGAGCGTAGGTTATCTTGATTTTAGTCCGAGCAACTTTCCATTGTTCATAGAAATCGGAGTGAATCGTTTTCATGTGCTTGGCCACGCTTCTGTAGGAGCTGTAGTGCCTCGGACAGGTTTCAAACGGACAGTGAAATCGCTCTCTGTGTCCCGGCGGGGGACCCGCGCTCGTTAAGGACGCCACAGAGTTCTCTGATCTGTTCCCAGTTAGTGGCTGAGGGGTTACGGTTGGAGGAAGTGGTTGTGACATTGCTGGCTCTACGGAGTTCTGGGGGGACGGTAATGTTAACAGGTTGCTACTACACATAGGCCTTTGTTGCCCTGGCAATGGTAAGTTGCAGTCAGAGTTGTAACCCGTCGTTCCAGTATTTAAATTACTGGGGAACATTTGTTGCTGGCCATGCAAGACACCGGTATTACAGCTATGCGACACGTTACCTAAATTAGCTTCAAATGGAGGTACTAGTTGATTATGTTGGGGCGGTCTCATATTATCAAAAGAATGACCACCTAAACCACGTCTGGGTTCATTTGGATCGGACAAGTGGGAATTCGCAGGCTGAATAACAGACTGATTCAAATCCTGTGTCTGACTGGTGGCGGAGGAAGGCATGTTTAGTGTTTCTTGTTTGACTCTGAATTGTCCCAAGGTTTCCACAGGTGGTTGTGAGGATTTCAGTAAGCTCTCAATGGACACTGGCAGCCTTCCATTATTTGAATTACCAGCACTCTCAGGTTTCCAGTTTTCTTGGGAACTCTCTTGTTTGATGGGAGTGTGATTGCAAAGCATTTGTTCAATGAGTGAAGGGCCGGGCTGCATATTTTGTGAGATCTCTTCAGACGATGGCCTTTCCTCCTCCTGATTGGCATGCCCTTCCTGGTGCAAATCCAGCTGGTGCTGCGAATGGAAAACCTTTCCACAGTCCACAATTTTGCACGTGAACGTTTTATAATGCTGTGCCTCGTGGTCGTACAATTTGAAGGCCTCGTTGAAAATCTTGCCGCAGTTCGGAAACATGCATCTAGCCTTAAAAACAGAGTGCGTTTTCCTGTGTATAAAGAGTTCAGTGTTGGACAGGAAACTCGCCCTGCAGTTCAACTGTATACATATGTAAGGCCTCACACCACAGTGGACCTGTAAATGATCATTCAGGTGGGTGACGTTAACAAAGTGGCGGCGGCAGTACTGGCAAACAACCTTTTTGCTCTGCATTTCGAGGAAAGTCTTGGCTTCCTCGTTGTCCCCGTGAGCTTTAACATGCGCAACGAGATTTCTGAAAAATTTGAAGCTCCGTCTGCATTTTCCAACCGGGCACACATTGTCCATACTGTTATCCGTGTTATACCTGGCCACTTTGGCCGGAACATTCTGACTCAACCCCACAGTTTGACCTAAGGCGGCACCATTTTCATGAACTTTGTTTTCCGTCTTGGACTTTAATGCTGCAATAACAGGCGCAGCCGTTTTGGGATTAGCCAATTTCTTGTTTGTTTTCATGGCAGTCAGCCTTTCCTTGCACGACTGTTTAACATGTGACGTTACATGGGGAAGCAACGTGTCTTTTGAGGTAAAGGATTGAGTACATATTGGGCAGCTGTATACGCCAGCGCTCAGATGAGTCTGTGCATGGCGTACAATCCTGTGGCCGAGAAACTCTTTGTCACACAGCACACAGTACTGCATGTACGCCTGCCAGTTTCTGAACCTGGCCGATATGAAACCTTTCTCTCTCAGTTTCTTCATCTCTCTGTTTTTCTGTCTCTTGTCGGTGATGTCGTTTAGTTCATAGGTGCCACTGACAATGTGGTCTGGGATATTCTTAAACCCCCCCTGACTGAGGAAGTCGTCCTCCTCCTCGGGGTCCTCGGTATCATTCAGCAAGTCAATGGATGACACGATTGAAGCTTCTTCGCCCATTAGCGCTAGACAATGACGCTTAAGTGTTTTCCAGTCCCAGAACTCCGGGTCAAAAGGCCACTGGGTTTTAAAAACCAGCAGGAGCTCGCAGCGTAGAGAGTTTGAAACAGGCATATTCTCCTCCTCTACTTTCTGATCTGGTTCATTGTAAAGAGTCTCCACAGCGTAGTATGAATCCACCGTGGGCTCCAAGAGGAACTCCGTCAGCTGGCAGGCTCGCTTGACCTCCAGGTCAGTGGGAAGCAAGCAGGAAATCGTTTTACACACGGTGGCCTTGGTGTTTCCATCATTCGATTCCATTCGCAGAGCCCTTATGCACATCTCGATGCACACCGGCAGTCCAACGCTGTCAATCTACGAAAAAAAAGAAAAGAAAGAGGAACCGAGTAATTTTAAGCTGCCAAACACATGGAGCACCAGGGACGACGTAAAATAAAGAAATCAAATTTTTCGAAAAGAGTCGACACTTTAAATAATGCAGGGTTATTCCTTGTTTGGCAAAGTCACCAGCAACAACACGAAAATTACGTACATAAGGCTGCTGGTACATTTCTCACATCAATAACAAAAATAATCATTACTGAATCAATATTATCTCCACCTCTAAGCTGGCAGAGGAGGCAGTCAGGGTCAAAATAACGTAACGAGGGGTGTTCTTCACAGCAGTGTTGCAACATCTCGAAGAATTTGTCGAAGAGAGCGACAGAGAATGTTGTACATGTTGCCCGTCAATAAGTGATCAGCAGTCAATTAACGAAACTCTCATCTCTTAAACTTTAATATTTAATTTTAAATGTTACGGTGTTAACAATAGTTAATTTATAAATAATTACACGATAAATAAGGCTTTAAAATGGACCCCATGATTGGGTGATCGCCCCCCCCAAACATCCTAATCGGAGCACCCGTACATTTTTATGCATTGAACACAGCAAACCAACACATCTAGCTTTTGAGTACACCCAGAATATTTTCACTATCAAAAACTCTATCTAAGCCTGAAAGGTGGCTTTGAAAAATGCATTGTGTTCTCCTTTGCAGAGCTGTAGTCTGCATCATCAAACTTTCAGTTCAGTATGTTCAAAATACTCATGTCATGTTCAGAATATGTATAACACACTTCCATTTGTCTTTTCCAGGCCTTTTGGGTTAATGCTCACGACCAATGTAAACAATCGTAGCAGCATGTAAAAACAGGCCAATGCCAACCACAGTAATTTGGAGTATTGACTTGAAACATGATCAAACAAACCACAGAACCCCCTTTCAAGCTTACATGCAGTGAGTTTTGATACTAAAAAGATTGCTTTAAACTTAAAAGGCTACATTAAAAGCATTGGAAAAACTATGAATTGATAATAACTTGTTTTTCAGTGGGCTCACAGTTTGATAACACCACATCAGCTGACTGTTTACTGACCTCTGATTGGATGACCTTGATGAGGAACAGGATGTGGTACACGGTTTTAGAAAGTAAAGACATCTGGCGACATCTGTCGAGGAAGGCTTGCTCTGATGGCTCCAATCTCTTCAACAGCTTGCTCCAAAACAGAGTGAGCTCCCTGGTGAGACGAAATGGAAATGATTTAGTCATTTATTAGTCTGTGTCGTCATGATATCTATTGATCAATCTATTCACGCTCATACCGACCATCAGCCTCTAAATATTCCCCCATTTATCAACCACATACAACACACAATGACACAAACACAGAAGAGAAGAGCTTCGTCAGCCAGGGACAGTGTGCATACGACACTACACACCGATTATGGGTAAGTGATTCAATATGCGGACCAATTTTGCATTAAATTTTTGTCTTTTCCTCAAAAAGCTAGATTAGTTTAGCTAAAATGATTCTGACAAATACCACAAACAATTTATGCCAATCAAAATAAATGTTTATTCAAACATATATATATATATATATATATATATAAATAAATAAATAAAAAATATATAATATAAATAAAAAATTAAAAAGAAAATATATATATATATATATATATATAAATTAAAAAAGATATAAATACAAAATAATAATAATAAAAAGATATAAATATTATATTTGTAAGTGGGATAAAAGTGTAGCCTAAAACGTTTTAAGACAAGTGTAGATTCTGGAAATAAAAGAATCACTGTTATTTGGTTTTGCACGATCAAGGATGCATCTTTTCCTCCCTCCATACAACAAAAAAACATGTGCATCAAAGTGGGCGTCTTGTGATTTCTTACCAAG
The DNA here is from genome assembly GCA_016806645.1 of Ophiodon elongatus. Classification (NCBI taxonomy): domain Eukaryota; kingdom Metazoa; phylum Chordata; class Actinopteri; order Perciformes; family Hexagrammidae; genus Ophiodon; species Ophiodon elongatus. Next base: position 1,240,766 of record JACSYO010000293.1, on the reverse strand, counting down.
CACAATATGTATCTCCTTGGAGAAGCTGTCGGGTCAGGAAGGCCGAGCATAAGCTGAACGCTGCCCTCTCGTCTCCGTCTGACTCAAGGTTGCAGATCATCTCCAACACATCGCGGCAATCCTCCTTCGAAAGCTGCACAGATCGATGACATGTGCACAGTGAGCAGGTTTGACTGGAAAACAATATCTGTCTCTGAGGAAAACACCCACGAGCTTCATCATCTAACATTTATAAAGTAATAGGAGGCACCATAATTGCCTCCAACGTTTGCACTCTCACAAATTACTTTTAAGTGTACTCCGCCATCTTGTGGCAGATAAAGGTATTACAGGAATAACATGTATAGCAAGTTGTTTAATAGTAGACCTTCGTTACATAACATGGCAGTTGGACCGTTAAACTGGTCCGCCTGATTCTATAATACAATGCAAAGCCCCTTTCGGTGTGATTACATCATTTATGAACAAGTTTGACTTTGCCAAAAAAAAAAACAACATACAAACACTAGTCAGTAAACTCAACTGTCCCGCTCCACGTACCTCGTCCATCAGCTGGTCCTGTTCTGAGGTAGCACAGAGACACACGAGGTGCATCTGCTTGAAAAGTCCCTTCCCTTGGAAGGCGTGACACTCGGAGCACACCTTGGCCAGCAGCGTAGCCTTCCCCAGCTGGTTCTCCTTCATCATCTGACTCACTCGCATTTCCAGCAGCACCAGACCCTCCTGCACCAGGAACTCCTCAACTGAAGAACATTGGGAACATTGAGAAGTCACGTGTTATTCAGATTTTATGAATTGTGTTTTTCTTTTTTTAAACATGTAAACAAGAGTACACTCATATCTTTGAAGAAATGCTGAACATGCTTGATACAGTCGTATCTTCTTCAACACGACCCCCCCTGTGACTAGTATGTGTGTGTTGCAGGGGCTGAACTCATGGTCATTGACATTTATCCTCCACTCCCTTGCAGCTAGTGAAACACTGAAATTAAGAACGTACTGTCAGCGTACGCATCCTCTGAGCCGGGTTATAAAAAGTGACCTTAACCGAGGATTTATATCACTCCATCGGTATAACATGTTCTACTCATGGTTGTTGATCATATTTTATTAAAAGGTTCCTCATACAAACTCTGAACACAGCTTGAAGTTTGAGAGACTTTAAAGCTTTTCTAGTTTAGTTCAGATTACACAAACTGCCTCCTTATCCACGTCCTCTACTCCGATCTTGTGGACGACCTCTGTACATCCTCCCGTGTTTTTAAAAAGGTTTTGGACTGTCATCTCGGTGTCAGCTACAGAGACATTTCTAAATAGATTACTTTATAAGCTTGCAATATAAAAAAAAAAGGAGCATTTGAGCACTGAATATACTAATCTGAATACAAACTTTTGGATTGATGCGTTCTGTTGGTTTGTTTTAAGTCTGTTGTCTATTTTTATTTTCCATGTTTTTAACTTTTTGCAGTGTTTTCAGTCTGTTATCTGTGTTTGTATGTGGCATACTCAAATCTCAATGGGATTATCCTGTTTAAATAAAGGTCAAATACAATTAAACCAATCACATTGTTTGGTGTGGTTGTGTGTGTGATGGTTGTTTTGAGCGAGTTCATTTTCTTGTTGTGATATTGTGCATTTCGTTTTTTATACCCAGGATTCTACCTGCTCAAATCAACATAAATTAGCTTCATTACAGAATTAATTCTAATGAAGATAAACAATTTCATGAAGAGTTAAATATCTGTAATTATGAAATGCAATCTGCATTTATGATGGAAAAAAAAGAAGTCAATTTTGGTCTTTCTCAGACCACAGAAGCTTCTTCTACTTGGTTTCATTCTCTCACACATGTTCCAGCAGAAGCATTTCTAAAGTGAAAAAATAATCAAATGCCCCTCTCGCTTGTGCTGTGGCCTTAATGTCCCGAGCAGGCAGCGTGCCGTTAGCGGTACCGAAGAGTGACGACCACGTCAAGGGACCATTTGCCTGTACTTTTACATGCGGTTCATTTGTACTTTGCATAAGAAGGTGACTTTTATTCAAATTCGCGGCAGACTCGTGTTCTGTAGCCGGCGGCCGTCTGGCTCAGTGTGACCGTACTGCTTTAGATCTGATTTCAAAATCACAAGATCTACAGAGCAGATGTGTACGCTGGAGCAGACTAAATTAATTATATTTACTTTCAGTTGTATTTTGACTAAAGAAAAAGTGTCCTATTATAGTGTTTTTAAAAAAAAAAAAAAAAAAAAAAAATGACACATTGTCCCAGTTCTTAATAATGCGAAAGAAAAGTCCATTATCGGAGACACTCGATACGTTTGGGATCTGAAACCCGTCTCAAAGACCAGCGCAGGAGCTCACCTTGTTCGGTCTGGAGGTTTTCGTCGGACAGGAGGCCTTGCAGGACTTTGTTGGTCCACACGCCGTCATACTGCCCCAAAGCAGAGAGCTGGGACAGCTGGGTGATTCTATTCTCCTGCAGCGTACTGTAAGCAAACTGAACACAAGAGGGGAAACGCCATGACTTCAAAGACAAAATGCAACAACAACAACAACAACAACAAAAAGGTATCGAGTCCATTTAGTAAAACATTCCAATTTCCTCACTTGAATCTGAAGACTTAACGGAGATTAATGCAGTTTGCGGAGATTTTAAAAGCTCAGATATTTAAACTCTTTGTATAAAAAGGACAAGAGCAGCGTTCACGTACGGTCGAGCCTTTTTCTTACGTAAACAGAAGGAAGTAGTGGGGCAGTGCTTTGTCTTGGAAAACTTTAGTTTGAGTTCAGGCCTTGCATTTTAAATGATATTTTAAATAAATATAATAGAATCCAACTTTACCTGCACACACGACTTGAATTCTTTCCATAAGCCATCTGGAACATCCGTCTTCAGCGAGAGCAAAAGCTCCACAAAACTCCTGCGTGACAAAAAGGGCAATCAACAAAAACACAAGCGTGATCTTCGCCTGTACTTTAAAACGTGAGCGCTGAAACTCTGATAGAAATCAACAAAAGATGGATATAATTTAGCTCTTGAAACAGAGATGCATTCAGCATAATGACAATTGACTGGGGGGGTTGGGTGGGGGGGAGGGGGTCCTCCATCTTATCTGCAGTGAATCACATCTTTAAAAAGGTACTTACAGTGAGAGCCTCTCCACCACAAGAGGAACATTTTCACACTGCAGTGAGAGGTATGGAGATGCCTGGGCGTAACTCAGCAGAGCAACTATGTACACTTCCACCAGCGCCAGAGGCTCTTCCTCTATCTTCCAGCGGCCCGCATACTCCAGCAGCGTCTACACACAGAGAGAGAACCAAGGTCATTCACTTAGTAAACAACAACTCAAAGAAATTCTGTTTGCACTCACAACTTTTACCAGCAGTTTGGGAATCAAGGGTAAGCGGTTATACCCATCAGGGCTGGATGGACAAAGAAATGGTGTCATCTACAGAAAGTAAAAGTTCAATGGAAAACCTAAGATGACCGCTCACACTGTTCGGTTGCCCCCGGTAATGTTGGAAATATTCATTCTGCATATATATGTATATGTATATATATATATATATATATATATATATATATATATGCATCTTAAACTCTTATCGGATTCATACATTCCACATCTTTCATATATTTGTTTCATACAACCTTGAACAATGTGGGTATTATTCAACTTTTTAAGCACGCAATGCAGTTTAACATTAACAAATATAATTTAATTCAAAAACAGATAGATAGATAGATAGATAGATTCACACACACTATGGGTATCATTACATTTTTGAATCCCATGCATACTAACTTACTCCTAGAACTGCTTCTTCATAAAGATTAAAACCAGCAAATCACTTAAGCGTCCGCTTTTCGACACACAACATTCCACATCTTAACACACGTTATTTGTATTATTCAACATTTTAAAGCCCACAATGCAGCGTTTGTGTCGGCTTTTTGACATCCACATCACAATGTCTTCATAAATTACCTTCTCAGCGATCAAACAGGTGTTGAAAAGGTGTGTGTTGTGTCCCAAAAGACAGCCTGGGAACACAGTGGGCTCCTAACGAGGCTCGAACACTGGAGGTAGGGACGTTACTTATTAACCGGCAATAATCATTTTGACCGATTTATGCTATCTTTATGCTCAAACAGCATAACTCTGGAATGGCTTGTCACTTTGAAGCCTGGGTTTCCACCCACACACACACACACACACACACACACACACACACGTAATACTTAACTTGTTTATTTAAAGGGCCTGTACAAAGGCAATACAGAGGTCCATGAATTTGGTAGAGTGTGTGTGTGTGTGTGTGACGAAGAGTCATCTGAGGATTAAAGTGAAGGGGGTTCACCCCGAAATTAGCGACAACTGTGGCTCCTCTGCTGCACTTAAAGCGGGGTGAAACAGTTCATTAGCGTTACTTTCATCCTTTCTGCCAAGAACTATGCTCCATTTGCACCAGGAAAACGCAATATTGCATGTTAAACTCGTATCGGTACTGGCAAGTACTTCAATGTAAATACGCGTACTTGGTCTAAAAAAAGGTTATATGGGCGGTTGCATCCCTAATGATCAGTCAGACTGGGCTCGAAGTAGAAAAACAACAACAAAAAGCGCCATATTTTTAGGACGTTTATGCTTTTAGTATAAAATATGCAGTTCCTTTTTTCCTCAAAAAAAAAGGGAAGAATTCCTTCGTGATGATTTATTCTGATGAGAAAACAAACACGTACTTAATTTTCCAGCTCAAAGCACCCGAGACATGACGAACATCCACGCTGACCGTGGTCAGAAAAGCCAATGCCGTTGTTTTCAGGCGAGATATCGGCAGAAAACAGCCGCCTGCCAGGAGGAGAACCAAGCCAAGAGCCAAGAGGGCTCCGTTTACAGAGCATGCTCTCTGCTTCTCAGATGTCTTAACTTCAGCCTACACACTCATGGTGCTCCACCCACAGCATCGCACTCTGGGCTCTTTACTCCACTGGTAAACACGCAAGGAAATAAATAGAGAGTATAGTGCCTTTCAAAGGGGACTATTTGTAAAATGTTGTTGTGCAGTGGATTTTTTTTATTTTTTTTTTTTAAGATAAGATAGAACTTTATTAATCCCGATGGAAATTCTTGTGCCATTGAGTGTCATTAAATATTTAAAAAAAAAGAATAACAGCAAAAAAACTATAGAATCAAAATATAAACATATATGAACAATGAGCAAAAATTATGAAGTGTCAAAGAAATTATACTGACACCATTGCGAAATAGAACACAATAGCAATAAGAGTAAGGTAAATAAATAACGTAAAAAAGAAAAAGTAAAATACAATAAAGATTAAGTACAAATTCAAAGTGTATAAGAAGAAATACTAACACCAGTGCCTCGTGGAAACTAAAATAGAAAAGTAATATTGAGAGATTTATTGTTAATGATATTGAAAAGTGGTAGAAAGTTATAAATTCACAAAGATGAATGAAAATAACATTGCAAGTGAAAATGAAACGTAATATTGCACAACGTTGAGGTTATTATTGTTGTAAACGTAAGATGCCGAAGATGTGTTTGATGCAAATATCTTCATCCCATAAAAAACAAACTGAAGGAATATAAATAAATAAATCAAGAAAAAATGGAGACTGCATAACTGTCTGTGCGACATATTTTAACAGACACGTCACAAAAATCCTTGCTGCCCTTCACTGGTAAGATTCAGAATAATTTGAATATCTTACTGCTTATTTTTAAAACCTTGCATGCCTCTATCTTGGATACACCGACCCCCCTAAGGGCCTGGGCGCTGCTCGGGGTCCTCCGGCCCTACTGATGGTGGCCCTCGCGGTCTGGACCCCTCGGCTGTGGAACTCCCTGCCCGAGGGTCTCGGGCAAACTCGGTGTCCCCTTTTAAAACTCTTCCTAAAACTTGATTTCATTTTACGACGTTTCTTTACTGATGGCAGTATGTCGTTATTGATGAAATGACAAACAAACGTCTGTAGACCAAGATGGAGAAATAATTGGAGGGGGGTGGAGGGGCATATCGGCTTCTTTCAAAACAGGATAATCATGTGGAGCCGCCAGGAAAAGCCCTGGAAGTAATACTCCGTGCACAAGGATCTTTTCCTCTCAGATGCACCCGGACCAAGCGAGGGAATTGGGGTTTTCCTTAACACCAGTTGAGCCGCTTGTAGTCTCGGAAATAGTTGAAAGAAAACATCCCCCGAATAAAAAATAAAAAAAGGCAAAACAGACAGCTGCTTTCGTTTGCCGAACTCAACAGAATAATTAAGATATTCAAAAAACAGCTAACTATTTAAGTGATAACAACCGTGGCTGTGATACACAATCATTTCAGGAAGTGTTTGAGTTGTTTCTGGGTTCTCTCTCCGTCAAAGACACGCGTACACAAAACAACTGGCTCACCTACACTTATAATAAGAGATGTCCCGAGCACAATTCAATGCATTGCTATCTGCTAGAATAACCGAGATTAAACGCGGATCCTTCCTTCCCCGTACTCTACTGTATTTTGTCCACCGTAGTGTTGCAGCGCTGCTCACCTGTACGACAGTCCCACAGTGCAGCTTTTCCCTAAAATACACAGGTGTATGAAATAAGGGAATGAAAAGTTATTTGCTGCGACTGAGTTTTGACGCTCCACTCTGGAACACCACTGTACAATCGCAAGTGGACCGAGGGATTTCCCAACAAGGGTTTGGGCGGGTGTTTCCATTCTCATCTTATCTTATCTTCAATATCACAATCCAAATCACATCCATCACTTATGCTACTCTTAAGGCACAAAGGCACACAAAAGAACGGGTGACGGAGTCCAGAGATTTTTCTAACATCTCAGGTCTGTTGGTACGTTAGTTGAAATTGCCTAAATATCGACAGAGGAAAGAAACAAAATCGGAAATCTAAAAAAAAGTCAGCGGATCTTTTCTTCGCAATCTCAGCTGTCACATTCTCACAGTTACACTTTCATTCATATAATATCAATAAGTTAAGCTCATCAATTTAAGTGTAACTTCACCCCCAGGTCAGAGCCTAAGACCACCCACTGCAGAATATAAAAAAATAATAAAAATAAAAAAAATAAAAAAAATGCAACAATAAAAAGTGGGCAAGGAGCTGAGAGACGACTTCATGCCCACTTCCCTATACGACTGAAGCCTCGACGCAGTGTCGACAAACATGACGGCTACAGCAGCTTGGAAAATATCGACATGACATGGGTCATTGAATTTGATGGATTTGCTGTTTATCTGGCCACAAGCGAGACAAGAATTACACTGCGCGGTCCCTCCACCTCACAGTGGAGCGGGCGCAAACTTCAGAGAAGGACAGTTGCGACTTTAGCAACTCAAATTCAGCCAGCGAGGAAACCACAGAAATGAGAGAAACGGCGTGCGCTGTGATTGTGATATTACACGGTGGCGACTGAAAAGGTAAAAACGATGGACGCGGCGGGAAGAGGCGAGCAGGGGTGACAGATTCGTCCCAAACGGTCGACTCCATCTCAGAGAGATATGGGCCGATTTAAAGCAATAGATGGAGTTTTTTCGGCCATTTGCAACCACAAAATGTAAATCTTTGTACATTTGGTAAGAAATGTCGATATTAAACACCAGCATTGGTGAGCTTCATCAGAGTACAGTCATATCGTTCGGTTTACAGCTTTAAAAAAAAAAAATGAGTCGTTCGCGCATTTAAGTGTCAAAACAATAATAATAAATGTGGTTTTATTTAATCTCGTATTTTGTGAGTGATTAAACTGTGAATATCTCTCCGTCTATGTTTACCTTCCTCTGTGTGTGTGTGTGTGTGTGTGTGTATAAATAAATAAATGGTTGGTTATGGGCTTATTTGTATTTCAAGAGTGCATTTTTTTGTCTTGAGTGAACCTCACAACAGGGTTGGAGAACACAATGCAGAAATATTACTACTACCACCATCACGTATAATAATAATAATAATAATAAAAATGAAACTAGATGCAACAACACGTGTACATGAATAAACTTTTACACAAAAAGCCTGGACAGTTCCTGGCATTGGCTCAGCATTCTTGACATAATAATTTGGTCCTTGGGGAAACTAACCCGGTTCGGTTATTTCTCACCCAATACGACCGATTCTTGCCAATAACAGACTTTGAGAATACATTTGTCTTAATAATTATGTCCCTTGTTTTTTGTAGTATATATATATATATATATATATATATATATTTTTTTTTTACACCTGTTTTTAGTTTAAACTACCCTGTACATTTGTCCGTGTCTCACTTTGTGCTTTGAGACAGAGGACATCATTCTCGCTGACCAAGAAACTAGGAATCGCGATGCTTGGTGCAGATCCGCCCTCCCCATCCTCTCGTGAATGCTCTCAACACGCAAATCACATCTCTAACAAGCCAAGCGTGCAGATGGCTTACTAATGGGCAACGTGCAGGACTCGAGGGCGACCGGCTGCATTCAGGCTCCATTGTTTTAGTATTTGCAACTTTGGATGGAAAACGGTGTGGCCCTTTTGCACAAAAAGAAGAAGAAGCGTGTGTTCTATTTTGCACGTACACACAGCAGAGGAATCCACCATGGGAGGAAGAGAAACTCACAAATCCGTGTTGTTCTCCTGAGAAATCACAGTTAATGCAAATTAGTGAACTTTAAAAAAAAAAACTAAAAAAAACGACACGTTGTCGTTGACTCCAACACAAAGAAAAAAACACCCCGTTACAGATGCAAGAGCAACTCGGTTTGCCAACACAGTGGACAATCAGGGAAATTATACTCGCGTGCACGCGCATGTAGCCAAACATACATGGCTGGGAGCTACCGTTGGCTAGCCGCAGGTAGAACGGTTTCGGCTGATTTCTAGGGATAATTTAAGAGTACACAACCTGGAAACGCGCCGGTATCGGTCTGCTGGACCCGGCCGGTGACGAATAGCTGCGCGTGTAAAGGATTCTTGAACGTAAACACGTTAGGCTTCACCAGCGTCCCCTCCTGTAAGCGCAGCTACGAGCTAGCTCAGCTAGCTTACGGTCTCGTTAGCTCCCGTTGAATATGTGAGGGGGGTTGGGTGGGGGGGGCGGGGATATAACTCACCCTGCAGAACTCTTGGCAGTACTCGGAGGAGGAATCGGTCGCAGGGTCGCCGCTCTCTCGAACCACGGCTTCTTGCAGCTCCTGCAGCCGTTGTCTGAGTTCCCCGATCGTTTCACTGACACCGCTCTCAGGACAGCGGTCCTGCTCGGCCTCCTCGTCCGCCATCTTCACACCCAGCTCCAGCGCGTACCACTGCGGCGTCGCTACGTAACGCGGCGCGATGACGCGTACGTATGACGTAGTGACTGCGGAGGTCACATCCGGATTGGTTTGCAGCGTTGGAGAACGGCATGACTTGAATGTAACGTACTTATTTCTTTCCCCGACTGGCATACATAAATATTTATATTTTTTTCACAAACTGAATTTAAACAGCTTCCTTAACTCTGTGCTTGCTTATTTACACACACACACACATATATACATATATATATATATATATATATTTGTTTTTTTTAATATTTTGTATTGAATGTAAACAGCTCCCTGAACTCTGTGCTTATATACTGTGTATTATCTCTGTGTAATTTAATCTTTATTTATATATATATATAAATAAAGATAAAATAAAATTACACGGAGATAATACACAGTTGGAACATTTTATATCTATATAGAAATATATATATACATACATTTGCATATATACATACATATACACATATATACATACATATATATATATATATATATATATATACATAAACATACATACATATATAGAACATAGAACAGTTATAAATAATTATTTTATTGAGAAAAACACGCAATGCATTGTTTGTTGAGATGTAACTTCTTTTACTTGAAAAGCACAACATCACACTCCATATTGCCAGTATGCAGACTGCAACTACATTTAAGGTGTATACATTCCCTTTGATGTTTTTAAACTCAAACCTACGCATGCTCTTTTCTCTTGAGTAGCTTTTTAAAAGCCAGCTTGAAATCGTCATTGAAGCTGGTGTACAGCAGGGGGTTGATGAGAGAGTTGATGTAACCCAGCCAAGTCAGGAAGTCCGAGACGAGCGGAGAAGGCTGCACCATCCGCAGGCCCACTAGGACCTCCTTTAGAAAGAAAGGCAGCCAGCAGACAATGAAGGCCCCGAGGATGAGGCCGAGGATTCGAGCTGCTTTCCTCTCGCGAGAGGTGCATATCTGGTTCTTCTCATCTTGCCCGTCCACGTCCGTCTCAAAGGACGGCATGCGGATGGTGGTGTTGAGTTTGTTGGTAGATAGCGTAGGATCTGAGTTGGACAAGTCGGACACACAAAATGTGTGGGAGACACGGCAATGGTCCACCGAGTTCTGACTGCCCATGCTGCGGCTGCTGAGGTGCCGAGAAGATCCACGCTTCTGGTACAGCGTTTTCGCGGCGTTGTAAATCCTGTAGTATAAGATGAGGATGACGATCATGGGAATGTAAAACGCCCCAACAGTAGAGTATATAGTGTATCCCAAGTGATCATGCTCTATGATGCACTGTTGGAGGACGCCTCTGCTAGGCCTCTGCCTCCAGAACAAGGGCGGCATGGATATGAAAACTGAGATGACCCAGACTATCCCCACCATGACGGCGGCGCGGCGGGCCGACCTCTTGCGAGCGTACTCGATAGCTTTGGTGATGGCCCAGTACCGGTCCAGGGCAATGACGCACAGGTGCAGGATGGAGCAGGTGCAGCAGGTCATGTCCACGCTCAGCCACAACTCACACACCACCTGACCCAGGGTCCACGTCTCCATGGTCATGTAGAGGATGCTGATGGGCATCACGAGGAGCGCCACCAGGAAGTCGGTGACGGCCAGGGAGCAGATGAGGTAGTTGGCGGGCAGGTGGAGCTTCTTGGTGGTGCAGATGGCGGCGATGACGGCGGCGTTGATCAGCGCAGTGAGGAGGGTGAGGAGGCTGAGAACAACCACCGCCGCCGCCATACCGTCTGTGAACGGGACCGCCGGCGGGCTGCTGCCAGGTGGCACGGTGCAGTTTGTGATGTTGGGTCCCGAGGCGCTCCCCCCTGGGAAGCTTTCCATGTTCATCCCCGGACCCGGGCCGGCCACACCCCCTCCTCCCCCCTCCCTGGAATCACTCCCAGGGAGACAATTCTCCCTCCTCCAGAGTCAAAGGTCAGTCTGAAACAACAAAACAGGCAAACATACATGAGAGACAGCCAAAGTGCACTTTTAGTGCTCTAAACTCAATCCAGGGTGCTTCCTGCCTTCAACACAGTGCATGCTGGGATACTCTGCAAACTACTATGGCCCTGAACAGATATATATTACTTTGGTTTTCATGTTTATTTGTGATGTGTGTGGTCTGTTGGTTAGTCCAATGGTTTGGTTCATGACAAAAGTACCTTAAAAATAAAGGGGCATGTATGTAAAGGTTAGCATTTATACTCGCTATAAGCTAAACTATTGATACTAATATTACTGTTTTGATCACTTACTATTTATTTTATGTTATTATGTTTATTTAAATGTCAAGGATTGTTCTGTTGTGTTGAAAATGCAAAACAAAAAAATAAAGGGTCAGATTTGACTATTTATTTATAGTGGATGAATCCAAATGTTTTTGGTTATGTTTTTCCGTAGTGCCACAAAGAAAGAATGTAGTTGTTGAATGCAGAACAGTGATCATATGCTCAAAATGTGCACAAAGCACAAAGAACACAATAAAAGGCTCCCGCTGTGATTCAGACTTGACATCTGAGGAGCTGCCGGTCCAAGCCTTTGTGTTCTTCGTGCCACTAAGTACACAAAGGCTAAATAAATAATAGTAAATAATAGTATTTGTATCCATTGTCTTACTTTTCTTTGTGTTAATTCTCCACCTGGAAGCCCTTTTCCCTTTGTGTTTCCCTTTTTACTTGAAATATCTTCTTTTCTTTTTAAATAAATATAATATAAAAAATAATGTCTTTATTTGTGGAGCACTTTTCCAAACCAAAGTACTCAAAATGGAAAATAAATAAATACAGAAAGACAAATAAAAATTCAAGCAAAATCAGGAAAAGCTTTCAGATAAACTCTGTTTTAAGATGAACTTTAAAAGATGAAAGTCCTCTGCCCGAGGATATCAAACTACGTACAGGCTGGTATGGTACTAAGGGGTCATAAATATGACACGGAGAGGTTATGAAGACCTTTAAAAGTAATCAACAACATTTTAAAATCAATTAGAGCCAGTGTAAAGATGCTAAAACAGGTATGATGAAGCCTGATTTGCTGAGCTTTTAATGTGAAAGACCCTGTGGCTCTTCTTCTAGCATCACCTCAGAAGAAAGCTAGATTTTTAGCCTCACTGGTGGTTTGTCTCTTAGAGTAGTTAAATTGTCAGCTTTATCTTTTTTTTGTTCATTAGTCTGTCCGACTCTAGTAATGTTGGTGATGCTAAAGCCTCGGGCTGCTTGCAGGAATTACTCTTTTGTAAAAACAGCAGCCATGAGTGCTGAGACGTGATGAAGCAGCGCTTACAGCCATTGTGAATTCATCACTGTCACTTCTTGGTGCCAAAGGTGCTCAAGGTTCTCTGATTAAGTGACAGATTTCATTAATGAGTAATGTTGGCTGGGTCATACAAGTTTTGTAGTCTTTCAAAAGAGTCATAATTGAGCAAAATGCCATTTTTACATCACATCAAATACATTGTATGAGTTATAGATCTTACCGTACAGTGTAACTTTACATTAACGCTCATGGCTAAAAACATATCACTTTTCCTAACTCAAGCACTTGATTTCAAAGTCTCTTCAAATGGATTTTTATTCCTCGGTGTAATAAATGTAAAACAGTTGTTTCCCCCGGAAGGTAAAGAAAAACACCACTGAATATGCAAAACACAACAGCATAGTTGTAGTAAATTGACTAAAACACATAAAACCACAGTGGTAGTTTATTTGTGGGAATAAAGAAAGGTATTTAGTTGACTTACTCTCTCCACATAGAGAAAAGAAACAACTAGAGAGTCTGTTATCTGCTTTGGTTGAGTCCTTATCCACATAATTAAACGGAGACACAATGATTGTATTGGATTTATTAGGACAAGAAAAAAAAGAGAAACATTTCCAGATAATCAAGACGTGCTGTTTGGAGGAAGACGTTCACATGTAATCTATGTGTTTGTTGACATTTTACGGCAGTTAATGATTGCATTGAAAATCGGAATATTGATTATAAAATGTGGTATATTAAACTTACATTTACATCTTTATTGAACTTACTATAGTATAATAATTTTAGGAATTATGCATGACTTTTATTTAAATTGTCATAAAACATTTGTTTTTCTAAATCTCACGTACCCCCTGCGGTACTTCAAAGTTCCCCTAGGGGTACTCCTTCCACCATTTGAGACACACGGGTCTACCTGATGAACTAAAGAGCTAAAAATAGAAAACTAGAGTGTCCTTCTGGAGAGGGATGAACACAGGCCTGGCAACCCAAAATTAGATTAGTGCTAAGTGCTGAGTTCCTAAGGCAGATACAACTAAATTCACGCTTTTCATCAGAGTCAAAAATATAGATTATGCTAATCATCTCCACTAAAAATGGTACAAATATTGAAAGAATCATGGAGTACAAGTGTACTTGGTTTTCGGATCGTTGAGAAGGTAACTTTGAAATACAATGTGACTAAACGGGTGAGCATGTTAATGTTTCGTCCACAGGAATAGGACATGTTTTCCTCTGCATTGGAGAAGGACGCTTATTGAGCCTACTGTTTTATCACTATTGGATCATGGTGACTATACTCGCATGCTTCAGTGACTCTGAAGCCCTTCGATCGTTGTTCATCACTCTGCATTAAGATTTATTACCGGAGATAATTATAATACTCATCCTCTTTGTGAGCTGTATGCTGAGGTTGGGTGGTCCTCTCTCTCTGTAAGGCCTAATATTTTTATTTATTCATAAGGCCCTTACTGGTTTGTTTTTTTTACCCCCTTTCATTGCTTCGTTATTGTCTTTTAATGTGGGCCCTTGTGGAACACTCTCAAATTATTGTATTATGTTGCAGGGGCCTGTTTTTACTGAGCTTGGAAAATCCAGCATTTCTCACTGTGCACTTGCAACATGGAGTGAAATGCAGAGCAATCTGAAGCTCGCCTCACTTTTATCCTTAGGGCAATTAAAATGTTTGATTTCATCCCGTATCACCCGCCGAGGAGAGGCAAAGGGCGACGAGACGACTGCTGTATCACGGCCAGAAACACACAACATCAGCCCGTGAACACCAGACCGATTTTACTTACAGTGCCCTCGCTGGCAAGAGGTCAAAGGTCAAAGATGCAAAGTCCCTCCCCTTCCAGTGTTTCACAAGGGACCTCATTTTGGAGAAAAAAATATGTACGCTGGGCGTTATTATGAATCCCACTGCTCTTCATGACAAGACCTGCCCTGTGCAGCATTTAAGTGCGAGGATTGGCTCGACATCCATGTTCACCACGGCACCGGGAACCGGGTGTGTTCGGGTCCCATGCCCCGACCGATAGGCTATCCTGAGCCTCACTGCTCAAGGTCAGTGCCTAACCTCAACCAATTGTCGCTGCCTCTACCAGCTATGCAGGGCGGGTCTTGCCAACAAAAGCAATGGGATTCATAATTACGAGAGAGAAATATTTGTTTGATCCCATGTGAATCGTGCCATGAATTACACATATGAATTTTGTCAATTTAAAAAGATAACTTTGCAAGTCAAGAAAGTCTCACGCCGTTGACTAAGGTCCCGCGGTGGACGTCGCCTCTCTGTGAACATTAATCTAATTCATAACCGTATATTTGAAAACACAGCAGTGAAAAGTACTCAGTAAGCAAGGCTTTTGGTGAATGACCGGGAAACCCTGATGCTGCACTCCAGACTAACTGAAAATCATTGAACAAATAGTACCTGCAGCAAAGTCTTTCAGTGTGTGTGTCCGGGTTTCATTGCTTGGCAGAGTTGAGAGAAAGATAAGAAAAAAAAGCAGCTTCTCTGCTGAATCCAAGATGAGTCATCAGTGACTTATCTCTCAAAATACAATTCAGCATGAGAGCTGTGTGGCTCCTGCTGCCTCACTGTTAGAAGGACTCTCATTGTTATAGTTTAAGACATGAGCTGTATCCCAAAGAGCCTTCACTGCTCCTCCTCCTCTTCTTCTTCCTCTTCCTCCTCCTCCTCCTCCTCCTCCTCCTCCTCCAGTTTTTAACTTTGGGAGTGCAAGACTAAATGGAGGTTGGGGGATATGAAGCCTTTCGGGACAATTTAGTCCTCCATAATCAAAAGTGGACAGCTGTTATTGATGAAGTAGCGCTGTCATTATCTGAAGCAGTCTGAGCCCACGATGACTCATCAAAACCAACTCAAGTTTACATGCACCTCATTTGAAGTATAGCTGCTATCAATTTGTAATGCTGCAACTTAGACAAGTACTACTTTGATTAGAAAGTTATGATAAATGCTACTTCTAACTCACAAGCATCCAGTAATTATTTTTTCTGCTGATAGAGACTTAATGAGGTACAACAACAAAAAAGAAAAGAAAAGGGCAGTGGAGGAAGAAGAGAGGAAGAAGAGAGGAGAAGGAGGAAGCCTGAAAGAGATGGTACAAGAGAAAAGGAGGAGGTCGCAAAGGAGGAAGGAGTGGAGAAAAGGATGAGCTAGTGGAGGAAATAAGGCAGCAAAGAAAAAGTGGAGGTAAGGGCTGATTTGATTAGATAACAAGGAAACAAGAAAACGACAAGGGAGAGGGGGAGGTAGTGAGGGAGAAGAAGACAAAGAAGATAAAGAAGGGAGCATGTGGGGGAGCAAAGAAAGCAACTCAGCCTCATACAACGGTTCCTACAATATCTTACAAAAAGTTACTCCTCATGTTTCGTGCGAGCAACACTTCCTGAACACGCTTTCTGAATTTATCCACATTCCACTATAACACAAGTTGCATACTGTCAAAATGCTTTTGCTTAACTTAAATAAATATAGTAATAGTATAGTTGCATCCCACCACACAGCGGCTTTTAGGCATTTTTCTTTATTTTGATAGCGGACGCTGTGGGCGGGACTTAAATATCTGCAACGTCTCCACTGCCACACCCCTCTTTGCCAAATTTCAGCCTTCTAAGGCGAAAAACGACAAAAAAACGACAAAAAACAACATAAAAACAACAAAAAACGACAGAGTGAGCTATATAGCTGCAGGTCTCAGCTAAAAACAACACAAAAATATATATTTAATTAATACTAGTACAGGATGTTGCTTACTTGGAGAGGTTACACAGACACAAACTGTGCTATTGTGGCTGTCATGGTCTTTTAAGCTCACTTGTGCGATAAGAAAACGGTGACATTTCGACACATCTCTAGACTTCCCTATATTAAATCAATATCTTGAAGCATTTGTGACCATGGCTAAATGTAAGGCGCACCTTTACATGTTGCTTGACCCTCACACGCACCCTGACATTTTTGTTCCACAGAACCTAATTCGAAAGATGTAAGCAATATCCTCTTATAGTGTCCCTCTCTTTCATTTTCTCTATAGTGGACACAAGCAAGTGTCATTGGGAATAATATTTCTCGTACAGGAATGTATATGTCTCAGTGAATGTTTTCCTGAAGAGAATTGCGACCCTCATGTAAAGCATGATCGATAATGTGGGTGGACTATCCATCCTCTAGGCTAGGCCATAACCCATCTTCTGTCACGGACGCGGTTAATCATATGCGACAACCAGCGCTCTAAAAACCACACATCCTGAGGCAGAGGATGTACAGTATGTCTGTACGCTCATCTCCTTCAGGAACTAGACAGATGAAAACCTTGAGACTGACAAAAGAATATATTAACATTGAATTAGTACGTTGATTATAAAAGGCTTCTGTCGTGCCTCTTAAAGTGACTATTACACATTGAAAGTTTGGACAGTCCAAAATCAAAGTTGACAGATGTGACAGCAATGTTGCCCAATCATTGTTCATCAATCAAAAACAGTAGTCTTAGATCACACTATGTCCACCGATGGTGGATTTGGATTGATCGCAATACATAATGAAGTGATTCAGAATAAACTAGCATGAATAATATTGACCCATTTCGCACCATGTGATATGCAATGAAGTCTGCAACAGTGCTGTTACCACACATGTAAAGGGGTCTTCATTAAGAATATGTACAGATGTGATGCGATGCATTAGGGATAAATAAAGCATTTCTGGCATATCCACATTTTTATATCTAATTTAATTGAATTGAATTAATTAAATTGTTTTTACCAGGGGCAATGCACATTAATCAGCATTTCAGTTTCCACCTCAATGTAAATGTGCCAGAGTTAGCTAGAGAGCACATTTTCATCTGTAGTCCCTGGGCAGATTTGGTGGCCTAATATTATCAGTACAATGCAACAGCAAACACTATAGTACAACACCATACAGTACAATACAGCACGATTTGATACAATACAATAAAATACATAAATACAGCACAGAAAGAATGAATGAAACAAATATTTGATTTATTATCACGGTCTGAAAAATGTTTTATTTTGAAAAAATACCGGGTAAATCCTCTTGACACATGTCAAGATGCTTGCCTCGATCACGTGATACGTTAACCCAAAAATTAAGCCCACAAGCGAGTATAAATTTGTAAAAACAAAGGTCTTTGGAGAGCTTCTCTGGAAAGGGGAAAAGAACCAATGAGGAAACAGAAGAAGAAGAAGAAGAAGAAGAAGAAGAAGAAGAAGAAGAAGAAGAAGAAGAAGAAGAAGTAGAAGAAGAAGGGGAAGGGGAAAAGAACCAATGAGACAGAAGAAGAAGAAGAAGAAGAAGAAGGGGGAAAAGAACCAATGAGGAGACAGAAGAAGAAGAAGAAGAAGGGAAAAGAACCAATGAGGAGACAGAAGAAGAAGAAGAGCCTACGACTTCCAAGAAGAAGAAAGCTGCATTAAAAAGACAACATCAGGAGTCCTACTTAAAATACGGTTCATCCTACAGGAGATTCTCACGCTCTGCAGAATATGTGGAGATAATTCGGCATAATGGTGAGTTGTATTTTTTATGTACTTTATATATATATTTTTAATGCCGGTCGTATCATTTTATTATGTCATATTTATTACGTCAAATATTGTCTTACACGAAACCGGTCCGTGGCACAAAAAAAGTTGATGACCGCTGACATAGAAGACCCATGATGCCTTCAAGGACGCCCACACAGGATCTCACAGGATTTCCCACCATTACCATCCATCCATGGCGAGATGCACCATCCCGCTCCAGCCTGCTCTCAATGAGATTCTGATCACTACCTACCAACAGCAATGCTTCCTACTGTCATGTTATTTGACAAAATTCCATTACATTTATTTATCAATTTGGCAGACGCTTTTGTCAAAAACAAGAACCCAGTCACTTCCACACTGTGGGGCATACAGATTATTAATAAAACACAAATATGGGATCGGCACTCGTTATCGGCCGATAACCCAACGCCCATATCCCGGGAAGATTGTCTTCCCTATTCCAAAGGTGCTATACTCCTCGCTCCCGCACCAATAAATCAATACATAATTATAATCCTATCATACTTAATGTGACATTGACCCTTTCTAATATAGATAAAACCTTCTGCAAATGAGTGACTCAGGGATGCGTCATGTCAAAGATCTTTATGTTGATGGTACATTAGCTTCCTTCGCACAACTACAGAGAAAATTGTATCTCCCTTAAAGCATTCTTTCCCCCAGATACTTGCAAATTAAGGATTACATATGAAAGTATTTGACAGGATATGAAATTGATAGACAATCAACATTAGACACTTGACTTACAACGTCACTATATCAAGATAATGTAATCTCCTTCTTACGTAACACCACGCTATCAATAAAAGTTTCAAGGCCAGCTGGGAAAAGGAAATGGGTATTACATTACCAGATGACATATGGGAAGGAAGACAACACCAGACACTGTCTTATACAATTTAAAATACTACATCACTCCAGGGTAAAAGAAATACACATAAAATATCCAAACATATCACTCATATGTGATGAATGTCATTCCTCAGAGGCAACTCTTTCTCGTAGCTCTGTCTCACGCTAACTTAAGGCCGTATCCTTCTGGTTTGATATGTTCAACATCATCTCAGGAACGATTAACACTCGGGGTGAAACCAGAACATTTATTAATTATCTTTGGTGTCTCTAAAGCATTAGTAAGACTCACCAAAGCAGTACCTTCCTCCATCATGTGGCTCCATGATCTAACCAGTGCATTACATTTGGAAAGGAGAAGTTATAACTTAAAGGACATACTCACTAATAGAAGTCCTTGAGCTGTGGCCTCTTCTAATACACTGTGTCATTTATCTAATGAACCTGTGAGTGAGAGAAGGGCAGGGAACAGGGAAGTAGGAGAAGGAGAGCTGTGATACGTTACTATTCCTAGAATCCGATTGGATTCTTTAGTTCAGTTATTTCCTCTATTTTTAAGATTACTTCCTTTTTTTCCTTTTTTTTTATACTTTTCTCAAAATGTGTCTTTCATATTATGCGTCTCATACTTTCCAAATGCAAATTAATGTGGTTCTGCAATTCTCTTGTGTAAATGCAAATAAGCATTATTATTATTATTATTATTTAGCTTTATTTATATTAATACCATAATTATATTTATACCTTTATTTATTTATAAGTCAATTCATAACCAGTTCTCATTTACAATGGCGACCTGGCCAGAAGAGGCAGCAACAGGATGCAAGGCGATACAAGACAAAATCAAACATAGACACAATCTCAAACAATCTCATACAAAAAATTCCAACATCACAATATGTACAATATTTAAAACAACAGTTGTTCCTGAAGAAACAAATTCAGAAGCAGGTGCAGCGATCAGAGACTATATCGTTTGTAATGAGTTATTAAAAGAGGGAAACGAAATGAGGGTGTAGGACTTTTAACTTCCAGCCATAGCACCTTCGTTTGTTGTTGGCTACATCTGCACTACTGTTTCGTTTTGTTAGTTCATTTAATTTAATATTATTTAATATTATATATTTAATATTATTATTCTATTCTATTTGTTGTATATATTGTGCATTTTGTTTCTTATTTTCTTCTTCTTCTTCTATTCTATTTTGTATATATTGTTCTTTTCTTATTTAAAAATGTTTCTTTTCTTATGTAAACATGTTTCTTTTCTTATGTAAAAATTTTTCTTTTCTTATGTAAAAATGCTGCTGTTACGAAAAAATAATCATAACAAGATTCATTTTGATCTTCAAGTAACTCAAATGTCGAACATTACCGAGTTTCCAAGTTGTAACATTTAACAAGCGCAGAACACTTGAATGCACGATCACTCTTAAAATGTTACTGAGCCCAAAAAGTTCCAACTCCCCATTTCATCTTCCAGCTTCTGTTTCAACAAACAGACATTTTTCATTTTCCAACCAACCTCTGTTGTCCTTTTTCAGGCTTACCTTAAATCTCAATGTTGCACCGTGCATCATCTTCTTTTAAATCTTTTTGTAAGTGAAATGCTATGTTATGTCTTAGGGCTAGTCTGGGGGTTAGGGTTGATTGTTTTTCACCTTCCTATGTTCTCTGCATGTTGGTTACAGAAATAGCTGCTTGCCACTTCGATCAATCCACAAATAAATCACAGCAGAGAAACCACTAATCAGCTCTGACACTGTTAATGAACCATATCCTGAGGTTCATTTATATCAGTTAAGACTCATTTCATCAGTTTATTCCCGTATACATCTGCTTAATTTCAAGTAGAGACTATTTAGAGCACTTTGATAAGCAAAGTGTCTACATATCGATAATCTCTCCTCAATCTGACAATGTTTCTATAGTTCTGCAAACATAAAGATGCTGCTGGATTAAAATGTAATCAGCAGTAATCCAGGCTCTGATAGGACACGGGCTTTTTATAACAATGGTAAATTCAGAGCGATATTTGAGGGACACTCAGCCCTAAATCATTGCAGAGTAACCAGTCACGCCTGGGGAGCCCGCCAGTGAGGGCCATTACTCAGCTGTCATATCACCTGGAAAATGGATGACCTTTCCAAAGTGGAGATTGCAGGGGGGTGATTTTGCGTCATCATAAAAACTGCCAACGTTCTGGCACGCATGCAATTTAAGCGCCGGGGCACCATTTCGGCCCACATGCACGCGGTCAATCGTAACCTTTAAACGGTCAGATTCCATCTTTTGAAACTCAGTAATGACTGAATTTCACACCGCTCGGTTGCCGAGGGGACCATGCAACACATATTACTGAAGGGAAGGAGGAGACATGAATGCAGAGAGAGAGAGAGAGAGAAAGTGCAAAATCAGAAGGTGAAGTCAGAAAGGTTAATGGCACTTAATATGGCCAAAAATGGAACAAATGGCCAGTGTTGAAATGACAAGAGAAAGTGGATCGAGGCAGATGAAAGGATGGGTCAGGTGTAGCTTCATTTCACTTTCACATCCAATAAGATGTTTTGACATGCGGGTATTACTGACACTCCATCTTTATCAAAGAAAGAGCAGAGCACGATGGATCATAAGAGGAAGCAATGTGGCTTGACTGAAATGGACAGGAGAGAAATCCCACGGCAAACGGGAGAGGGAGAGCTCCGAGTCCTTTATAATGCACGATAAAAAGATATGATGTAGCTGACGTAAAAGTGAAAATGCCGTAAGTTTTGATGCAGTTACCACCATCGAGTTGAAAGAGATATAACAAAAAAATAAATATAAATAAAATAGAAAGGGTGGCTTAATGTTAAAGTTTTTGAATACTGCTTCTCTAAAATGAGAGTTTCTTTTAAAGGGAGTCTGGTACCCATGGAAACACTACCGCTTTCGTCCACAGGGACCGCCAAAATCAACACGAAATTAATGTTGATTGCTTTAACTAAAATAAAACATGTATGCTTTTTTACTGGTCAGTAATTTTTCTAATAAATTCTTAATACTTCCTAATATATTTATATATTATTATTTAATATTACATTAATATTATTTTCTAATTTGGCACAGCGTATAGTTAAAATAAAGACATTGCTTAAATGCTTCACTTCCAATTCATTACAATTAATCGTTGGCATAATCTAGAAAGTCAGAGCACAGCAGATTAACTGAACATGCAAAATGTGAAATTTATCTACAGGCAGCATACAGTTTTTAATTTTTCTGTCTTTTTACATCTGACAACAAGGAGCTTTATCATTTTAACATACACAGAAGTTCACACTCCACTTCACCGCCTCATCACTCAGTGGAGGTGGAAGTTTCCCCTGAGCCACAGCTGCACTGAACGGTCACCTTGAAAACCTTCCATACAAACTGCAATCACTTAAAATATGTTTCAAGATTTGTCTAGAATGAAGAGACATTTTCTTAATACTACTGTAGTGCAGTGATTTTCCTTTAATGTTTAAATATAAGATTATCCTTTTTACTTTTACTGTACTTACATGTCGGTACTACAGCAGCAAAGACTGTCACTTTAACATATTCAGCTGAAGAAAAAAATTTAATAAAAGATGTCTGCAGTGATGCTTTTGTCTTGCCTTTTTTAATAATTTTTTTCTTTGAAGAGGTTTGGAGTATGTGCAGTCCACTTTCCCCACTTGTCTTATTATCACTTCTATCTTTTTAAATTTCACCCCCCAAAAAATCCAGAAAAATCAAAATGAATTACCTTGAAACAAGTTTAATAATCAAATACAAATTGTGCTTGACAAAGCTTTCAATAATAATAAAAAAAGATATGATGGCTTTCTTGAATTGTCATTTTTGCACTGTTATTTGTAACAGCATTTGTTAATTTCTCGCTCAGTGTCTGCTGGATGTGTACATATGGGCAACAGTCAAAAAATATTTATTCATAAGAACCGTACGAAACAGCGTCAACGTCAAGGTGACAATAAATATGTCAACGTTGTGTTTACAGCTCGTTCCACTGCCCCCCGACACAGTCTAAGTAGACAAGCCACACTTCTCATTGTGTGGGGGAATTAAGTCCAGTGCTCTCCGACCAGGTCTAGATCGGCTTGGAAAGGCCCGGGGTGAAGATGGCTGATGGATCCGGCTGTGATTTTACTCTAACATGGACCATAATTTACTAAATGAACATCATGCTGTATTGAAGAAGACTTGAAACTAGAGATTGAGACCATAAACTCATGTTTACAATGTTTACTGAGGGAATAAATCAAGAGAGAAGTAGAGTCATTTTCTAAAGACTTCTATACAACCAGAGGAGTCGCCCCCTGGTGGTCAGGAGAGAGAATGCAGCTTTAACACATAAAGCTTTGACTTCTGTACAACCAGATGTGTCGCCCCCTGGTGGTCAGGAGAGAGAATGCAGCTTTAACACATGAAGCTTTGACTTCTATACAACCAGAGGAGTCGCCCCCTGGTGGTCAGGAGAGAGAATGCAGCTTTAACACATGAAGCTTTGACTTCTATACAACCAGAGGAGTCGCCCTCTGGTGGTCAGGAGAGAGAATGCAAGTTTAGGACACTTCCACATTGGCTCCTGAGTGCGTCAGAGGTCTGTATCGGGATCGGCAACCCACCCGACCCGTCTTGAAACACGGAGCACGTCTCGTTTACCATTCTTTACCGTGTCATCACCATTCATATCTAAACAACCAATGTGTTGATGATTGAATTATTTACTAGAGCACAAAGATCTAGTCTCAATTTTGCTCTCAAGGTGCACCAGATTGATGCATTTAACTTAAAAGACTTAACTTTAAAACAAAAAGTTCTGTTTGGGGGAGCATGCACCCAAACTCCCCTAGAGGGTCCGAGTTCCACCACAATCTCACAAAATCTTCTGAAAAACACTGTATTACATCATCCAAAGCAGGACGCTCAGCACACTTCAAAACTCATTCTGCCACCGCTCCCCAAGTGGTCAAGAAATCTACTAATGCGGCTTTAAAGTGTAGAAACAGCATGTTCCTTCCTGTAACATTGCGCTGGCACTTAATCATTTATTAAAAAACAACCCATTCCATAATCCATTTTTGGATCGATGAAATATGAACAATCCAGTCTTTACCCTGAAAGCAAATTGACTGTTAAATTCCCTGCTGTAGTTTGAAAGTAACACGATCTGTTTTGTTTGAATACAGCAGAACTTGTTGTATTTTTCATTTGGTGTTTTATTTAAATACAGCAGAACTTGTTGTATTTTTCATGTGGTGTGCTTCTAACTGTGTCTCTCTGGCTCATCATAGTGTTGTCTGGGGATGAGGACCCTCCCCAGAGCTCTGGGTGCAGGGGAATGTCACACACACACATTCAATTTGGCTCAGACATTGACTGACAGTCCCTTTCAGGATGTAATCGCACTGTGATGGAGGGGTCAACGCATGGAGCCCTCCCATCACAGCTGCCAGCGCCACGAGTAATCCACCTTCAATATATAATAAAAAAGGATCTGCAGGGAGACCTTTATCTTTATTTAATGCTAAGCGCTCATCAGTGTGCTTTTTTTTCCCCCTTCGGCATGTCTCATTTCGTTTTGGTGTGACGGGAAGAAGTTTGATTTGTACTGAGCTGTATTTCCTGTTTTGAACAAAGCGCTTCACACAGACATGACACATTGGTATCATAAACAACATCAGTATAAATGAACATATAAAACTGAGCGAGAGACAGCATGTGTGACATGGCGGTGAAAGGTTTTACGACTCGGAAGCATAAATCTGCCCTTCCTGCTGTTCTTGACTGTTGCTCCACAGAATGAGTCGGCGTTAGAACGAGCTGCACACACAGGCTGCAACATCTATCATGTGGAGAATCAGCATCACTGCGTCACTGATTCGCTATTGCAGCGTCTCCTCTGTTGTTTGATTTGGCTGCGGTGCGTATGGGGCTAATTTTAGGTTTGATTCCACAATCACGCGTCCTTTGTCATCTCTTGTTTTGGCCCCAGCATGCAGCTGTTGGGAAGTTTGCAGATCTAAAAACAGGTTTTATTTGGATAATTCTTTATAATTTAAAAAAAAAAAAAGAAGTAGATTCCAACATAAAAACCAGATTGCATTTAAAGATTTAGGTTTAATAAAGAAAAACTGTCCTCTCGATATGTATAATGCTAAATAGTGGAAGACTCCCTACGTAAGTATAACAGTCCTTTTCTAAGCTAAAAAAAAACCCCATAATGATTCTTAGTTTCTAGTGGTTATACACAAATTAAAACATAATTATGAATATTATACTCAATATCAGCCAATAAACCCTCTAAATGTTACACACTGTCCCTTTAAGTGTCAGGTGTCTTTAGACAAAGAGCAAAAGCAACAAATGACAGGCCATCGCTTAGCTGTTGTTTCAGAATAATGGACAGTTTGTTGTGTGTAGTGTGTGTGTGTGTGTGTGTGTGTGTGTGTGTGTGTGTGTCTGTCGCTGTCCAAAGTACTGAAACAGAGAGGAGATCTTCAGACAGACAGTTTGAGCCTGCTATGCTTTTTTTTGTGGTTGTAAATATTAACTTTAAACCCTAATTCAATTTCTCACATCGTAACAATCCACAGACGAAACTTAAAACTACTAATACCTACGAAAAGTAATATTATTAGGATATATGCCATTATTGGGAGAAACCAAGCAATTCTATGTAGAATCAGACCCCATACAGCATGAATGGAATGATCCTTTGTTTCACACATTCTTCCGCCACTGTGGCGATTCGACTATAGTCGATTATTCTGGGTTAACTCATTTATTTGTCAACTGACTGATTCTCTCTCTGTAACATGGAGCACTTTTCAGATTATCCATGACTATTGACATCTTAACACTTCATTTTGAAAAACCTTCCATTGTGGCGACAACCGACGAAGACCAAACAGGGAAGTGCTGAAGCGATGGCTGACGTAGCAACAACACTAATCAACTTCACAATAATTGAATGTGTTATAAAAAAAACTTTAATAGAGAAAGATATTTAGTTCGAAGATCGTGGCATCAGTCATTCATGCCAAATTCCATTCCATGAATGATTAATGTAATTAATCTTTTCCTTCTTTTATATTTCAGCTTTTTAGTGGCTTTGATTTTCTTTTGGTTTGTGTGTTTTTTTTTTTTAATATTCTTTAAAATTATAATTAAGTGTTACTGTATAAGCACATCTATGATTCTGCTCAAAACTCTTCTCTGGAATAATATGAATGTTGATATATTTAATAGTAAATTGATTTTTTTCAAAAGACTTCAGTTGGCTGCACTGATAAAGTAAACCTTTGTGAAAATAGATACATTCTATATACATATATATATATATATATATATATTCGGATTTCCAAATTAAAAAAAGATAAAGATGCAGGATTATCACAGATTATACTACAATTTTAGATGAAAAATCCAGAATAACAAAGGGTTAAAAAAAAGAGTTTTATGTATGGAGATGCTCGCAACAAGGTCTGTGGATTATCTTGAGTGACCGGGTCATGATTTCTGGAAAGATAAATTGCTGTTGAGTTTTTTTCCGAATGTATATTCTTGGCTCTTTGAGGACCACAAGCCGAGTGCATTAGAGTCCGGTTACACTGGAGAGAAGGCCGACATCTCTACGGCCGACATCTCCAAAACTGGGCAACTCACATAAAAACAATCTAGATTGATAAACAGGTGATTTTGTTTCCCTTTAAGGATGTGAAGTTTAGGGTGGTGGGTGGAGGTGTAGCGGGTCTGAATTGTACGTCACAGGTTTGAAGTTTGAGTCCCGTCTCCCTGTGTGACCAACGTTGTCTCATTGTGAGCATGCCGACAGTCTTTCCCTAACTTTAACCAAATGTTTTTGTTGGTCTGTGCTTCAAACTCCTCGATGACAAACACCTCAAAGGTCCAGCGATAATGTGACTTTAGAAGAGATGAGTTGAAGTTCGGAGCTACAGTTCTCACTCAGGTCTCTGCACAGCTGATTGAAGAAGGTCACCTCTACAGGGTCATCCTGACCTGCCCTGCCTTTCTGTCCTTTAGTTACATACATGTCAGAAAGTCCCCCACAAAATCCCCTGTCTCTATAACAATTCAAGTTATAAACAAACAGTTTATTAACCATGAAACGATTCAATGAGATTGAAAACTGTCTCTGACTCAGTAAAACATGACACAAATGATTTTAATAATAGAGCGAAAAATGAAAATGCCATCGGTGAACTGCGTCTTTAATTCCTGGAACTACAGACAGCAATCGTCCTCGTCAATACTGCAATGAGATTGCCTGTTGATCTGTTAACCGGTGAGCCTCTGTGGCCCATTTACTTTGTGTAGAAAGTCAAAAACAGTGCGAGGCAAAGGAAACAGTCCGTTCAGTGAGCAGAGTGACTCATGGGAAAGTGAGCGGGAAGCAAAGAGTCACGTGGCTGTTGTCGGGAACGACGGGCGGCACAACCACCCCCCCTGTCTACGACGCGGTGTTCGATGGCGCCTTGCAAAGAGTACACTATTGATTTGATGTCCTTGATTGGAAAGATTGGAAGATATGTAGTGCTGGATCAGAGGCCTGGGCTTGCCTGTGGGTAACATCACATCCCTCTCTAACAACTGCACATACACCGTGCTCTTGTTTAGTCACGAGTGAAGCAACCAGCAAACACAGCAAATGATTGCTTCTGCAGTCAATGGCAACATATTCAGCTCATATCGAAGCAGCTCCAGGCTAATGTTTCTCTTTATTAGTATTGGTTTCTTACATTAAAACAATTATTTTCTGTATTAATTTGATTTATCTTTGCTAATTTGCATACAATTTCCAGAACAGAAATCTGAACAATGGATCACATTTCTTTTTAATTTTGTTAACATATTAGAGTCAATGTTTTTTACAGAGGGAATTTCTCATTAAATAAAAAAATAAATAAGTCAACAGCCATAAAAAAAAAAAAAAAATGTTTTAGTAATAGAATGTTATAAATCAGAATCAGAAAACCTTCAGAATATAGAAACTAGGAATGTTTGGTGATGCAGGAGCTACTGAAGTGGAGATTTCTGGCTCAGAGTCTGAGATAAAAGTAACTTAGAGAAACAAACTTTAAATATATGTTTTGTAAGATTTCAAAGACACTACAGAGGAATAGGGTAAAACTGTAACTTTTAGATATCACCATGAAACATCTCTTTTATTCCTCTGATTCTACTACATTCTGTTTCCTTATGAGCAGACTGTGAATCTCTCTCTAAATGTAAATTTAACTTTAAAGGCCACACCATCTTAGCCTTTGTCTGCGTCTTTGGAGCACAGTGACAAAAGCCCCAGATCAGAGGCAAATTGTCGTTGGCTCGGCGCTCGCAAAACAGTCCTCGAACGCTACGTGTGAACCTTTCAGAGACGCGAGATGCATTCCAGATATAGAGCAGGTTTAAATTACCAGACCTGTCGGGGAGCTACGGCCGGGGAGAGCGCAAGACACGGGATCAGGGGAAACCTGGAGGAGGAGTTGACTGTTAGAATCCTGATGGGCAGGAGTGACGTAGAGACGCTGTATACGGCTCTGGTAGCGACCTGTCAATCACTGTGTAGCCCCGCCCTAAAGCATCCCCTGCTTTATGGTCCATTTAACTCTAAATGGACCATAATTTCCTAAATGAACATCATGCTGTATTGAAGAAGACTTGAAACTAGAGATTGAGACATAAACTCATGTTTACAATGTTTACTGAGGGAATAAATCAAGAGAGAAGTAGAGTCATTTTCTATAGACTTCTATACAACCAGAGGAGTCGCCCCCTGGTGGTCAGGAGAGAGAATGCAATTATGTCATTTCCCGTGTCACTCCTTGCATGTGTTTTCGTGACAAAACATAGTTTAGAGACCAGACATATCTCGCAGTGTGTGACGTCCTGTCGCCGCTCAGCCATGTTGTGTGAAAACCTCGACTTAAAGAATCCCAACTACAGGACGGCGAAACGTGTAGTGTGAACAGCAATCTGACACCTCTGAAAGTCATGTCGTGTGATCTTGGCTTAACGGGTCTGTTGTATATTCACACCGTGGCACCCTGTCTGCACTCTGCTCTCTCTATCTCCCCAAATCATTGTCATGAAGCGCCGCTGTGTTTTGAAGGGCTGAATAAAGATTTTAAACTGAATAATGTGACAGGCTGAGGGCATAATGACTGATTACCTCACACTCTGATTTGTATTCCACTCTTTTGCGAAACACTTTTGCATAAAAGTGTGCTGTGCTGCTGGAGTAAGCCCCGATAGCACGAGTGCAAGGCGTGCAAGGACTGGCATACCCTCGCCTACTGATGTGAAAACATTCACACGATGTCATCAGTTGTTGTCACCTTTGCAGGGGTATGATGTATGTGAAGAATTCAGGGAGCATCTAAACATCAACTCCACCTTTGAAACAGCAAGTTTAGCTCATATCTAAAGACAAGATACGAGTAACTGTATTCCTCTACTGATTTAATGGGCGGTATTCTGAACATACTCACTGTCTTTAAAAATAGATTACTTGGGATAACTTTATTTTGTTTTGTTTTAAAAGCTCATATGAGGCACACGTTGCTTAACACCACACGACGCTGGGAGAGGAGACGCACGGCCAGGACAATGTAAGGAAAGATACGGAACATTTCACCGATACACGTGGTCAACAAGGTCACAATAATATGATGCAATCAACCAAGCTGCTCTCTGCATCAAAAGGTCAAAAGGCTCTAGGTGCACAGACAACTTGCAATCAGACCTTTGGTTTAGGAGGTGATGTCACAAATGTGTTCATCCAACAAAATGAAAATGGAACAAAATCATGTTGATTGGACTCGAGTGGTCCGCGAGGATTTTTTTTTTTTTTTGGTAGACCACTATTTTCAAATCAATCGGAGTTAGGGTGTGAGGGGCGTGGCTTTCCAAGATCACGTTTTTTGGGGTGTGAATTACAGCGCCCACCCTGTGGCCAATTGGCAGTCATTTTTCTTTGGAAGCACTCGCACAACATTTCCAGTTGTCGGGCCAAGTTTCCCGTTTCTAGGTCGCTACAGCTCACAGGAATTTGAGCCGCTGTGACAGACGAGAAATAATAACAAACCTTCAGGGCTTGACACCCTAAAAATGGATAAAATAAGTATTTAATTAATTCAGTCTTAACAGGTCACAAGGTCATAAGGTCATCATTTTAATGTTGTCTAATGTGTTCTACTTTATCTTGTGCCGTGGTTAACTGCCGCCGTTGAAATGAAAGAAAAGGAAAAAAGGAAAACTGAAGACTTGGGTGGATGCCATTTTTCTTTAAACAGTATCAATTGCAGGACAAAACATACCACATTTGTATTTTTGTGTAATTGCATAACTTTTTATACAGTTATAAGGTCATTCCCAGATCAAGTGTTAAATACATTTCGATTGACCCTGACAATTTTGAAGTATTTCAAGGTAATCCAAAGTATTTAGGAAAACTACTTAATTTGAGTAATCTAATGGAATACTCAATATAAATGAAAAGTTAACGCATTTGTGTTCAATAATCTGTAGTTTAATACGTTTTAAAAGTAACCCTCCAAACACTGGAAATGTGTTCACTCACAAATATGCCAGAGGCTTGATGTGTGTGACTGCACATCAGATTATAGAAATCCTGTCTCAGCTTTTGTCTCAGCAGGTGTAATTTGTAATTTTATCCTGCTTCGTATTTTGTCTTCCTCCTTTCTGTCTGCCTCACGCTGTCTTACATTTCCTGCAAAGTAAAAATTATTGAAAACCAATCCGACAGTAACGCGGTCGCTGTGACATGGTTATGCCAAAAATACAAACTAGAGCAATGTGAGAGAAAGTTTTGAGCTAGAATCAAAATAGACCATTTCTATGTTGATTGCGCAATTGCACAATTTTGCCCTATGCAAAGGTGCTCAGAAGGTGGCTTTTCTTAAACAAATAACTTATACGAAAATAATATTTTACATTACACGGACAGTGCATTACATTGTTACCCAATTCTAGAAATGAACACTGAGAAAATATAGAATAAATAGAATAAAATAAATAGAAAATCAGTACTGTGTGTGTTCAGTATCAGTCATTTGCTGGATATTTTAATACTGCCAGTTAATTAATAAGGAAAGGTTTTAAAATAAGAAGCATATTTGACCCAGCACCGGCATTGTGGCCACGGGCCCTGCTCTTGATGGGAAATTGGAAGTGCGTATTCAATTTGTCATTTTTCTCCTGATAAGATATCATATAATTGTAATAACAATAAAGGAATAATTAGTGGTGAAATTCAAAATCATAAACTTATTGCAGCTCTGACAGATTTCTTGGCCACTTGGGGGCAGGACAACAAGCTGCAAACAAAACGTTGACATAATGAACCGTTTATAAATATTCATTAAGGTGAACACGTTAGCAAACATTAGCATTCATCGTCATGTTTCTGACCAACCACAGAGATGGTGATAATCCTCTGTGAGTTTTTACAATTTACATTCATTTGATCCATTGTTTGTGTGAAAATATTGAGCTTTAAGCTTTAAGAGAAGCAGATTATAAAAATGATGACCAGCGAGGTCACCATCTTCTTTTAGATTCATTTGAAACTTTCCTTGGTCTGCTGAGACCCTAAACTCCTTTAAATCCGGATTGAAGTCTCTTCTGTTTGCTGTAGCCTTTAATTGAACCAGATTCAAGCATCTCACTACTGTATTTTATTTCTCAGTTGCACTGTGACTTTTATTCTATTTTTTAGCTTTTTAATGTTTTACTAACTGTTTTTAATGTTGTTTTTAATGTTTAAATGAATGTTCTTAATTGTTTTTAAATCTTCTTTTCTTTTGCATTGTTTTGATGCTTAATGGTTTTATGTGAAGCACTTTGAATCGCCTTGTTGTTGAAATGTGCTATGCAAATAAACTTGCCTTGCCTTGCCTTACTGTTATTTGATTATTCTTATTTATTCCATGCTGTTTCCCTGTTTTCAATTTTCTTCTTTTTTTTTTAAACTACTGCTCTTCCCTTCCAATGCTCTTCTTTTCCAGACCGTCAGCTATTATTTTTTACAAGTGCCCTGCTTGCGATCCTTGTTTTTGAAAACACCTTAAAATGCATTTATACAGCAAACACATGAAGTTTGCTGTTGCCTGATGAGTTGTGCTGAAAGCTTAATGTCCTGCTGTGATTGGAAACGGTGATACTTTTTCCTTTTGTCTCCAGAGCCCCGTCACACTCCGTCCTGTGTCTTATCTGTAATGACTCTGAGCCAGCGCTGCTTAATGCAGCTGAGAGACAAACACTTCAGATGGACACATGCAGCATAATCCTACGGCGGCGTTATTGAGCCGTGAAACGGTCGGCACATCCTGTCCCGGGCTTCTTTCTGGTTCTCATAACCTCACCGGGGACGTTCGGATCGTTATCGCTCATCTCTGATGGGTTTTTGTTAGTTCTTCTGCATTTTGAGTGGTGGAACAAGCCGTTTGTCACTCTGATGAATTGCTACAGATGGAAATTGTATTTTAGGTTGGCAACCGTAGCCTCTGCTAGTGTCAAAGAAGAGAATGTACTTAGAATTAACCATTAAAGATAAATGTAGTGACATGTTTCCCGGATTGTCAACAAACCCAATGTACAATGAACAAAAATCAAACAAGGAGTGCTCGTGTACCGCAGCCTGACGCATTCCTCTTCCTCCAGCGCCACAGAGCTCCGTTGTTGTCCAGAAACACACGTCAATGAAGCCGGAACGAGCCGAATGCTCTGCTCAACAGGGATGTTATGTACCGAACAAAGATCCCAATCGCAGTCTCAAGCAGAGAGGCCTTTGTGGGCTTGGTCACATGCAACCGTATGGAGGATGGCAGAATCACTAAAGACCTATTTCATGGAGAGCTAGCTTCAGGAAGAAGGGCCACCAGCTACAGCTACAGTTTTCCTTTCTCAAACAATGAAAGTACTAGTAGTAGTTGGGATTCTCTCTCATACAGAACAGCCCCTTCATTTTCACAATTTTTTTGTTTTTCCCACAGAGAAATAGGTTTGGAATCGTAAATCCACATCGGGTAAATGTGATTGCATATTTGCCGAAAGGACTCATAAGTGTTTCAATATGTTAAAAGGTACTGCAAGGAAGTTTTAACAGTTCATGAAAAAGTCCCAATTTAATCCTGAGGCCTCTGTATGACCTACATGAGTAAATGAGACCATCAGAGAGAAGATTGTCTATTTCTATTTAGTTATTCTTAATGCTGGTGCCATCGGGTCAGATTCTGGTGAAATCAGATGAAATCATGCCGGTTCACCAGAAACTCCTTCAGCTCAGACTCCAGCGGGGCCTCCAGCAGAGACCGGTCCACCGTGGACAGACCCAGATCCAGCAGAGACCGGTCCACCGTGGACAGACCCAGATCCAGCAGAGACCAGTCCACCGTGGACAGACCCAGATCCGGCTTCACTGCAGCCTTCGACCTGGAGGAACGTCTCCTCCTCCTCCTCCACCTCTTCCTCCTCCTCCGGTCGCCGCTGGGAGCCGACACAGAAACCACGCTGCTGGAGACCCAGGCCGTATTGCTGGGCCCACTGAAGGGGAAGGGGGGCACGGGAAAACCAGGACCAGGACTGAGAGGGGCAGACTGTCAGACCCTGCTGCAGTAAAATCAGAAGTTTTCTAAAGGGACTCTGGTGCTCAGAGGCACTACCTCTTTTGTCCACAGGGACCGCCAGAATCAACACAAAATCTTTAAGTAGTGCAGCAACCAGGGCCATAACACAAAACACCTTTGTTAAGGTTAGGGAAACACCATGGTTTGGGTTAAAATGGCTACTTGATGAGGGTAACGGGACCTACATTCTCATGGTTACAATAACAACCACTCGGTCGCAGTCATGGAAAGCCATGGTGGTTGAAAGAAACCAACGTTGGGTGTCTCGCGTGTTGAAGTTCGATATTTAGCAGATTTTGACCCCTCTATGACATCATCACCTGACTTCCTCCTTTGCTCTCGTCAAAATGAGTCAGAGAAACAAGAAGTCTTTGTCCCTTGAACATGATGTTTTTCCAGACGAGGACAGTCTCCCGTGCAACACTGATGACAGAACACAGCTCGACTGATAGTTTCATTGACTGGTAAACAAAGTAAGTGAAGAATGAAAAAATATCTACTTATCTACCTACTTAATCTCCCTCACACACACACAGTGACTCAGTGCACCCACTCTCCACTTGAACCAATTCGTGCAGCACTATCTGAATCTACCAAATCATCAGAGTGGCCATTCAGCTTGACTTTCTACCTTCCTCTCAGTCTGACATGATCCATAACACACACACACACACACACACACACACACACACACACACACACACACACACACACACACACACACACACACACACACACAGACAGGTGGGTCTGACTCAGCTAGACACAGCTAGTGACACCCAGAATACCTCCAAACTAACTGACACATCGCTGCTGGAGCTGGTTAATCACCGCCTGGCTGGACAGCGAGAGGATCCTACGTACTTTTCAATCCAACATATATTCTTTTGATGGAGCACGCATTAGAAATGTCAGCTGTAGACAGATTAAACAATAGGCATTGTTCTAAAAGAAACAGCCATTGCTCCCCAAAAAGGCTATTTCAAGTTGTGCTTCAACGTGTAGACGCTGAGGACCCTGAGGTCATGTCCATGCGTTCTTTTCAGGAAATTTGGGGGGTTTAAGTTCAACAATAAAAGATAAAAATGTTGTGTATTTATTTGGCTGATTCCAGTATAAACTCAATACATTGAAATCTGATTTATTTTGAGCCGGACTTGGAATCGTGACATCACGGTGCCTTAAATCCCAAATACAGACTCGGCTGCATCTTGTGATTCTTTCCGTTATTGGTTACTCTGTCATTTGATCTTTTAAATGAATGGTTTTGTCTCTTAAAATGTCAGCTTGCAGTATAAACTAGTGTCAAAAGTGATAGCTTAAAAATGCTTGTGTTGTCTGAACAACAATCCAAAAACCTATAGTAATATTCCATTTAGCCTACCATGATGAAACCTGCATTCTCAAACAAGATGGCGACGGCCAAAAACCAAGATGGCGACGAACTCTTGTCTTCAAATGACCACGTCCGCTTCTTATATACAGTCAATGAGAATGACCCATGCAATTGAAAATGAAATAAAAAATAAAATCAATTACAAATTGTTATCGATTAGTTTTCTGTTGATTGTCTCATTGATTAAATTGAATGATTTGAATTGAACTATTGGTTCCAGAGTAATATTAGTGTATTGAATAATTTATTTAAATAACACAGGCGTTACCTGGTTACCTGGTAACCAGTTACCCGGTCCTAAAAATGTCCCCGTTACTACTTGTGTCTCACAAACAATCCAGAAACCCAAAGATATTCAAGCAGTGGCTGCTCAGCATAGTATCAATTAAATACTTTGAAACTGCAGTAGGCTATTTATTAAATAATTTTTTTTTTTTTTTTTTTTTATCTCCTATTTAATTACAATAAAAAGTAGCTGCATGGTTTTCCTAAAACAGAGAGAATAACTTGCATCCACGGAAGAAAACATCACTGAAGGGCAGCTGCTGGAGGGAGGCTTGTTTTATGAACTATGGTGGGCAGCAGGCTGGATGCTGACAGACAGACAGGGCACCTGTGGCAACACAAGCACATCCTACTACACCGCATCTAGACCCCTTCATATAACCGCCCATCCTCAACCAGCTCCAAGTTTAGTAAAAACTTACCATTACGTTTTGTCACCGCATCTCTAATCCCGTGTGTTTGAGTAAGAATTAAAAAAATAAATAAATAAACAGATGAAGATGTTTGCTCCTTTTGCACAAAGCTGCAGTGTCTTTTTTTTCTCTCCCTCAGCTCTCCTCACGTGATGCACGAGCACAAAAAATAAATAAATAAATTTATGACGCCCGCGTGCATTAATCCGCGGAACGAGTCACCTGTCATTCATCCGTCCGCGGAGGGAAAACAGGAGAACTCCGCGAGGCGTCGCTCGGTGGCTGCTGTGCGTCTCTTCTCCTGCCGAGGCTGTCGTTAGTCTACCCTCTGCTGCTGCCTTCAGGTGACGTCGGAAATGTTGTAAATATGACTCCTGGGCACATGCATAACTCAATAATGCAGTAAATGTCCCACAAGTGACAATTTCAGTTCATTAGGTGATGTTTGTTAATGAATAAGCACATCGATGTTGTACTCACTATTTATTTCCCATTGAAGCCTGCTGCAGTGCAAACAGGTCTGTGCCAGGGCAGCAGCCTCACATTTTAAGTACTGAGGTTCCTCAGACAAACACTGCTGTGTCTTAAAGCTGCATTCTCTCTCCTGACCAGCAGGGGGCGACTCCTCTGGTTGGAAAGAAGTCAAAGCTTCATGTGTTAAAGCTGCATTCTCTCTCCTGACCACCAGGGGGCGACTCCTCTGGTTGTATAGAAGTCTTTAGAAAATGACTCTACTTCTCTCTTGATTTATTCCCTCAGTAAACATTGTAAACATGAGTTTATGTCTCAATCTCTAGTTTCAAGTCTTCTTCAATACAGCATGATGTTCATTTAGTAAATTATGATTTATTTAGAGTCAAATAGACCATAAAGCAGGGTACCAGAGACGTACATTGCGTCTCTACGTCACTCCTCCACGTTCCAAATATGGTAACTTCCGTTCGTTGGCTGCGAAAAAAACAACACGGCGACAGACGTATTCCAAGATGGCGACGGTGAAATCAACGAACTCGAGGCTTCATAACTGGCGGTCCACAAACCAAAGGGTGAGGTCACGATGACTACGTACACTTCTTATATACTATCTATGAGCGCGCCTTTTCCTTGCATTTTCTACATTGACAACAATGGTTTTGTGAGCGTAAAAAAACGTGACATGTGAACGGCCCCTTTACAAAATAAATAAATTGTCTCGTAAATGTCTTTTTTTTTTCCGTTAACTTTCCCCCTTGTCCCTTCATGGGCTCCCTACATCATGCCGCTTCATTTCTTTTGATACAATTAAGCTATAAATGAAGTCACAGTAGTTGATGTTTAAAAACTAAGGAACAAAGAACAATGCAGGGCAAGAGAGAAATGGTGAGGAGTGATTGGTGGTTGGGGCACACTGTCTGGCAGCTGTAGCTCATTTCTACGTCTGACTGCAGCTCTCGTTGAGAGACAGCAGTAGTGTGGGTGGTACATGTGAAAGGAGGGTGGAAATGGTGGCGCAGCGAAATGTCTGTTTCTATGTTTTTAATTTGTGAGGTGTTGCAAAGCAATTTTAGGCTTTAAAGAATAAACCTTGATTGATGTCACATTGTTTATTATACAGAAAATGGAGAAAAAATATCCTCAACAGAACTATGGGGCCAATGTTATAATGTACCACTTTCTTTCCAGCTACTGATTTGGCTCCTTTCTTTTGTTCCATTCTCACGGATTTTACCGTGACCTTTGATTTTTACTTAAGGATACGACTTGAAATGGAGCTAGAGAGATAGAAAAGTCAAAATGATGAGATAAAAAGTCATAATTCTAGAATATGTTCATGAGGTAGCACACATTACATTGAAAAGAAGACTAAAAACAAAGTAATAAATACTTGTCGAAAGTCGAAATTATGAGATAGAAACCTTCGTATTGTTTTTTATTTTAATTGTTTTATATTGCATGCGCTGTCTATCTCATAATTATGACTTTTTATCTAATTATTTCGACTTTCTATCTCATAATTATGACTTACCATGGGGATATTTTTATTACCACGGTTACATTTTCATCTTATTTTTTTCTTTTACTGTCGGAAATGGGCTTCCATATGTACAGTACAATACTCCAAAAAAGTAAAATGACTGATTTTCTTTCTACCCAATGAAGTGCAAGCATACAAAAATACTACGTTGTGACACTAACGTCAGTAAAAGTAATTTGTTACTTCAACATTCAGCGCCGCCCGATGATGATTCTGCCTCTCTTCTTCTCTCTCTCTCTCTCCAAAAGTCTTTGTTGTGGAGTTTTTCCCACTTCGAATCCAGGCAAATGTGTTATTGGTGATATTGGGGCTACAGAAATATAATTGACTTGACCGTCACCTTTTTAGACAGAAGTTTCAGCAAACAGTGGGAGGAACGTGTGCTTTAAAGAAAGCATCTCTAACACTGCTGAACCAACTGGGACACGTCAGAGCACACACACGACTTCACACTGTTCTTTCGTGTCAGCTAGTATATTGGCTGTGTTTCATGTCGGCGAAGGCAGTTTCCATAATCTATTGAGCGCATCAACGCTTTTTCGAAAGTAAAAACTTCTTTTCTGCAATTGAGGAAAATTTAAATTTAAATTTGCTGTTTCCAAGCAGCCTTTCTAACGCGATACCTCAAAATACGCATACAATTATGTGAATGGAAACACGGTTGATGTGACACACTGATCACCGGGACGATAATTCATAATAAGGGACTGTGGCTGTTTCATGGGTATTAAGTTATGTAGTTATTTTAATCTAAGCATTGCTTCTGTAACACATACTACATAACCATGAAGTCTCCGACTTGAATCTTTCTGCGAAGCCCTGGGTAACTCAACCGACTTATTATTATTATTATTTTCTTTCTATTTTTAATTCTATTTTTGTATATATTGTTATTTTCTTACTTGTATGTAAAAATACTGCTGTACCAAAAACATTTCCCCTTGCAGGATTAATAAAGTATTTATCTATCTATCTATCTATCTATCTATCTATCTATCTGTCTATCTATCTATCTATCTATCTATCTATCTATCTATCTATCTATCTACTGATGACAGTTGTGCTTTAAAAGGGAAAAAACTGCAACATTCATGTGAACAAGCCATTTTCACTTCCAATAGTTATGTAATGCAGTGTGTATGTGTGTGTATTTAAGAGTATCACAATAACAGAAGCAGACTGAGTCTCACATGTGGATTAATGTGCTTACTCAACGTCCTGCTTCACGCAAGTCCTTTTTTATTATTATTGTGTTAGTATTGAATATGTAATAATCTTTTGATCTCACTTAATGTCACAGTTCCCCCCTCCGCTTCCTTTTTACAGTGGCCATTCGTCATGTTTTCCCCAAGTGGTTTCTTTCCACTGCGGCACAAGCAGAAACAACAATAACCACCTCTGCTCAAAGAAACAAGGATGCTGCAGACTATAGTGTATAATTCTGACATTATTATTAAACCTCAGATG
This sequence comes from Ophiodon elongatus, assembly GCA_016806645.1. Lineage (NCBI taxonomy): Eukaryota > Metazoa > Chordata > Actinopteri > Perciformes > Hexagrammidae > Ophiodon > Ophiodon elongatus. The sequence continues at coordinate 1,201,467 of JACSYO010000293.1, read as the reverse complement.
TCCGCAGTTCAGCTTGTTGTACAGTAGCTGATCTGCTATTGTAATAAAGCCTTCACACATTTTGCAGACCAGTTAATAAATTCACATTCAGTTTTGTTCCTCTCAACAGCAAGGTGATTCGTCATCGCCTTCCAAAACGAGACTCTTCATCAGAGTGTTTTCTGATCTGCCACCTTTAAGAGCAGGATGGTTGGTTCAGGTTAGGGTTTGACCATCAGACACCAACAGCAGTGTCCAGTGTTAAAGGCAAATGTAGTTATTCGATATGAAAAACAACTGAATTAAACCTTCCATATTGTCAATATATGAAATGTACTTGTACTGTTGGCTGAGATACACACTAAATCTCAACTGTTTGTAGAATGTGCCAAGTTATGTGTTAGTTACATACCTGTCGCCATTAGCAACAACAAACAGCAGTCTTAAAGTTGTTGACTTATCCATCCACCCCAAACCTCTTGCCCCACGTGGACTTTGTCCCTCTTTGATAACGTCACCTGACTTTTCTCACATCAACATTTCCATTGTCACTGGGGGGCTTTTTCCACTTGAACATAAACATATGTTATTTTTTGGGGGACTGGCTGGAAGTACGATAAACCTACAGTCTCCCTTTTCTCTGTTTTAATTTTCTGAGTGGAGAAAATGGTGTCGGGCTTTGACCCAGTCGACAGAAAGGAATGTCGCCATTGTACGTTTTTTCTGCAAACCGCGGTAAACGTTGAACGTCGACATTTCTGAACCAAAATTATTTTCACATCAGCCACATTCAAACATTTACTGAAACGCACACAATGCCACGTGATTAATGTCGTGAAACGATTGGTTTGGCAACAAAACTACTTGGTTAAAAAAAAAAACTACGTGGTCTGTTGTTGAAATAAAATTGAACAACAGAACGTATCTACAGTAAAGATAGATAGATAGATAAATACTTTATTAATCCCGCAAGGGGACATTTTTTCGGTACAGCAGCATTTTTACATAAGAAAATAAATATTTTTTTTCATAACAAAAGAACAATATATACAAAAATAGAATAGAATAATAATAATAAAATAAGAAAAATAAGAAAAATGCACGATATATACAACAAATAGAATATAATAATAATAATATTAAATTAAATGAACTAACAAAACGAAACAGTAGTAAATAGATAACACAGACAGCGGTCTCCAGGGTGAAAGTCCCGTGTTAGTTTGACTGGTGTTTTAACAACAAACACAGGACCACTGTTCGTGTCCTGTGTAAGACTGAAAGGGGAGAGAGGCGTAGTTAGAAAAGAAGTAAAGAGCACAAAGTAGTTGGTGGGATGCCAGTAGTCCAAATTCAACTATGAAAGATAATATCTTTATTCAGATGAAGATTCTCTCACAACCCAGTACTACTCCCAGATGCTCTATAATCTAACCAGCGTACACATTGTCAAGCTGAGTCTGTAGTTCATTTTAATGAGCTTGATGAGCTTTAATGAGCTCGGAGCTAATGTACAGTAGGAGGCTGAAGAAACTCATCAACACCCTGAGTGTCGAGGCCCAGCAGGACGCTCTGCAGCACAAAGATGAGTTGATCTCTTTCCAAGCATTTAACAAATGTTACATACTGATGTCTCATGCGGTAACAGAGCCAACATTAAAATAGAGAGCACCGTTTTATCAAAGGCTCCACTACACCGCTCTAATGCTACTGGGCAGATTGACGGGACATTTGCTGAGGATATCCATGAGGCTCAGGGGACAAATTCTAACTTTTTAAGCTACTTGCCGACTTTTCTCCAGCGCCATCACGAGGCCAAACTTTCCATTTGTATACACACATCCAAATCTAATGGACACATTTCTATGACATTTATAGTGAAAGGTGTTAGTGATTACATTATGTTTTGTGGAGAGCCATCCTGAGGTCAAAATACCAAACTCTAAAGCTCTGAAGGGAGATTTATAGGTAATTTAGTATTCTCACCACCAAATAAACTTTTAATAACTTCCCTGCCATGCAAGCCACATTGACACAGCAATGTTCAGGACGTCTTCTCAGTTTATTCCATCAGAAGGGCTTCAAGGTTTCATACTTAAAATGAGAAATCAACTTGGTCAGACAACTGAACAATGTACAGAGAAATAACTCTTTCCTCATCCCAGTCAGTCCAGCTTTGATGATATAATAATAATAAATATGCAGTAATGACCTTTGCAGACCAGTGGGCATAAAGCGATCTGTGACATGTGGCTGGCAGCATTACGGGGACTGTGTAAATGTGAAGTGTGGGATAAAAGATCTTCTCTCACAAAGAGCAAACCGTTATGTTGAGAAATATTAATATATATATGACAGAGAAAACTAACACTCTCTACTGCCAGGGCCACGGAGGATTGCTTGAGCAAAAAATTGTTAACACTGCTCTCTGCTTTCCATCTTGTCTCATCGGTCTGTAACAAATGTCCCAAGAATTTAATTCACGAAGTCAGCCTCCAGCTGCACACTGAAATATGTCTCGTTTTTTTCAGACACAAGGAGACACTAAATATATAAATACAGCCAATTAAAATAGTTAGTGACATATCTTATTATTCAAAGTACCTGCTGTTTTTTTTTTTTAGAAGCTCTGTTTTATGTCTTGACACCACAAGCCAGAACAACTTATTATAAATTAAGATGTGGTGAAAAAAAATGGTGGGGTTTTGTATCTGCAGTTGCGAAAACTGGAGTTGAAGACAAGATAAGATAAGATAAGACAAGATAAGATAAGATAAGATATCCTTTATTAGTCTCGCAAGGGGAAATTTGCAGGATCACAGCAGCAAAGTTAAAGTGCACACAAGATACATAATAAAAGAAACATAAGTATTATAAATAAGCAAATACACATTAAACAGTAGTAAAAAGACAGACAGTAAATTGACAGTAAATTTAAATGAAATAAACAAATTATGTACAGACAGTATAAGTGTTATTGCACAGTGTATTTATATTTATATTGCACAGGTTTTAAGTGTTTTTGTGTTTTTGTGGTCTACTGCAGCTCAGCTTGTTGTGCAGTCTGACAGCAGCAACTGTGTTCTTGGTGAAGTCCCCATTAAAACAGAGCAATCTCTGCCTGGGACCCATTGTCACCCACCAAAATATCCCTGGGAATTATGTCCATAATGGATGATTCCATGTTCAGAGCCACTGCAGAATGTTTTGTGCCCTTTGTGTAGTGAGGTGGAAGGTGAGGGTGTGGAGGTCGGGGTTGGGGGATGGACGTCTTTTGTCTCTGGTGTTCTGTCTTTTATGCAGACTGCAGATTCTGTCACAGAATTGCAATTCAATTAAGGCGCTCAGTTGCGTGCATGCGTGCATCTGTCTGTCTGTCCACGGCTTAGTGGTTGACTCATCATTATGACGTTTACTTGCATATGAAATGTGGTATAATTCCTTCAAGCCATAACGTTACCGCTTGAGATTATGTTTTTATGCGTGGTCCTGATTTGCTGATTAAAGTAAGGTTCTTAGAGACTTTCAGGGGGACACAAACATGTTGCTCATTAACGGCTGTGTGTGTAAATAACCAACTGTTGGCATCGCAGTGTCACTGCCAACAGTTGGTTATTAAGGATGTTGATATCCATCCATCCATTCATTCCACGAGCTATACTCGCTGGAGGGTTGTAGGCGCTGGATCCGATCCCAGCTGACTCTGGGTGAGAGGCGACCATCCGAACCTATGGGCGGTTTAGAGTCGCCAGTTAACCTAAACCTGCATGTCTGTGGACTGTGGCAGGAATCCACTTTTAAAAATCCAGAACAATCTTGCTGTGAAGCAACAGAGCTAACAGCTGCAAGGCATAATATCCAAACTAATTTATATAATCTTATAAAACCTCACAGTAAGCAAATTTCTTCTCACTCTCTGTACCTAGAATGTCGTTTCTGAACTGACAGGTCAGAGGGTTGTCCGCATGCACTCGTATGTACTGTTCCTTTAGCCTGAACATGCTGCAATCATTTTCAGGACGGGGTTGGATGTGCAGCTTGAGTTACCATGGTGATGTAACTGCATGAAAGTGAGCCACAGTAGAGAAAGAGAAATGCCAAAAGTTAAGCCAACAAATGTGGGTTCATGAGACTAGCTTCTGGCCAAGCAATGAATGAGTGAATGCTATTGGTCAACAAACCCATCGGCCACTCACATATATATATATACAAATATATATATCATATATATATATCTTACCTTCCTTATTGCTTCTTTAGCGAGACATATAGCATGTTATCGATAAGCACACACTACTATTGAAGGCTCTATGGGGAGACACACTGTGTGGTGGTTGGTGGCTGAAAGTGAGTGAGTCCAATAATTGGTCCATTAATTAGACAGGTGCACTGATTGATCTGACTCCTGCTGCTGAAGTTTACAGACAAGGATATTATTCATTCCTACATTAAGCAATCAACACAGCTCCAGATGTACGCCTCATTTCTAAGACATTATTTTCATCGAAAAGAGACACATTACGAGGATATTCATTTCCTTATTTGTCATCACAGGCTACCTCTTATGTATATACAGATACTTCGCTACCGTGAATTCTCATATGAAAGCCAAAGTCTCAGATTATAGCTGTAACAGTACTACTTCTATCAGAGCAACAGAGTGATGTAATACCCATCCCTCTGCTGTTTCATCCACCTATTCATTTTCACTTTCCCATTTCTTATGTCACGCTGCCGTCAACATAATTCAGTACTTCCTGTACATTTTCCACAATAAAAGCCGACCAATAACAGGCAGGGTTGAGTTGCTTTCAGTTGTTTTAAGATGTGAATAGTGAAAACAAAGGGAAAAGAAGTGGCGGCTCAATGGAGAGGGTGGGTCATCCTTTGACCACGCAGTGGGTGGTTCGATCCCCGGTGCCACTTGAACCCCAAGTTGCTCCTCTGGGTGCTTTACAGCAGCACACTGCTCCTAAAACTCTCAGAATGGGTTTAATGCAGCGCTCACGTTTCATGTATGTATGTGAAAATAATTTTTTTTTAAAGACTGGAATCAGGGCTGTGAAAATGTAAATAATATTGTTCTAACAGGCAAACATGCTGAAACCATGTATCTTGCATGCTGTTTGAATTAATGTGATAAGATGGGAAATGGGCAATGGGGCGATGAGAGCGACAGCCAGGAGCTGGCAGCTTTTATTCATAAACAAACTGAAATCTACGCTGTTCATTTACTGCCGCTTGACAACTTGACAAGGCCTACTATTCTATTTGTTGTATATATTGTATATATTATGCATTTTTCTTATTTTTCTTATTTTCTTCTTCTTCTTCTTCTTCTTCTTCTTCTTCTTCTTCTTCTTCTTCTTCTTCTTCTTCTTCTTCTATTCTATTTTGTATATATTATTCTTTTCTTATGTAAAAATGTTTCTTTCTTATGTAAAAATGCTGCTGTACCGAAAAAATGTCTCCTTGCGGGATTAATAAAGTATTTATCTATCTATCTATCTATCTACTAACTTAAAAACGGTCAGGTACAGAAATGTAATATTACCTGAAATGGGGGTTATCACAATACTAGTATTTGTACGTAAATTATACACACATATAATTAGATTAATACTGAGAGAATTATTAAACTTGGGTCTGAAAGTACAGGTGAACCGTACACATTCCTGGAAAACTAACACTATCAACTGAATCCCTGTTTGTTGGACGTTTAAGATACATGATAGGCATTTAAAAGTTTTTTCACGACCTTAGAAGTATAGTAAGCTACCTTGAGTTAGCACATTTTTGTCAAAGATGCACGATGTCTCAAAAACGACACTTGAGCCGTACGTCTTGTTCAGATACGTGGGACCACAAAATATATACAAATATAAAACAATCCAGAAAAGGCTCTGCATTGTCATTCCTGGCTGTCTGGCAGCCTGCCTCCACGTTAATGAAGCTATCTGGACTGCTGCTGGAGTGTGAAACCAGTCCACCACATGGAGAGCATAGCAGCAAGGTAATTGAAGAAATAAAGACGTGTCAGCTGCCCGCCGTCTTCCCATCTGTCCCCGCGCCAAAGGACAGCGCTGCTGAAGACAAACAACACCCGTAATGTTGGCTTAAATCCCCTAAAGGGCTGCGCATTTTCTATTTGAGCTCCAGGAAGGTTTTTTTATCATCATCTTGTGTCATCACCATCTTCTTCTGGGCCAGGAAACAAGCTATTCATTATTATTAATGAAGTAAACTATTTTGATTATAGTTGTTCCATTATTATTATTTAAAAAGGCCCGTTTTCACTAGGTACTTTTCCAAGTTATGCATCACACAGTTGATGTGGCTATCTCTGTCAGGTGCCATCTGATATGTATGCTATTCTGGTTGTAACGCCCACATCCACACATGCCTGCATCGTTACCAGCTGTATGTGCAGCACGTCATTAGTTGCGCTTGCAGAAGTGAAATGCAGAAACTGAAGTCAGTGTGAAATCGATTAAGGTTCTTCTCACAAAACCCAGGGTGAAGAATGTCATGTCATTATTGCGAACGCTCCCCCTCGTCATCCTCTGTCCGTAATGCTCTCTATTGATTGCACCACTGTGGCTGCAGACAGGTGGTCAAATTATCTACGAGAGGATGGAAGGGATGTCAGGGTGAGGCTGACGGACGTTCAGAGGCCGGTGCTGGTTTCAGTCACAGAGCACTACTGCGTCTCCTCCCTTGGGGGCATTGCTAGCTCATTTTGTTCTACCTGCATGATGTCTAAATTCACAAAACATGTCTGTACTAGCGTTTACCTGTATGTTGGCACCAGACTTTGGTCAGATAATCATCATAATGGAAATGGAAAAAATAACCACACGTGGACAAAAAAATCATAGCAACAAATCAATGATTTCCAACACTTATCGCCGTCCTCTGTTGTGATATAGAGTTTGTCCTTATGAAGTGAAGCCCAACTACAATATCTAGTGTGGTTCTCCAGATTTGTAAGAACAAATAAAGCAACAAATAGACAAGGTAGCAGAGGGCACTGTCACTTTATTCCTCTTCATATTGCTATTTTGCATTTTATTTAATGACATCTGCATCTGCAACAGGTGATATTAACAGTTCTCATGATCCCTTGCTACTGTTCTTATTGTAAGTTTGCTTATTATTGCAACATATGTTAAAGTAAACTAATGAGCATACTGATACTGCAGAGCAAGAAAGGATAACTTGATTGAGTGAAAAAGGAAAAGTGTCTCAAACGTTTGCTGTAATAGTTATCAGTTTCATATTTCTTTGTTAATTTAAGACAGTCTAGTCATTTTAGGATCCATTGCATCAACCCATTATTATTAATTTTCAATCTCCTGCAATTACAGGATGTACTGTCTATGCATTTAGTCAACATTTATTCATTTTGAATAATGTATATGACATGTAATGGAAGCATTTTGCTGCAACCCGCATTAATTAAGATAAATAAATAAATAAATAGGATGGGATCCTCATAACATTGTGCATCCCTATAAAGTTCAGTGTAATAAAAAGCAGCATTTCTCTCTGAGTTAATCTTTTGATGCCACTTATGTTAATTGTATTTCCTAGCTTAGCTTTTTTTAGACATATACTTTCCCCCGATTCCCCAGATGAAGAAACCTAAAGTTAACCAAATCATCGTGCCTAGAAACATCTGGGGCAAGTCTTGAGAGCAAGCACTTTCCGTGGATCCCCCATCCTCCCAACCACATTATTATGGTAAGAAATAATGTAATACGGAGCACTGCACAACATGATAAAATAATGCGGCAGACTGTAAGGTTTAATTGTTCGCAGCATCACAAACGCTGTATAGTGCTGTAAAGTCTGTGTGTCCAACATACACTCGGTTGTTGATCCAAAAATGAAATACAGCATACAAGAGCAGCACATTGTCGAAGTAATCCACCCTCATTTCCATTTGTATGTTGCTACTTTAAATGCTAATGATATTTTCAGCCCAACATTCTGTCAGCGATGGTGAAAATAATGGTGTTTACTTTGAAACAGATAGAAATTATTCAGATAGCTTACCAGACAATTGCAATCACCTGTCCAATTACTGGACCTGAAGTATATCTTGGACTACATTCAATGCACCAAGATTGTATTTTCGAGTGAAACAATACTTTGTTGGCGAAATGTCAAGGGAGCATATCACACCCAGGTAATTATGAGCAGGAGCGAGCTCTGCAGATAACTACAGTTTCCCATTTATATGTGCAGGCAATTACACATGTATATCGATGTGTTCGTGATCTCTTTTGAACTTAATTCATTCGGGAAATATGTTTTGTTGAGCATGTAAGCTATTTGCAGTTAATTTGCAGTTTATCCATCCACTCACCATGTCTGTTCAGTATCAGCAGGTTTCCTGTCAGAGACTCTGCACCCGACTGTTGTTAGCCAAGAAATAGTTCTAACTCACACTGGCTCCACCCTCTACTGGACTCGATGGGTAATAATCTCTCCTCCAATTACAAGCACAAGTATTCGGCCAATGAAAATTTGCACAAGTGTAGCTGGCCAATCAGGACGTGCCTACATGAATACCTGTGGGCCCGACAGCATATAAGCAGGCGGCAACCTCCGGATGCAGAAGTGTCTTAAAACTTGCATTCTCTCTACTGACCAGCAGGGGGCGACTCCTCCAGGAGCAAAAATAAGTCAGATTGTATAGAAGTCTATGAGAAAATGACTCTACTTCTCTCTTGATTTATTACCTCAGTAAACATTGTAAACATGAGTTTACGGTCTCAATCTCTAGTTTCAAGTCTTCTTCAATACAGCATGATGTTCATTGAGTAAATTATGGTCCATTTAGAGTCAAACAGACCATAAAGCAGGGGATGCTTTAGGGGCGGGGCTACTGTGATTGACAGGTTGCATACATTCTAACGATAGAGTCCAGTAGAGAGCGCAGCTCGTGTGAGTTAGAACAAAGGTTATACTTTTTTTAGGTCATCTTTGCACTGCATGCAGAGACATATGGCATCAGTGTATGTGACTTGAGCTGGGAACCCCTTTCATAAATCATGTGTTAACTGTAATTGAGCATAAATGAATAAATAAGCATATTTAGAATCACTTTTTAATTGTGCTAGTAACAATCGTGTGTGCATTGTCAAAGCTTGCTCACATAATTAATTCAGTCGAGAGCGCTGGCTGAGCCTCACTGTGTGGGTGAACAGCTTGGTCGTTAGATGAAGCAATCACCCCCAAAATATCTCCAGCACTTGTAATTACATCATCTCCAGCAACTGAAGACGGGTTCTTTTTCAGACCTGAACCTTTGTTAAGCCTCCTAATGTGGGGCTTAAATGGAAATACAGTTTCAGTATTTTTGCCTGTGTATGTATATATATATATATATATATATATATATATACAGTATATATGTGATGGAAAGGATCCAGCATGCTATGCTTAAAGACAATGACGTCACTTATAGTCAGTGTGGGAAAATATACTTACTTCCTAAAGCCTCAATAGCAAAATGTGGGCGGGGGTCTCTAAAATCATAAGACAATTGTTTGTCACTTACAAAATCTAACTAATGCCCACTGGTATACATTATTCAAACTGCAAAACATTTATTCACTAATATGAATAGTGAGTGGAAAGCGACTGTTTGTGGACCTAAACAGATCCCCTTTGGACAAATGTGATCCAGTGGCTTTATTGAGAACCTGGATTGAAGCAGGACATCGTCTCTCCTCTTCTTGGACACCTGGAGGGCAACACAAAGAAGCTGATCCAAGGTCTGTGTGTTCGAACGTGTGCTGTGCGTATTCTGTTGCAGGGCGTAGTTGTTGTGTAGTTGTCAACAATATTGGTCGTAGTGATGTGTGTGCAAAGTGTGTGTAGCGTAGTTACCTTGGTTTGCATCCATGAAATCTTGGATGTCATGTTTTGAGTCTGTGTAGAACTACTGGAGGGAAGGTGGGGAGGGACCTCTTCATGTGGAGTACCCAGGCGGCAACCTCCGGATTGTATGGAAGTCTATGGGAAAATTACCGTACTTTTCACTTGATTTATTCCCTCAGTAAACATTGTAAACATGAGTTTATGGTCTCAATCTCGAGTTTCAAGTCTTCTTCAATACAGCATGATGTTCATTTTAGTAAATTATGGTCCATTTAGAGTCAAACAGACCATAAAGCAGGGGATGCTTTACGGCGGGGCTACTGTGATTGACAGGTTGAATACATTCGTCGGGCTCCACTCACTCTACCCATAGAGTCCAGTAGAGAGCGCAGTCTATGGTCTTATATACAGTCTATGGGTATACCATAGGTCACACCTCTACAGATTATGTAAACACATACAGGCATAGTTAAGCCTGTACATACAACAACAGATCCATAGTAAAGACATGAAACAGCCTATGTTGTGAACATGTTTGCCAACGACAAAAGGCCCAATCCCAATGTCGCCCTTAAAGCCTTAAACCCTGAACCCTCAGTCACCTGTTGAACGGTTGAGAGTTTAACAGGTGACGTCGGTTAAGTCCCTGAGGGTCGAGAGGCTGTAAGGGCTTGTAATGGTGAAAATACAAACGGGACAGCACGTTGCTGCGACACATCACGTTACCATGACAACGTAAGAAAATGTTATGAACAACTGTTTATTATTATTATTTCAGATTTTTTACACCCTTATTTGAACGTCTTCCAGGCTTTTGCCTCGCGAGATGAGAGGTAATTGTCAAATTATGTATTTTACTTGTTTTTGTCAAAAAAAGCTTCAATAACAAAATTAAATGTTTGATGTATAAATCTGTGTAATATCGTCTCTGCTTCCATTCCTCTGCTTTCCTGTGTTTTTATGTTCAATCTTTAACCCTTAATGCTTCAGTGTAAATTGAATTTGTCAGACTAAACACTGTGCCGTCCTTTTTATTTACCTTTTTTTTTTTTTTATGTCTTCATGCTTCCACTGGTAACCCCGTGTTTAACGTCACATCACTAGGAATTGTGGGTAATTCCCTTGGGATTGGGATTGGGCCAACGTCACCAAGCACAACAATGTGCATGGTATTTAATATGTCTCTTTCACGTTTGTGTTTTGGTGACAAAACGTCATTTAGAAAGTCCGACATACTCATCGAGGATTCCTCCCGGGGGAAAGATCTTATAGAGCGTGAAAACCACGACGACTACAGGACTCCTGATTAAGAGACGACAAGTTGTGTAGTGAGACCAGTGCGGCCATTTAAAAGCTTTAAAAGGTTGTGTTGTGTGAACTTAAAGCTTAAAGCTGCTGTAAGAACAGCTAACAGCTTCAGGAGGAAGACATCATCAGACACTGTTTACCGGGACAACTCGACAGAGCAGCGCCTCATCTTTACGAGCTCATTAGATTAAAGGGCACCTATCGACCTGCAGTACTGTGCGACTGGCAAGTTACGTTACCTCACCACACGAGCTGAGCTCCTGCCTCCTGCTTCTCATGTCTGTCCGTGGCTAATGAGCTGTGCTGGGTCACGGAACAGGTGGCAACGAGTCCACAGACATTTTTAAATGAGCTTGACTCCGAGACGGCTGCATGTGGAGCTTTGTGGAATAAAGTCATTTAAAATCACAACTGAGCAAACCGTTGCTGGTTTTAATAATAGGATTATGACGTTTTTTCCCCACTACTTAGAAAAAGAAATATTACTATAAAAGATTAACTGAAACAAAGCTGTAAGCAGGAATTCCACCACTCAAAGAAAAATGCTTTAAGTAGATTACAGTGCGCACACACACACACACACACACACACACACACACACACACACACACACACACACACACACACACACACACACACACACACAGTGAATAATACTGATGTTTTAAAGGAGTAATTCAACATGAGGGAAATAGTTACAAATGCATGATAACAATGAAGCCGAACCCAAATGAAAGTTTATTAGATGTTGAATATGTTTGAATATGTTTTGTGGCACGGCCCTCTCAGCCATCACGCCCAACTACATTAATGTGCTTGATATTATTCCAGTTTTTGTATTTCTGCCCACAGACCAACGGGGCAGACAAGAAGTATAAATATTACATAGGATACGCATTTCGCATTAAATATGAGTATCATCTCAACAACATCGGTTCATGTTACCCTTGGATGGATTGCTTGTGCCTTGGTTAGTAAAACGTAAGACATTCTACCATAAGCCTTGACTATCAATACTAGCTGTGTTATTCATTATTAAGTATACCCAGCCTTCACTCATGAATGAAAGTGTGTAAAGTGAAGGACAAAATAATCTCAGTGTTTCACTTCTGTGCAGAAAGCAGTGAGCAGGCTGATGGTGATTTAGTCAACCGTCAACCTGAAGTGAAATGAACACTACTGCCAGCACAAACTGAGATCTGACTGATAACAGTGTTGACCCGACTGATATGGATGTCACTCTCTGTCTCACTGTTGAAATAATGAACACATCCTGTTGCAGACGGATACACGGTATGCTGCATTCTCAGAACAACTGGGAACTGTCTGTTACATGAATATCCCACAGACTGAGAAACAACTTTGTACTGTTTAAGAGGGGGAGATAATCCTTATATCTCCACAGACAAACACATTTGTGATTCTAGCAGCTTTCAAAGGTCAAGCCAACCCCACCATACTGCAGTTAAGAGGCTGTCACCTGGCCTGCAGTGAACTCAAGTCACCACTAATGTGATAAATATGTTAGATTATGATGCTCGGTTGAGTGTAAATCTCTCTGCATTTGTTTATCCGTCTGTTTTTTCTCATTACAGCCTGTCAGTAGCGGAGCTGCGGTGATTAACTATCCTTCCTACATATCTTGAATGCTGTCCAAGTGATCTATCAGGCGCTCGTCCTTGAGCGTCTACCCTCTTGTCAACCAAATAAATCGCAACTGCCCTGCTGCTCCTCCGCTGCCAGATATAAAGCACCATGCAAAACAGCTAGAGCTCTATATAAAATTCCCTGTTGTGTCGGGAAAACATAAAATACAGAGAACTTGAATGTGCATACGAGATGATGTTCAAATTTGTGATTTCAATCAAAACTGAAGCCAATATGGAAGTGCCTTGAAGTGCCTTAGACCTGCATTCTTTCCAATGGCCATCAGGGAGCAATTAAAAAATAAGTCAGATTGTATAGAAGTCTATAGAAAATGACTCTACTTCTCTCTTGATTTATTCCCTCAGTAAACATTGTAAACATGAGTTTATGTCTCAATCTCTAGTTTCAAGTCTTCTTCAATACAGCATGATGTTCATTTAGTAAATTATGGCCCATTTAGAGTCAAACAGACCATAAAGCAGGGTATGCTTTAGGGCGGGGCTACAAGGTGATTGACAGGTCGCATACTTTCGTCGGGCTCCACCCACTCTAACGATAGAGTCCAGTAGAGAGCGCAGCTCGTGTGAGTTAGAACAAAGGTTATAATTTTGTCATCTTTGCACTGCATGCAGAGACATATGGCATCAGTGTATGTGACTTGAGCTGGGAACCCCTTTCATAAATCATGTGTTAACTGTAATTGAGCATAAATGAATAAATAAGCATATTTAGAATCACTTTTTAATTGTGCTATTAACAATCGTGTGTGCATTGTCAAAGCTCGCTCACATAATTTATTCAGTCTATTAGAAGTCTATAGAAAATGACTTTACTTCTCTAATTGATTTATTACCTTAGTAAACATTGTAAACATGAGTTTATGTCTCAATCTCTAGTTTCAAGTCTTCTTCAATACAGCATGATGTTCATTTAGTAAATTATGGTCCATTTAGAGTCAAACAGACCATAACCATTGACAGGTCGCTACCACGGCATTCTTCGGTCTGAGAGTTGTTTGTGTTTTTGTCTTCCTACTTTAACTCTTGCACAGTGTGTTTTCAGTTCATGAAAGCTAATTGTAACATTTTGTTTGCCAAAATATGTCTGATTCATTGGCCAGCTGTTCTTAGCTCCACCCTCTCGTTGCAAAAAGTAAACTAAATGCCGAACTCAAGGCTCCAAAACGACAGTCCACAAACCAGACAAAGACGTAGCAGACAGATTTCCCCGTGTGCTCTGTCCATTTTTTATGCACAAATTAACTGTACCTTCCCTGAAATAATAACTTGTCTCTTATTCCAATCATCTGTTCAGGTGACACCAATTGTAGAACTAACAATGTTTTGAGAAAAAATGGGTTATCATGTTGCTATGATGGTTGTTTCTCACACTAGATTGTTAATCCAGATTGGAGTTTGCAGTTAATCCCTGTATATTTATTACATCGTTACCTACTGAGTTTACACCACCAACTTTTCTCATCGTGGCTCCCTCCTGTACGAAGAATCACATGGAGACAGAGTGTTACAGTCTACATCCTGAAACTGTCTGTGGCCCCTTTGGCCACACAGTCTCCTCTGGCTCTGCCCGTTAGCGTCTCAGTTCACAGTTTGCAGCTTTGATTAGAATTACTGCAGCACTAACGGCTGCACGCCCCGGTCCTTTTCATCTCGCAGCCTCATCAGGTAGCGAGACTGACGGCGCTACCAACAACAAAGGAGCTCATCAATCATTTAGAAGGATGATGGGGGAGAGTCAGAGGAACGAGAGTCTATTTAAGTAGCAGATGTCGAGTGCGGGCTAAGTAGCAACACACCACTTTCATGCTGACATATTTTATTCAGCGATATTTACCACAGGCTCACTGAACAGAGTGTAGAACATCACAGGGACGATAGTACATGTGAAAAGGCTCTCCACATTTATTAATCCTATAAAGTTATGGAGACCCCATGCACACATGCACTAATATATATCTTTATATCAACAATTGCTGAAATGGTAATGTTTTGAAGGAACTCCTTTCACTCCACCGAAGAGAAAAGCTGAAATCATGAGCAATACAATGCATGCTTGATGGTCTTGTAGTTCTGGGAGATGATGTTATGGTTTGTTGGAAGCACTATAATGTGATGTTTACGTTTGTATATTCTATTTCTATTCGGTATGTTATTTTTTGTGTTATTTATATGACCTCTGGCCTACTGTTTTTATCTGTTGGCTACTTGACACTATTGTCAGGCTGTTCTCATTCAGCGTTTGTCGGTCTACAAAAGATGCCGCTCCCTAATTCTCTGATTAACCACAAATACATTCTGTATGTTATCCACGTAATCATGAACGATGGAAGTGTAAAGACTGCAAGGCGTGTGGGGTGGTGACTGTTTTCAACAAACATTGATCTTTCCAAGGAGACCCAGGAGATCTCCGTTCGGTCCCGTGTGAAACGAGAAGTCAACGTTGATTTATTTGTCATGCATCTTGCGTACTTTAGTCACAGCACATTGATCTTTTCCTAAACCTAAACAAGTAGTTTTGAAAAACATGAAAAATGTGTAAATTTTTGTAGGTTATCATACGAACCGCTGTATGATGATACTTTGCTGTATGTATTTTCCCATGTTGTTATTGTACATGGGGAGTATTCACGAATGGTTCTTTTAAGTCAAAACAAAGTAAATGTATTCACCCGGTTAATTATTGATTCATTTACAAGACTGCAGGGTCATGTTCAGGCCATCGCTTTCATATGATGCCGTTTCTTTGCTAAGAAATATCGTTTTCCCATTGGTTTAGGAAGTAAGACCCTGCAGTGATCTACTAGAGATTTAACACCACACCTGCTCCAACACAAAAGGTATGATTTGAGTTTATAATGGTAGAAATAGAAGCTATCACTTTCCATCGAATAACTATATGCTCCTTTGTTTTCAATAATGCTTCGCGATGAAAAAACTGCCATAAAGACGTCAGGATGATTTGAAAACAGCCACTTCTTCATCATCCAAAAAACAATATCTTCCTGTGTCAACATTGTGCACAAGTAAATAAAATGAAAATGTAATTCACAATTCCTCAAACATTTCACAGACTTACAGATACATAGACCTGAAACTTGTGTCTGATATATACGATTTGAGACATTTTGGGCTGGATAGGGTCTACAGTGTTAATTGTGAGAAGATAATATTGAACATTGACTATTAAAAGGGAAATGATAATTCCAGTGATAATTTATTGTGGCTGGAATTTCAATTTGAATGATTCCTCGTTTTGTTAAGGACCCCCTGGAGCACATTCAGGGCACTCATTGCAGGTCATCTTAAATGGTGCGATAGGAGGGTATTCTATTAATTTAGGGTTGGTGGTTAGATCTCTGCATTCTCCTGTCAAAGGGGTCCTTGAGCGAGACACTGACCCCCAAATTGCTCCTGCCTTGAAGGGCAGGTTGAACAGCATTATGAAAAAGGCAGTCCCTTTGGACATGGTCATGTTGAAAAGTGCCCTTATTTGACATCGGTATAAAGGAAATACAAGTTTTGTGAAGAAGTAAGAGTAGTTTAAATCCTTATGAAATGGGAAATGAATCATGTATGAAGGCCAACAAAACAAAAAGGAGAAAAAAAAAGAAGAAAAATCTATTGAAACGAAGAGGAATTAGTCATTAACTGAAAGCTTGGAGGGAAGCAAGGGAATTTAAATGGCTGCAACTCTAAATGCAAGACAATAGATGGCAGCATTTATACACTAAAATCCATATCAGTGTTGAAGGTTCAACTCAATTCAAGCTGGTGAATCCCAGCTCTTGTTTATTGCTGTTTAAATATGCTGTAGTGGTATGTGGTTATAATTAAGAGACATCCCACTGAATCTTCCATCAACAGAACTATTCAAAGTCACTTCAAATCCTGGAGAAGAGGCCAATTTCTACAAGTGATGAAGTCACCATGATACATGATAGGTGGAGGCTGTTGAAAAGGGATTTGAGTTAACACAGATTCAAGAACAGGGCCATGAATGGGATGTGTAGCAGGAAACCTATAATACCAAAAAATAATTGTCTTAATGTAAGTAATCAACAGGGGAAGTATCATATCTATTAATTATTTTTACCCTATCAAACAGTAGTGTCTGCAAAATGTATGACATTTAAAGATACACACCTATAAAAGCAGTTTAGTCAAAACAAGTTTTTTCTCAGACTTTGAGCCACGAATCTCCACTTCAGTAGAATTTACATAGAGTTTCATTACTATCGTTTATTCTGAATGTATTGGTTTAATGTAAGTAATAAACTTGGAAAGTGTCATGGCAAGATCTATTAGTTAACTTGTTGTACCTTATTCACCTATAGTGGCTCCCCTTAAAGGTACCCTGTGGAGTTTTTGACCACTAGAGGTGTTATGGAACAATGTTTAGATGACCGTGGCTCCGTTGTTTGTATCTCATCACATGCTACTCCATCGACATAAAAGTCGTCATCATGTACAAATAACAAATAAAACAATCCAGTTGCTTTATGAAATGAAATGCAAGATATCCCGGCTCCCTCTGCTTTAATTGTGACCATTCTTCTTCTTTTTTTTATTTGTCTCTCTTTCTCAGGTCGCCCATCTTTTTGGAAGTTCAATGTTAACGTTCTGAACTTTTTACAGGTAACCAATGGAGTTTTTTTTAAACCACCTGGGTTCTGGGTGGTTTCCTGTTTTGCTCTCTACTTGCATGCACACTAGGTACACATGAGGTATACATACAGTATACACAGCATCATGCCATACCTTTGTTTGTAAGAAACCCCACCGGGTACCTTCAATGAAATTGTTGACATACAGTACCATGTTTCTTATTACGCACTGGGCCGGGATAACAGCGTCTGAAAATTTCCATAAACAGCATTTTCTAGAAAAGAATAGGTAGATTTTTCTCTTTTATTGGATCACAGTCGAGGTAGAAAACATGGTTAATACAAATGGGAAGCTAGTACAAACCGTACAAACACAAAATAGAATACATACAAAAACACTTGAGTACATCTGATTTTGTAAATATATTATGTAAATTAATGGCATACTCTTTGATTTTGGTATAGCAGCTAAAAACAACCCCAAATACCAAATTCTTCTCCCAGCTTTGGGGTTCAACAGGGAGCTGAGAGGACAACTGGAGTGTCAATAGCTTATATAACAAACTTATATCTTTAACTTCAAACAAATTCAAGGTAGATTTTAGATTTAACATATAGATTAAGATTAAGTATGCCCTTTTAGAAACTGACAGAAAAATTCTTCATAAATCTGTCAGAAAGACATGTTCAAGACCTTAACACCCGCTTGAATTCATATTATAAATGTATCTAACACCCACTCTCAGTACAAACCTCTCATCAGGAAAGAAAAGAGAAAGAGGGTCTAAACCTCAGAATCCTGCTAATCCATAATCCCCTTTTCAAATCCCTTCCCACCTATTTCACTTGAGCAACCCTGACCAATCACAGCTGGGCTCTAGACTGTTGTCACAGTGGCACTTTGATCCAACTGGAAGTTTTCTCCTGTCATCAGGGGGCTGTCCGGCCTATAGGAGAGCAACAAAGGAGGGTCAAGAAGTTTTAGTACATGAGTGGATTATGGGGGATAGCAGGCCTAGGAGCTCAGCTAACTGCATGGGTGGAGAGTAGGGAAGGAAGGCTAATCCAATCTGGATTAGGCCACGCGGTTTCTCCAGAGGGAGGCGGTGAGCTGGTTACATACAACTGGGTTACTGTAGGTATGAATTAGAGGTAAACTGTCTAAAAAAATCTTTTACTGCGGGTCTCCAAACACTTTGTGATAAAAGCAGTGACTAAATCTCAACTGTCACTCTTTATAGATAAACAGATATTTTAAAACTGTTATAAACAAAAGAAACAACAATAAAAGGCTAAAATAAAGTAGCCTCATGATCTATCTCAGCTACGCAGGGCTGCGCCAGTATAATGAAGTGCGGGATCCATTGTTTTTGGAGCTTTACCCATACTAAAGATTAAAAGTCAGGATATCTTGGTCTCTTCTGGATTTATTTTGACAAATCTCTTTTAAATTCAGCGTGCAATGCAATGCACACACAGTACACAGCTGTAGAACCAGTTACAGTTTTGATTCCTTTGTTGATATTGTACCTTTGTTTTAACAATTGCAATAGATAACTTTGAATGCAACTAATTGACCCGTAGTAAATATGGGACTTTGAGTCCTGGGGGATTTGATCAGTGGGTAACCCAGCCATGCTTCCATTCCATTTTGAAATGGTGTTGTGGTTATCCCTCTTCTGCAGCACAATGTTTAAACTTTATTTCAAAAGTCATGTGCATGCAGGTACATACATACAATTCCACCTATGCATGTAATCAATTTTAAGCATTAAGGAGTATTTTGGAATACAGACAGTAGGAACCAGGGATTTAGTTCCCGTCATTGTGGTTTAAGGATGAACCGCTCTAGCCACTGCGCCACAGCTACCCTTTTTGGGTTTGGTGTGTTGTCTGTCTTCTCATTGTCTTCCTTAATGTTATTCAGTCGATCGAGTTTGTCATTTCGCTTTGGAGACTCCTGAATCCTTCATCCTTTTTTTTTTCAGAGAATGTGAAAGGGCAGAAATTCTACATCAAATACCTTTTCACGCTAATGAAAAGTATCCCTTATTGACAACAGAGCATTGTTGCAATAGGCATGTACATGTTGTTTTATGCTCTTAGTACATAATATAATTAGATTTTCTCACTACATTGAACCAATGATATATTTATTTTAGTAATATATTCAATTACTATGATAAAATGACTTGTTTCACAACTCCCATAAAATTTGATTAGGAAGATTTAGTAGTTACAATTTAGGTTATTGAAAAACGTGAGGGCCATTTTACAATTTAAGAAGGTAATCTGGGGTAGCAGGTACAAGTAGATATACCATTTGTGTGGTACATATGTGTTTTGGCAGATGGTCAGACGTGCTTATGTCATCCCCTTAAACAGTAGGAAAGGCAGCTTATTGGATCTACCACACAGATGGCCCCTGACTCAAGTAAACAACCACCAAAGCTCAAACCCCAAAGTTCAAACCCCACCCTTATTGGATGCATTAATTACACTAACATTACTCTAATCACAAAGGTTTAACCCTTACTCTGTTTGAAATTCTGTCTATGTTTTATAAAGTAATAGACCTTAAGCTACATGAATGCCTATGGAATAGTCATCTTTTCGAAGAATATACAGAAATATGTTTCTTTGTTATAGTATCTAATAGCTGCCTCAAAACTCAAGTAAGAACTTGACAAGTCAATTTTAATTGAGGACAAGATGCACCCTTTTGCCAACTAGGACTTGTGTTGGTAAGTACCCGGTCAAGTTCTTTCTAATAGCAATTAAGCAGTTACAAAGACCAGCAAGGTTTACCTCGACCCACAACTTTTGTAGTATTATTTACCTTTATGTTGTGGTAAAAGGCTCACTGCCCTTGACCTGGGTAGATGCTGAACAGTCATCTTTGGAAAACTCTGAATGGGAAGAACTAGGCCTCTGTTCTGATTGAGTGCGGCGGGTAGAGTTGTCTATCCCTTTTGTGAGAAGCCTGCCTCGGTAGCCTTCACCCCATGGTTTGGGAAGTACAGAACTTCCAGGGGGAATGCAGGTTTGAGAGTTTTGTGAGTCCTTTCGACAGAAAACTGAGCGGGCGTCACGAAAGGACACAGACGGAATGATCTCTTCAGTGTTGTTATCTGTTTCACGTGTCACCGTTTTTGGAGAACTTGGGCGAGACGAGGGCCTAGAGCTGGATTGAGGTCTGAACGCAGGAGGGCTTGGAAATCTGTGGCACACAGAAGAACAAGATGGTGGTAAGCGTACTCTAGAGACAGGCGGTGCTGTCACAGGCAGGCTGCAAGAGGACATCTCACCCTCATAGAATTCAGTGCTTCCACATCTCTGACCCACTCTGGCTTGAATGGGTGATGGTCCTCTGCCTCTTAATTCTGTAATGTCTCTCTTATCAAGAGATTCTCCTGCATTGCTCAGTTGGATCATCTTCCGTGCCTGCTGGTAGAGACAGTTAGCCTTCTCTATTTCTGGATCCAGATCAGTTTCTTGTTGGTGCTCAACTCCTTGCGCCCCAATAACAGCAACCTGCCTGGCAGGCAAGATACTGATCGATCTTGGCTTAATGCTGGCTCGGTTTGGCAGCACGTCCACATTCTGCACGGAGGCTTTGAGACGCTGGGAAACTCCGGTCTTTTGGTTTATTGGTGGGAGACTCAGAACCGATTCTTCCTGTGCCCTTTCCTTGTTTCCTGATATGCCCTCGGTACTCTGGAAGGAATTGTCCATCAGAACCTCTGGGGGCGGAGGTGGTAGGCTGTCTACATCGAGGTCATCCCTGCTTTCAGGCCAGCTGTTGTTGTTATTATTGCCATTGATGACCAATCCCCCCTCATTACCATTTACTGTGTCAGATAACTGAATGATCCGACTTTTTCTGGGCCTCTTGATATGAGGTGGAATATTAGCAAGGCTCTGCCCTGGTCTACCATCAACCCCTTGGCTAAAGGTATTAATCAGCCTTCTGACAGAGTTGTACTTTGGTGGATGGGGTGCCAACCTTGGTAAGGTATCAGGTGATTGAGTTGTTCTGAAGGGGCCTTTTTGTGCACCTGATGATCCACTTACTGAATGCCGTCGTAGACCAGCTCTATATAGGTTATAATGAGGGCCTGCTAACTCTTCCTTTCCTCGCATTTCAGCCATCTTTTTAATTCGTTGATCCAAGTTCCTCTGGCTCTTTTGTAGCTCCATCAAAATGTTTACACACCTGGTGGCTGAAGAGTGTTTGGTTGCGGTGACAGCAGTCAGGGGTCGTTTGACTGTAAGCTGCTGATCCTGCATGTAATTTGCATACATGAAAATAAAAGGCTGACTGAGATCTGGTGGGGAAGAGTTCGACCTCTTCCTTTCAGGCCTATCATCTTCATCATACTCATACTCTTCATCGTCATCATCGTCCTCCTCCCAGTCCTCTTCATCATCTTCATTGTAGCCTATCAGGCTAAGTAAATTACTGGGCAGCGTATCAACTGCGCCACGAATGTTGCTTCCAGATCCACAACTTCCCGATCCAGCACTCCCACGGTGGCGTCGGTGCCTTTCTGACCCCGTCAGACTCTCATTTTCACCGCCGATACCGCTGTCCTCACTGTGCAGTGACGAATCCTCAGGGTTAGACTTTCTCGTGGCAGCCTTCTCCACCCGCGCCAGCACTATACTCAGCCTCTGCTCTGCTGCCTGCTTGGCCTGCAGCTTCTCAACCAGCAATTTAGACACAGAAGAAAAATACTCAACTGCCTCCTCAAGCGTGGTGTCACCCAGCGCCTGTACAGAGCCCCCCACGAGCCTCATTTTCTCTGTTGAATGCTGGAGCAGTTGCTGTAACAGATCAGGTGGTGGATGAGGGGGGTTGGCTGAGTCAGTCCTAGGTTTAGCTGGTATAACAGCTGGGCCCATCATCCCAGAAGGCAAGGCCATGTAGTCCCCATGCTCCTTCATCATGAGCTCCCCCTCCTCAGCCATCTCCTCTAGAGCCTGGTTGATCTCCTCGAAGCGGAACACCAAAGCAGACATTGTGGGCTGGATGGACAGCTGCGTCTGCGCGGCCTGGTCCAGCAGGCCCAGCAGAGCTTCATATTTTGAAATGTTAGGGTTCAGAAAGGCATAGGCTGCCTGGTGAGCCCTCACCATGTGTGGCGGGAAGTCCACTTTTGTCTGAACAATAGAGGATATTCTCTGCTTTTCGGCAGACCTTCTCTTGCCTTTATTTCTCTTTCTTTTCTCAAACTTATTAATCTCATCTGTTTTTATAACCTCATTGATTATTTCTTGGGGCATCACATTGACCTCTGTTTCTTCAACGTCCTCAGCGTTTTGGCCTCCCGTTGTGTCGGACGCCAACTGAGACCATGCAGCCTCTTTTGTAGGATATTCTTCAGTCAGTAGGGGTAGTTCATTTTCTTTCTCATCTGTCTCAAAACATTTGCCTTTCTCCTCTTCAGGTCTAGAATCAACAATATCTTCAGGTACTTCAGCCAGCAGAGCCTTTTGAGGTCCGTCTTGCGGTGCTTCAGCCTGCAGAGGCTGTTGAGGTCCATGGATTTCAGGCTTTGAAAACAACTTTCCTTTGGATGGAGAGCAGCCCATTTTTGCTCTCAAAAGTGAATCAAGAAAACCTTGAAAAATCACTGTCTCTGAAGAAACATTAGTCAGGAGCAAAAGTGAAAGCCGAAGTGTAAATCCATTGGTAAAGATGTGTGTAGTTGGTCAGACAAGGTATTCTAGAATCCTCCAGCAATGTCCTTTTGTTGACAGTCGAACCTCAACATGCTAGTTTGAATATATTTTTCTTCAGTTATTCTATGCTTTCCTTTCACGATTGTTCGGTCAAACCACCTGCAACCTGTTGAATGAACTGACTTTCTACCAAGGCTTGTGATCGTGAGGAGCTGAGAGGATAAGACAGATCGGGGGGTTTCTTCCCTTTCTCTCCTACAGCACGTACAGATGGTCATGTTAAGTGCATCAACTCGCACACATACACACACACACACACACATGCATTTACACCTAAGACTTTAAGCTCATCAGGTTAATCAGAGCCGAGTTTGTCAGGTGGTGCTTTTAGCCTCATCCACTGCTGTTGGAGGTTTACATGCGACTGTTGAGTTCATTGGAGAGATAAACAACACTGTTTTTTGCAGACTGATTTCCTGAAATGTCCAGCTTACTTTTGATGTATATAATATTTTACCAAGAAATATAGTTCTATTACTTATGTCATGGTCATCCTAATTCTATTCTCTCCCTCTCTCTCTCTCTCACAAAGACACACACACACGCACACACGCACACACACACACACACACACACACACACACACACACACACACACACACACACACACACACACACACACACACACAAATTTACTTGTAGAGAACGTTATCCAGTCACAGTAGACATTTCTCAGGTTTCTCTTGGTACTCTTGACTTAATCTCTTTAACCAAATATCCTCACTCTGTTAAAACTTCAATCCAAAAGTGGACTAACCTGAACTGGAGCTTCAGAATTTTTTTTTTCTCACCTAGCATTCATCCAGCATGTAACATAAACTGTGCCTGCATACTGGTTTGTATGATACAATCTTGACAGGCTTAACAAAGATGAACAAGATAAAAAATAGGCTGAATAAACATAGACTGCCATTCAAAAATGTGTAATCTCCAGCCACAAAAGCTTGATTTTGCCCTGTCAGTTGGCTCAGAGGACTACTTTGAATGGTCTTTAATGGTTTTATCACTGTAGAAAGTCCCCTTGACTAGATATTACTTTGTATGAAGGGTTTGTTTTGTACATGGAGAACAGAATGCTAGTTCAATGAGACATTACAACTGAAAGGGCAGAAAGAGACAAAGACACTTCTTGAGAAAAGGTTCAATAAAAGAGAAGAAATTGGTAAAAGAAACTGGAAGCTTAGCATAAAATGTATGCAGATTTCAATAGAAAAATATCCCTGTTTTAATGCACAATAATGCAGCCTCCATCCATCCATCCATCCATTATCCTCCGCTTATCCGGGGTCGGGTCGCGGGGGCAGCAGGCCTAGCAGGCCGACCCAGGCTTCCCTCTCACCCGCAACACGTTCCAGCTCGTTCTGGGGGATCCCGAGGCGTTCCCAGGCCAGCTGGGAGATATATAATCCCTCCAGTGTGTCCTGGGTCTTCCCCGGGGCCTCCTACCAGTTGGGCGTGCCTGGAAAACCTCTAACGGGAGGCGTCCAGGAGGCATCCTGATCAGATGCCTGAACCACCTCAGCTGACTCCTTTCGATACGAGAAGGGTAAGCCTCAACTCAAGTTCCCTCCGGGATGTCCGAGCTCCTTGCCACCCTATCTCTGGTAGGCCGGCCACCCTACGGAGGAAACTCATTTAAACTTATCCGAGACCTCGTTCTTTCGGTCACGACCAGAGTTCGTAACCATAGGTGAGGAGTGGAGCGTGGGCCCGCCCAGTAAATTGAGAGCTTCCGGCTCAGCTCCCTCTTCACAAACCCGGTCGATTACGCCTGTTTACTGCTGCAGCACAGATCCTTGATCGATCTCCCGCTCCATCTTACCCTCACTCGTAGACAAGACCCGAGATACTTGAACTCCTTCGCTTGCGGTAGGCACTGCGTCCCCACCCGGAGGAAGCAATCCACCAGTTTCCGGCAGAGCACCATGGCCTCAGATTTGGAGGTGCTTACTCTCATCCCCACCGCTTCACACTCGGCTGCAAATCGCCATTGTGAATGCTGGAGGTCATGGTCCGAGGAGGCCAACAGGACCACATCATCTGCGAACAGCAGAGAGGTGATCCCGAGACCCCCGAACCCGACGTTCTCCTCCCCCCGGCTACGCCTAGATATCCTGTCCATGAAAGTCACGAACAGGACCGGTGATAAAGGGCAGCCCTGGCGGATGCCAACACCCACCGGGAACGCGTCTGACTTATTGCCGAGAATACGAACACAGCTCCTACTGCAGTCGTACAGAGATCGGATGGCCCGTTGTAACGGGTCCGGCACCCCATACTCCCGCAGCACCCCCCACAAAAAACCCCGAGGGACCCGGTCGAAGGCCTTCTCCAAGTCCACAAAACACATGTAGACTGGTTGGGCAGACTCCCAGAGCCCCTGCAGTAGTCTTGCGAGGGTAAAGAGCTGGTCCACTGTTCCACGACCGGGACGGAATCCGCACTGCTCCTCTTGAATCCGAGGTTCGACAATCGGTCGGAGCATCCTTTCCAGCACCCTGGCATACACTTTCCCCGGGAGGCTGAGTAGTGTGATACCCGATAATTCGAGCACACTCTCCGGTCCCCCTTTTTGAAAATGGGAACCACCACCCCAGTCTGCCAGTCCATGGGCACTGTTCCTGACCCCCATGCGACATTGAAAAGGCGTGTCAGCCAAGACAGCCCAACAACGTCCAGCGCCTTCAGCATCTCAGGGCGGATCTCATCCACCCCGGCGCCTTGCCACCAAGGAGCTTATTGACTACCTTAGTGGCCTCTGCCAAGGATATGGATTCGACCCCCCCCAAGTCGTCAGGCGCTGCCTCCTCTCTAGAGGACATGTTGGCCGGGTTTAGGAGTTCCTCAAAGTGCTCTTTCCACCGCCCGGCGATGTCCCCTGTCCGGGTCAGCAGTTCCCCCCCCGTGCTGAGCACAGCCTGGGGTAAGCCCTGCTTTCCCTTCCTGAGCCGTCGGATGGTTTGCCAGAACTTCCTTGAGGCCAACCGAAAGTCCTTCTCCATGGCCTCCCGAACTCCTCCCATGCCCGAGTTTTAGCGTCCGCGACCACCGCAGCTGCAGCCCTTTTGGCCTGCCGGTACCTCTCCGCTGTTTCAGGAGACCCCCGAGCCAACCAGGCCCGAAAGGCCTCCTTCTTCAGTTTGACGGCTTCCCTCACCCCCGGTGTCCACCACCGGGTTCTCGGGTTGCCGCCACGACAAGCACCGGTGACCTTCCGACCACAGCTCCTAGCGGCCGCGTCACAATAGAGGCTTTGAACATGGTCCACTCGGATTCCATGTCCCCAGCCTCCCTTGGGATGTGTGAGAAGTTCTTCCGGAGGTGGGAGTTGAAAACCTCCCGGACAGGATCCTCCGCCAGACGTTCCCAGTTCACCCTCACTACACGTTTGGGCTTGCCGGGTCTCTCCAGCCGATTCCCCTGCCATCTGATCCAACTCACCACCAGGTGGTGATCAGTTGACAGCTCTGCTCCTCTCTTCACCCCAGTGTCCAAGACATACGGCCGCAGATCAGATGAAACGATTACAAAGTCGATCATTGATCTACGGCCTAAGGTGTTCTGGTACCAGGTACACTTATGAGCCACCCTATGTTCGAACATGGTGTTCGTTATGGACAAGCCGTGGCTAGCACAGAAGTCCAACAGCGAGACACCACTCGGGTTCAGATCAGGCAAGCCGTTCCTCCCAATCACCCCCCACCAGGTTTCTCTGTCGTTGCCCACGTGAGCCTTGAAGTCTCCAGGAGAACTATGGAGTCTCAGGAGGCCTTTCAGGACCTTCCACCCACTCCAAGAAGGCCGGATACTCTGAACTGCTGTTCGGTGCATAGGCACAAACAACAGTCAGAGCCTTATTCCCCGCAACCCGCAGGCGCAGGGAGGCGACCCTCTCGCTCTCCGGGTAGAACTCCAACACGGCGGCGCTCAGCCGGGGGCTCGTGAGTATCCCCACTCCCGCCCGGCGCCTCTCACCCTGGGCAACTCCAGAAAGGGACAAAGTCCAAC
This sequence comes from Ophiodon elongatus, assembly GCA_016806645.1. NCBI lineage: Eukaryota > Metazoa > Chordata > Actinopteri > Perciformes > Hexagrammidae > Ophiodon > Ophiodon elongatus. Next base: position 1,174,265 of record JACSYO010000293.1, on the reverse strand, counting down.
CTTTCTCCAGGAGCTTGGTTCCAGAGCCAGTGCTGTGTGTGGAGGTGAGGCCAACTATATCTAGCTGGTACCGCTCCACCTCCCGCACCAGCTCCGGCTCTTTCCCCGCTAGCGCGGTGACGTTCCACGTCCCTAGAGCTAGTCTATGCCGCCGGCGATCAGCTCGCCCAGGCCCCCTGCCCGGCCTGCCGCCCGGTCCACATAGCACCCGCCCCGATGCTTATCCCTGCGGGTGGTGGGTCCACAGGGTGGCTGCTCCATGATGTTTCTTCGGGCTGAGCCCGACCGGGCCCCATGGGCGAAGGCCCGGCCACCAGACGCTCGCCTACGAGCTCCCCTCCCGGGTCTGGCTCCGGGAGGGTGCCCCGGTTTCCCTGGTCCGGGCGGGGTGGCCTTAGTCCGTGTGCTGCTAATCATCGGGGTTTTTGAACCGCTCTTAGTCTGGACTCTCCCCTGCGACCTGTTTGTCTTGGGAGACCCTACCAGGGGCTGATGCCCCGGACAACATAGCTCCCAGGATCACTGAGCCACTCAAACTCCTCCACCACGTTAAGGTAGCGATTCATGGATAATGCAGCCTATCTATCTGAAATTGACAGGCAACGTGTTGCTTTAGCACAGCTCTTCCTCAATATTCACTATAGAAATAGGTTGGTCTAGGGTTTGCACTATTGGAAGATCAGCTGAACATACTATAGACTGATACATCACTGTTCAAACATATTCAATCTCACCACTGAGTAGACTGCGGTGGGCCCAAAGAAAAAAACATAAACTCAATATTTGAAGCCCAGTTGCATCGTTGTGGTTCAATAATGTCACTTATGCTTTTCTGGACTGGAAAACAAATCCAAACATCGAAGGGTATCTGGGGGAAAACAACAGTATTCTCCCATGTTGTGCCATAAAACGTAAATGCACAAATTCCCGTAAAGACATGACCTCAATGGTAGCCACGGACCTGACATGGCACACTACTACACATATATTGTAAGGCTGTGGTACTTATTCTTGGCACTGTCTTTATTTACACAGATATGTAGATACATTTTCAGACACTAAATACAACTGTGTGAATGTTAGACAGGCTCATTGACTCTCTCCTGTATGAAGAGTTTTATAAAAAACTGCACTCTCCAATAGGGGGTAATAACAGCATCATAGAATCCCAGGGAGCCTGAGCCAAGCTATCTGTCTCAAAGTATCTCTGTAATCCTTACCAGCCATGTCCAAGTGTATTACAGTAATAGGAACTGGGCACGCTGTCAGCCAACTGAGCAGAAGGAGCTTAAATGGCTGGAGATCTGCCCTCTTGTGTTTGTGTTGTCTGTCTACCCTTGTTGATCAGGTTCTATCTGTTTTGGTGACACATGAAGTTTTTCAGCGTCCTCCCGGATCCATTCTTCATATATGTTTACAATCTATCTGAAATTTTTTGTTTGTTTTAGGATTGTTGAATTAGCAGAATTAAGTTTTCCTATGATCAGTTTACTGGTAACCAAGTTAGCCACTGTCTGCTAATGATTTGCTGATACAACGTATAAGTAACTGTTAAATACTAGTGTTGTGATAACTTTTGTGTTTTTTTACGCTTTACTTTTACTCTTTTGAATGTTATCTTTACTATATTAATTATACTCCCTTTTAGAACATATTGTTAATTTTTCACTGGTGAGATTTAGTTTCTGTCACGGTTTGGGGTTTTAGGTGTGACTTCCTGTCTTATTTTGAAAAGTTCCCTGTCTTGTGTTTCCCCGGGTCCCTTCACTTCCTGTCCTTGTGATTGTCTAATTGAATCCTCCTGTGTCTGATCACCTGCACCTCCCCTGTGTATTTAAGCCCTGTTTGTCTTGTGCCTCCTTGTCTGTTCGTCTGTTTTCGTTGGCTGTTTTCATTGTACTGTTTCCCGTGGTTTGCGCGATCCTGTTCCCGTGCCTGTTTTCTTTGATTATGTTTTCGTGTGTTTCTCACCTGTGTCGTGAGTAATTAAAGTCACATTTTGCTCGAACCACCGTGTCCTGATGACTCTACGCTTTGGTCCTGCCTTTGCCTTTTCTCTGGCCGTGACAGAACGAACGGACCACAACATGAACCCAGCAGACTCCAGTTATCTCCGTCAGATTCTCGCATCACAAGGCACTCTCGTGGGCCAACATGACCAACGCCTCCAGACCGTTATGGAGTCCCTCAGATCCTTTTCTGCTGACGTGGGTCGGCTTGGACAGCAGCTCGGGCCAGGTTTGCTCACGGCTGTCCTCTTCGGCTCCAAAGCCCCTGCTGTTCCACCTGCTCCTTCTCTGCTTCCTACCCAGACCGCCTTTTTCCCCCGGGAGCCACACGTTCCGGCACCTGACCAAACTATGGACCCAGCGGACTCTGGCTCGCACCTTCGAGCTCTAGAGCACCTTATGGGCGACCACCACGACAAGCTTGTCAGGGACATGGAGGAGTCTCTCAGAAAACTGTCGCAGCGGCGGTCTGTTCCCGCTGCTGCCTCCGAGCCGCAGCCGACCCCGGTTCCTGCTGCTGCCTCCGAGCCGCAGCCGACCCCGGTTCCCGCTGCTGCCTCCGAGCCGCAGCAAACCTCGGTTCCCGCTGCTGTCTCAGAGCCGCAACCCACCCCGGGTCCCGCTGCGTCCTCTGAGTCGCTGCCTACACAGGACGCCGGTTCCCGGCCGGTTCAGCGGCCGGTTCAGCGGCCGACTCCAGACGCCGGTTCCCAGCCGGTGCTGTGGCCAACTCTGGACTCCTGTTCCTCACCTCCGGACTCCAGTTTCCCGTCGGCGTCCCGGCCGACACCGTACTCCAGTTCCCCGTCGGCGTCCCGGCCGACAGCGGAGTCCCGTTCCCCGTCGGCATCCCGGCCGACGGCGGAGCCTCTGTCTCGCTCTACAGAGCCCCTGTCCCGCTCTTGCTCCCCAGTGTCCCGGTCCCGCTCCCCAGTGTCCTGGTCCCGCTCTCCAAGGTCTCACGTCTGCCCGTCTGGTGGTCATCCTCCGGCCTGGCCCCCGGAGAGTGTTCCGTCCTGCCCTCGGAACACTCTGTTTTCGTTGGCTGTTTTCATCGTAGTGTTTCCCGTGTTTTGCTCGATCCTGTTCCCGTACCTGTTTTCCTTGATTATGTTTTCGTGTGTTTCTCGCCTGTGTCGTGAGTAATTAAAGTCACATTTTGCTCAAACCACCGTGTTCTGATGAGTCTGCGCTTGAGTCCTGCATTCGCCTTTTCTCCGGCCGTGACTTCCTATCATGAAACAACATAACTCATTTGACAGCTAGTCTATATGTGAATCCAGTTTCCTAGTTACTGTAGCAACTCATGTTTGAAGGACCTTTGGTGTAATTCTTGTTTACGGAATATCATTGTTTTTCTAATTTGTAATCATTTGTTGTCTGATACCGTCTTCACAGATTCACAAGTGCTTAAAAACCTCAAAGGCAATCCACTGTCTTTGACCTTATTGGAAGTGTGTTTAGCTCAGCTGTGCACCTATAGGGTAGAAGATTAATGGTAGTTCATCAATCCATTTCAATACAAACAAACACTTAGTCCAGGCATTGTCACTGACATACTGTCACTTACTGTACATTCTTAGCTAAATGCGTGAAAAGGTTATCTGATTGAGATCAGATGTGCTATCTGCTAAATACCCACGTTTCTGCATTGCAACTCTCGATGACAGCACTACTCCGAAATGGTTCATCTGTAAACATACACAGAAGGACACCGCAACAATAGATGCATTGTCACAGAAAGATGGTGGCATCCAAAACATTGCGGTTACAAGGAAGTAAATTAACCATTTCCCTGCAGGCTGTAAATCATGCGTCACGGTTTTCATTTTTAAATAGACTTAGATGGTGGAAATTATGGACTGAAAGCAGAGGAGTGCTGTAATCAGAGAGCCAATGACGCTTGCTAAAATGATCAGCAAAATCTTTGCGGTTACAAGGAAGTAAATTAACCATTTCCATGCAGGCTGACAATCATGCATCACTGTTTTATTTTTAAATAGACTTAGATGGTGGGAAATATGGACTGAAAGCAGATGAGTGCTATAATCAGAGACAATGTGTTGTCTACTGTATTCTGATCAGGGATCAGTTGTAGGTGAGCATGGCCAATGTGTCTGTGTTTTTGCAGAACGTGCGGCTTTAATACCTTTGCGGTAGATTAGTGATCGACTGGCAGTTGTGTAACGGTCTCAGGTAGACGTGCCGTGTTATTCTCAGCTTCACAACAACAGTGCTGTAACCTTTTTTGGGATGAATTTACCAACAGGTTCTCACTTACAATGTGTACTTCTGGCACAGTGCGTATTGCATACTGCATACTGCGTTAGTCAGTAGTAGGAGGTTTAAAATACAGCAACAACACACAGAGAGACAGACATGGATACAGAAGGGGAGGGGGAAAACACAAGGAAAAACCCAGAGGCACGGCCCTGACCTTGACAGATACGGCGTTCTTGACTCTTAAACAGTGGGTGTTAATCAAAGTCACGGAAGGATCCTTCAACGGCCGAATTTCAAGGATGCTTCATCATCAAATCTCGCCGAAGGACTGTTGCAATGACAAGCATTCTTACAATTCTCCTTAGTTCGGAGGATTTTCAAGGATGCATCTTCGGTGCTCCTAAAAAAAACACAATCCTATGCGTGCCATTTTTTTTCTTGCACCCCCGTTTTGGAGAAAGAAAAAATATTCTGTTAAACTTTCACTAATTTCGCCTTGGCAGTCCGCCCGAAATCTGTTTCTGAACAAATTTGAGGCAAGAGTTTGCCAATCCAGTTGCTGAATCTTCACTCGTTATTTGATATACAAGGCTTAATGTAAAAGGGTGTAGATCCAGCATAGTTTCACCTCTAACTCTGTGAATTAAGGGTTTATTTTGACCAAACCAGAGTTGGTATTGGAGGTGCCCTAGGCCAACCAAGACAGTTTTGTTGAGTTTTATTTTCTTCCTGTTTTGTTGTTGTTTGAATAGTGTTTTTCACAATCAGTGAGGTAAAAATGCTGTGTTTTTCAATGAAGTCTTGTGGCTTTGAGAAGAGCATATTCATTCCATGTTTTTTAACATTTATGAATAAGAATAATGGTAAAAATCCCTGTTGATTTTATTTATTTTTTGACAGGCCTACATGTTTTTGAATCTGTGTATATTGTTTTGAGGAAATTCAAAATCAATCTTCCGAATAGAAACTGTGCCTAGCATCTGTAGCTTCACAGGTTCAAAAGGCTGGCAGAAAAAGGCAAACAAAACTCGTGCAACGAAAGACGACCCAACATAAGAACAAAGGAACAGGACTGGTATAAATAGTGACTAATCAGGAAGGAGAGAACAGGTGACCAGGAGGTGAGGTGAGTGCAGGACTAATGAGGGACGGGGAAATCCCTCCCATCAATAAACATCTCAGAATTCCTTACTTAATTACACTTACATAATTAACATTGTTTGCTTCACATATGTAATTCCCCCATGTTTGAAAGTTGGGCGTGTATTCACATTACCTCGACACAAAGAAGGCCACGTTAAGTAGCAGGTTATCCAGCTCAGCTACAGTAGACACCTTGTTGATCTGTTAAGATGCAGACTTTGGGTTATGATGAAGGGAAAATGGTGCACATATGATGGAAACAATTTACAACAAGGCTTTAAAAAGCATTTTTACTTTAATATTACTTTTAATTATGTACAATACACATGAGTCCTCTTTGGTTGTCTGTACATAGAAGAATACAACAGCTCAGAGCAAAAAACTCATTTTAACTTGGATTTACAGCACAAAGATTGTACAAAATATTGGCTTTAAAAAGGGAAAATTGTACTGTACTATTGTAATCACTACAATACATATAAAATTTCCTTGGAACCAGTTTTAGATGGATATACTCCTAAGTCTCCTCAGTTTTGTTCCTAGCTTCCTATAGCCATGCATCTTTTCATCGGACATAGGCATTATGATCTCGTCTGAATCTGTAGGGCAGACCTCGCTGAGGTTCTCTGAGCTTCTCAATATAGTTGTTGTACTTGATACGGAAAGCCTGTTACTCTTTATTGAGGGTGCATTCATTTCAGGGAAATTAATGTCTATGTCTGTCACCGTATCAAGTTTTGGACTGGAGATGACTTGCCATCTCCTCAGAATCCTCTCTAGTGTATCCGTCTTCGACCCCCGAAGTGCTTCATAGCACTTGGGTAAGAAATGGCAGAAGATGATGCCATAGGTGGACACCAGAATGGCTGAAGCCTGCACAGGAGAGGCGATTTCATTGTTGGTGATATAGACTGGGATAAAACACACCCATACAAACAAGTACATCAGCATGCTAAAGATTATGTAGCCTGTTTCACTGAACTCCTGAGGAACCTTTCTGCCTTTGAAGGCCAACAGGAAGCCGATAAATGCTAGCAGAGCTATGTAGGTCAACATAATGCCAAAACCTATGTATGTGGGCCCTTCACTACACTGGATTAGTCTGGTCATGCTTTGAGGGGACGGAGGTGTGGGATTAATATCAGGGGAATCAAAGATAAGCCAGAGAAGGCAGATGATCCCCTGGAGAGCAGTTATGACGATGACAATTACAGTCGGCTTGTAGAGTTTGTGTAGTCGTCTGCGTGTCAGCTGACCAAAGGGAAGGAAAGCCAGGAAGGTACGGTAGGCCTTGACTAGGACGCAGGACACACAAAGGGTGAAGCCCATGGCATACATTACCTGGCGGGCCCGGCAGAGGTGCACACTGGGCTTGCCCATGAAGCATATCACACTTGCGAAGCTCACTGACAGACCAGCCATCATAACACAAGACAATCTCACCTCAGCTCTTTTCATTGGTGGGGAATCTCTGTACACCAAAAAGATAATGAGGGTAACAAACAAGAGCAAGATGCCAAAGGCTGTGGCTGCTAACATGGTGATGGGATGAATATCTTTCCATCGCAGGAAGGACTCAGATCTTGGCTTGCACTGATCCGAACCCTTGAGAGACCAAGTTCCATTGGGACACTCTTTGCAGGTATGAAGATCTGTTAGAAAAGATGGTGATTAGGCAAAATCATGGTTTATTTAGCTAGAAATCAAATGTACTTTAGAAGCAGCCAGCAATTTACGTTGAAAAGAAACCTAATGTGGACAGCATTATTCAAATACCCTATGGGCACAGCCAAAACGCCATCTGTAAGAGCCCCAGTGGCTCAACTTGGTTTATATTTTTAAATTAAATCAAACACAAAATCAGTATGCCAATGAGTCATACCCCAGGCGTCTGAAAAGGTCCCCTCCACACAAAGCGTGCAGTTGTAACAGCAGGATACGTTCAGGATATTCTTCACTGAGCCAGGGGCGCACTGCTCTGAGCATCTGGACTGAGGGATCTGAGGGAGCAAAACGAGAGAACAAGTGTAACTGTAACTGAACTCCACTAAACTTGGTCTTGGTTATAAAAACCTGAAGCTAAAGGTTTCGTAATCCCTGGAGCTTTCAGAATGTTTTATGGTCAATCAAATCTGTAAGTAGATGTTGTGAGTACGTTGTTGTCTTACCGTGGTATTGGCTGTTGAAAGCCAGATGACGTTTTTAATATTGACCTCTACTTCTTCTCCAAGGACATAGTATTTCCCAATCTTTTGAAATCTTCTGTTGTGTCCATCTGGTCCCCACATTATAAAATCATAAAAACTTAGAAAATCCCCATTTTTGTCAAAGAAGTAACTGTAGTTGTCAAGCTTAAACTTAACTTTCTTCAGTTCCTTAAGAAGCTGCAAAGCAAAGAGCAGAATGTCAATTAAAATGGGTCCTTTTGCATTAATTAAACTGACATTGATCACCTTAGCATACAATTTCCCAAACTGTTATTCATGAGGATTCTATGGGATAGAAATTCACATTACTATTGTTATTCCTAAATTATAAGGCACCTACACAATTTTAAATCTGTTCTCATCTGATGTTGATATCCATTCTCACCTTCCATGGTGGGAAATTAATTTCTCCCAAGCATGATGAACTGTTGCACTTTAGTAGCTCTTTGAGAGCATGTGCCGTGGCCAACACTGCTACTTTTTGAAGGAAGGGCTCACTTGTATCCAGTGCCTTTACGAGATAGTCATCATTTTGTTCTTGGGGATCCGTGACATTGCATGCATTGGGAGATTTTATTCTCAGGAGTTTAGGTGAGGGACAATAAGATGGAGGCTTGTTTGAGAAACATTCTGGGCTGCAGTTGAATCTGAGGTTCTTGTATTTTTCGATGAAGCGGTTGTACCCTCCTGGGGTTGTTGTCAGATTCTTGAGATAGTCATCAAATGATTCGCTCTTTTTTGAAGCAAACGTAAAGCCCAAGATGTCCCCAACCTTATTGATGCCTTCCATTTGGGCCAGCGACCTGCTCTTGGACCAGGAATCAGTGCCAATCCAGATCCTTGATGTGTTGGTCCTGATCATTTCCTGAAAGAGGACCTCCACCAGTTCTACCTTGAGGATCAGCAGTACCACCTGGGCATTGGAGGAGCGGATCTGCTCGGCGACTCGCTTCATACGTTGCATGCTGAGCGAATGATCGAGGTAATGAGGCACCACCTCCTGGTAGGCCAAGCACACGCTACTTTCCTCAGCTTCCCCGAGGAAGCTCTGGAAAGCTGCACTGCCGTACTCGTCGTCCCCATACACAACCCCGACCCAGTTCCAGTCAAAGAGATGCATAACTTTGGCCACTGCTTTGGTCTGATGCTTATCACTTGGAATAGTGCGCATGAAAGATGGGTAGCGCAGCTTATTACTCAGGTCTGGTGCCGATGATGTGCTGCTCAGCTGATAAAAAGATTATAAAATAAAAAGATTATAAAAAATAAATAGAATTAAATTTAATGCACGTAAAAGTCCCCTCAAATCCCCAAATTTCCACCCAGAAATCATGTGCACTTACAACAATAAGTGTGTTTCAGGGCCCTTACACACCTACATCGTTTTGTTTGGACTTTTGGACTTCTCAGTTTGAGCCGAACCAAAATTACAGGATTGCAACAAAAAAAGGGGGTCCTGATCAAATTGAGCCGTGGTTCGTTTCATTCTAGTGTGAATTTTTTTTAGATGGGGTCTGACTTTTGGAGCAATTACAGGAAGCTCTGACAAAATATCGTCAGAACCAGAAAAAGGAAAAACAATGCGACAAAACAAAATGAGCCATAATGACGTCAGGACGTTGGCATGTCATGTATAGTTCTTAAAGGACGCTCACATAATTGCAACGTATTTGTATTAAATGCATACAATGTTACAAAAACGTGAACCATGGCCCAGACTTTCAGGTGTGAAATGGCACTTAGTGGGATGAGTAACATTTTATCAAGTACTAGAATACTACAAATATTACAAATACTACAAACTTATAATCGTACTCTATGCTTGTTTGAGGTCTTACCAAGAGTTAGATGAGAAGAAAAACAACATTTTAGCCTCTGTGGGTTCAGTGAAAAGATTGTTGTGCAGTCTGTTTAAAAATGATTCAAATAAATACCTCATTGTACCAGAGGCAATGCAACGCAGCAGAGCAACTTTGTGTGTTTTATTTTTAATGTTTCACAATAAACTTTGGTGACCGCACGTCCCGGTTTGTGTCATGGAGCTAGGCTGACTGTAACATAACTTTTACATAAATGCACTAAATACTTGGCAGTTAAATGTATTTGCTGATCAGACAGTATTTGTGACTTACTAGAGGGACCATGTACACATTCAGCAGCTTGGCCACGGCGATGGACACCTCAGACAATAGAGCACCCAAAACAATCTTGACTCTGGGCCTGTAGTCGGTGTAGTCGCACATCACATTGAGAGAGCCGTTGACTTCGAGCATGTGGCCCACACTCTGCAACGCCTTGCTTGCAGTGGAGCATGTGTCACACATCAAATATCCGAGACGCACCCCTGGGAGGAAGCCGGCTGCATTTATCTCCTCAATTTCATGGATTACAGCCAAGATTCTCAGGAATGACTCCAGATGAAAACTGAAAATGGACCAGGTGGAAAAAAAAACATTAAATTATCTGAAAGACATTTTGGTTAGAGGGGTTTGAGTTCATAGAGGGGAACCTCAAGGTGAACATGCTGAAGAGGAGAAATATTTATTGAGAATCTTCAGGATCAGACAGCTTCGACCAGGGTCCGACAACTCTCCTGCTCTGCTCCATATACCCTCTCACAATGTTAGATTTTTACTTCATTTTCGGGCTGTTTTGTGGATTTTGAGCAATGTCATGGTAAAACATTGTGTAATAATGATACTCGAGAGGTTGGAAGAAGGTATGCATTTAATTTTTAACCTTACGTTTGAATAAAAAATATTAGGAATATAGCAATGAGTGAAAAGATGATTTTTATTACACTGTTTAATTCATTACACCTATCACAAAAATATTAAAATTAACCTTAGAAGGTTATGCCTATACACACATAACTTTCCCCAAGTTTCTTTTTTTTTTGTTATTTCCTTATTCCTATTTTTATTATGTCAAATGTTCACTGTTCAGATTGTGCTTTTTTTTTTTTTTTTTTTAGAAATCAATATGGCTGAATGAAATGTAAACAATTTTGTTTGGGGATTAAAAAACTATGGCATGACAAAAAAAGAAAATAATAATATTAAGTGAAATACACATGTTTATTTTTTTTACTACAACCTACACACTTAAAATGAAAGATATACTTCCTGACACATATATGAAGACCATCTAATGTGGCAAATCTTCTTGTACTCACTCTGAGCAGTCGAAGTTTTCGGGTCTGATCCGCTCTTTGAGATCCTTCACTTTACGATGACATGGCAACATTATGCCAATCACAATATCCCCAGAAGCCTGAGCTCCGCAAACTGACTGAGTAAAGTCACATCCATGCACAGGAGCCGGGATGCTGCTCAGCATTATCAGGGCCCAGAAGAAGCTGCACGGCGGACCACACATCTGCATCCTGAATGGCCTCGGTGGAAAAAAACCCCACTTCTTTGTCCGAACACTTTTCTCTAGTGTGGACTTTGGGTGGTGTGAGACAAGGTGAACAGAAACCTGTGTTACTGGAAACAACGTCTCACGCATCAAGCGTCATCATCCTCCACTTACCTTGACACAAGGAAGTAAAGAATATCTGTCAATGACTCAAGTGATGCGTAGAATAAGGAGGAAGACTGTTTCTGTGGTTCCCGAAGTGAGGTCCAGGGTTCTGCTGAGGCCCTTCTTGGTGGGCAGTACAATGAATGAGCGGTTTAGTCAACCAATTTAAAAAAATGGTGGTTATTTATTTGCTTGCTCTCATGAAAACAATATAATTTTCATATGTTTTTTGAAGCCCAGGTGGAGTTCAGTGCTCACAACAAGAAAACGCGCCAGCAGGCTAAAGACCGCATTCCACATACTGCTGTGGAACGACATACATTTTAATCAAATGTAATTTATCTCTATTAATATCCATCTATTCCTTCAAAAACACACCGTTGTCATCGTTTTCTTCGTTTTAAAACAGGTTGTGTTGGCACTTTGCAGGGTTATTCCATAACTGTCAATCCTGTTCACCTGGTTCACCTGGTTCACCTTACCTGCCCGAGAAGCTGTGATTACAACACACGCAGAGGGCGAGTGTCTCTGCTCAGCTGGAGAGCGGCTGCCGCCTTGATCTCGGGACCAAAAAATGAAGCTCAAATCGTAGGAACGATTTCACTAAACTGAGGTGATGAATCTTATCTCGTGCTGGTTAAAGTTTAGACATTACACAGTGACACCTAAAATCTGCCACGAGAGATGTCAAAGAGTCTTTATTTATCTGACCCATATCTACTTACATACGAATTTCTGATTAATTTATAACAGTTTTATTTTTTTTAATTTTTTTTTTACAATTACTAATGCACAATTCTCAATACGAAGTTCAAAACTGGAAGTCATGGGTTGATTAACACTGTTGTGTTTCTATCTCTGGAGCTATCCTATGCAACTGTGCATAGTGAATATGCATTAATAATCTCTCAGTTTGATTGAATGTGGGCGGGACAAGGGATGATCCAGGAAACTATATCATCGCTGATAGAAAACAGTCGCCTAAAAGTAATGAGTCTAAATTAGAGCAAAATGTGTGAAGGTTCACTTCAGGTTGTATATTTGACTTCATTTATCAGATTACACATAATAATTGCTCAAATCTAAATATATTAATGAATGGAAAGCTTTATAATGGAGCCAGTGGCTGGCTTTATGTTTAGCTTTGTATTTCTGCAGGATCATGATATGAATATGAGGGCCCTTTGTGATAAAACCTTGGACAACGCTGCCCTCTGCTGGCATATTACATCCAAACATGTTGCACACGCAGGGACATGAGGGTGACACGCCCTCTCGACCTGGAGCAGGGAAACACATGCAGCTAGTCGGCCAGTTGATGCCCTCAACAGTGTTGGTGGCCTCTGAATGATACATATTACACATCTTCTTTCATGATCTTTCAATGCAGATGTTTTACATGAAATAAAACATCAGACTTTGAGACGGGCAGGACAACTCAAACTCTCCGAAAGATCTTGAATATCTATAATAGTTCTTGCTTATGAGATGAAAAGTGTAGCTGTGTGGTTAGCGTTCGCCTGTCTTCTGTTTGACTGCTTTGCTGAGCCTGATCCCGCGGACAGTTCTGATCTTTTGATCCGTCTTTGCTCGGGTGAAACATGTCCGACTGCTGTGGACTCGTTAGTGTTTCTTTTACCATTTACAGCAAATAGGCAACCACAACCTAACAGCACGAAACCCAAAGAACTGAACTGATCATGAGGAGGGGGAGGCGTAAAAGGCACCTTTTGTATTCTTACTGACAAATAGGTAATTTACCTGAGTTAGGTCTGTGTATAACAAATTATTGTATTAGTAAGATATGTATGAACTGTTGTTGAGAGCTGAATATGAAAGAATAAGTTATATTTAGGCGGTCCCCGTGGACAGAAGTGTGTGTCTGAGCACCAGAGTCCCTTTAGGAAACCTCATTTTACTGCAGCAGTGTCTGACAGCCTCCCCCGTGCAGACCTGGTCCTGGTTCTGGTTCTGGTTCTGGTTCTCCCGGGCCTCCCTTCCCTCCAGCGGGCCCAGCAATACGGCCTGGGCCTCCAGCAGCGTGGTTGCTGAGCTGAAGGCGGTTCCTCGCTTTGCCTGATCCTACGGGGAATCGGACCCGATGATTAGCGTTCAGAACGACTGTATAGAAACAGACACTATTCCCACTGATGGCCTCGTTTGCTTATGTGGGTCATATGAAGGCATCAGTATCAAATCAAGACTATTTTACAAACGGTTAAAAAGTTATTATTGACTTGAGGAAAACAACAGCAAAGCAAAGGGAAAAAAAGGCCCATTATATCACGGGTGATGTGTTGTTTATGTCGGTGGTTCTCATACCAGAATAAACTAAAACACAAATACATTAAAAGGTAAGTAAGGTCACCAAGTGCAGGTTTACCGACTCACGGGGTCCTTTTCACTTCAGTCCCAGTACATATTTGCGAAGGTGTTACTGAACAAACGTATCCAGCTAATTGAGTAAATAAGGGTCAGTTCACCCAAAGTTACAAAGCATCCTATTTGACTCACTTCCCCTCAAGTGGCATCCGGTCGTGTACGTCTAGTTTTTTTTGTTCGGGTTTCGAGATCTGTCCCTGAGATCTCTATCGACCACAGCGCTGCATCACACAGTGACATGATGGGGGTCAACACCGGGCGTTACTACTCATCTAATATTTCAAGGCCTTCATCAAATCTCTATGTTGTTTTTATCTGGTGCAATAGACAAGTAACTACACAGTAACTCCTGATTACTGAATACACAATGCAAAGAGAGTAGGAGCTATGGGGAGGACACTTTGAGTTAGTCCGGCCTACAGGTAAACACAATTCATAAGCAAAGCATAATGTCTGTAAATCTCCCATTTCTGTAATGCATTATAGAAACCTATGCAAAGATACATATATCGCGTTATAATCTGCTTATAGACCTGTATCATTATAGTTATAAGCACTCAAACAACACATTATAAAGTGTCATAATAGACACATTTTAAGTTTCTCTAAGTCAATCAAGTAAAGTAAAAAATAATATAACAATGTTTTGTGTTTACTTTACTGTGATTATAATGCATTCTAAAAACATTATAAAGTATTATAGCTATGGGAATTGTAATACATTATGCAATTATGAAGTATTATGATGCCTGACCTTGTAACTCATTATAAAATGCTTTATAATGTGTTGTAGAGTGTTATGAATATAGCATTATGAATGCTATAAGCAGATTATAAGTATGTTTGTAATGCATTGTAGACAAGGGGGCTTCATAGAAAGAGCTTACTGAGTTATAAGTGGTAGAAAGCTCTGGGAAAAAGCAGGACCTTGAGTCAAACTGTGTTTTTGTCAAGCTTGAAAATCAAGAATAACCCTAACCCCACTGGACAGCACGTCCCCGGGTTGATTCATTCCTTTGTTTGTGTCAACAAGATGTCAACAAGTGTGGCGTCATGGAGTCAAGAAAGACAACATTAGATCAACACTTGGATTCCTTTTTATTTAAAAACAATCAGTCATCCAAAAAAATTTTTTGTTTTAAGTCACATGACTGTTTCTCAAACAGTAAGGTCACTTTTTTCTTTTTCAACATTACTTTCAGATAAAACCCAAATAAGTCAAAAAAAAAAATCAACAGTAACACAGTAGTCATCAGAGCTGGTCTACTCCTCTGATATGATACAGTGGCTTAAACAGCAGTGGTATTAGTAGGTAACACTTTAGCATGAGGTTATACAAATAAACTGCTTATTAATGCCTGGATTAGCGTAAAAAAAATGAAGAATATGGCTGTTTATTCCCTGGTTCTTTCACTGCTAAACTGCCTCTGCGCTCCAATCAGCCTGCAGTAAATCCAATCAGCGAGCTATTAGTGTGTATGACGTCACATCTGTAGATACGATTCATTCATTGGTTCCCTGACTGTTAGTGTGTATTTGTGCAGCCCTATAATGAAGTGTTACCTCTTTGCAGCCGTACAGGCTCTTCAAACGCACACACTCACACACACACACGCGCACACACACACACACACGCGCGCACGCCACATCATGCTAAAATAGTGGAGCATGCATCGATGTCACACTGAGGCTACACGGCCACCCTCTGCCTGTCCCGCTGGGTCACAGGAAGCAGGCCCGGTGGTTTGAGGGAGGAGGGGATTGGCAGCTCGTGCAGGCTGTCCGGGAAGGTCGCGGGGCTCAGCTGCTTCAGGACAGTCTGCATGGCCGCGAGGGTCAGCGGGGCCGGCCTCCTCTCCGCCAGGTACGTGTAGGTCTCCTCGCCCAGCAGCTCGCTCCAGCGCTCCGGCTCCCTGCTCAGGGCCCCCTTCATCTTGAAGTGCACCTTCGGCATGAACATGAGCAGGTTGTCCAGACACTGCCTCCTCCTGCCGCGCGCGCCGCCGCCGCCGCCGCCGCCCTCCTCGCTGCGGCCCCCGAGCTTCTCCAGAACAACGTCCAGCGGTGTCAGGCCCTCGCGGTCCTGTGCGTGCGGGGACGCGCCGCTCCCCAGCAGCATGACGACCGCCTCGGGTCTCAGGAGCTCGCAGGCCAGATGTAGAGGGGTTCGGCCGTCCTCCATGTGGAAGCACCCGGCCCGGTCCGCGCGCGAGGAGGAGGAGGAGGAGGAGGAGGAAGAGGAAGAGGAGGGCGCGCCGGCTACCCGGTGGGTCTCCTGTAAGATGAGGCCGAGAATGTAGCGCCGGTCGTAGCGGACGGCCATGGCCAGGTGCGGGGCGGCGGGGGACGGGCAGCGGCAGAAACGTTCCCCGGGCCGCGCCAGCGCCGCCTCGATGTCCCGGTTGAGCAGGTAGCGCGCGTACGCCTGGTGGTCGTGGACTATCGCGTAGAGCAGCGCCTCCGACGGCGTGTACGTCCGGTGGCTGGCGTCCTCCTCCCGGTAAAACGTCTCCATCGTGCGGATGTCCTCCAGCATCCACACCGGCTTCAGGTCCCGCACGGCCCGGTAGAAGAGCAGCGGGAAGGACTTGCGATGCTCCTCGAAGCTCGGAGCCGCCGCACCGACGGCGAGAGAGGCCATGTCGACGGGGAAGGCGGCGTCCCGAGCGCGACTTGTGTCCTCAGCGGGCGACGCTGCGTCCCTTCATCGCCCCGGAGCCATTACTTTAACGGAGACACATCATGTTTCCTCCAGAAACAACGAGGCGAAAGGGCACGCGGCCTCCCGGGCTCCGACGTCAGTCACACAGTGGGACTCACATTCCTGCTCGCCCCTTGACAGCTGCGGAATTCCTTCTCTCTCTCGCTCTCGCTTTCTCTTTCTGCAGTATTGAGCTAATACGCATGCGCGTATTACAATCACGTCAAAAGAGTCTTCGGAAACTTTATTGACAAATGTGTTCAAAAATATATCCGGATGGGTTAATACCGCAGTCATAGCACTCGTCCAATGAAACCGAGAGTTTTCAGAACAATACATTATTTTGAGAATCATTTTGGATATAAAGTGGATAAATTAGATGGTTGTGTTGTGCTGGGACCCTCCTTATATGTGTGAATAATGCATAATTATACAGTTGCTTAATTAGTTTTGATCAAACTCACACTCCCGTTTAGTTATTAATAATAGACCCATTGTTTTCATTTTTTTTAATAACTGAGATACTTAATCTTAAAGGAAGCACTGAGGTAAATACAATCTCAAGAAGCACAAACTATTCACCAAAAAAGGCTTAATTAATATAATACAGCCATAAACTGCTGTAAAAAAACTACAACTTGTAACTATGTAATTTATGACGAGCATTTTCACAAAGAGCTTCCTTTATATTCCACTAATCGCTCAAATTACATCTGTAATCTCACACATTAACACATTCCTTTCAATTTAATTTAATTTAGTTCCATTTTTTCAGTTTATTCTTCAGTGTAAGTCCACATGAGGTCGTTCCAAAACTTTTTTTTGTAGATTTGTTTTCATAAACGAGGACATAAACTGTGTCTGAACAATAATCACAAGCCTTCTGCTGAGGATACGGTGCCCTCTGGTGGCAGAACAATGGCAGGCTGCCTGCACTTTCTACTGATATAAGATGTCGGAACATCGTCGCGCAACATACAAAAACATACACGTTATGTTTCTGTATATATTTATTTTCATTGCAGAAACAGCAAGGCTACAGAGAGTGAGACGGTCAGATGTGGTCAGACCATGACGCTCCATATTCCCTCATAGCGTCAGTTTTGGACGTGGCAGGGACGGTGTGCCAGCTTCCCCTTCTTACACGTATCCTTTCAAAGTAAACTTCCCCCTTAAAGGATAGTGTAGGCAACAAAACCACTCAGTTAGGTTTAGAAAAGCTTGGTTGACTTCGGCTACATCCACACTAATACGTTTTAAAGCATCGTTTTTCAAAATGATCTCCGTCCACACGCCAACCTTTGAAAACGCACATCACATGACCATTCACGTACACCGGGCGCGTGAACAGGAAGCAGATGTTCTACACACTGCAGATGCAACGTTGAAAAGAGGGACCGGAGATTTCTTCGGCGAGGTCGAACTGTTGCTGGTGGACGTGGCTGTTGTCAACGTCAAATGTCAACGTTTACTTTCTTCCGGAAAAGGGTCACGTGACAGGGGCGTGGCGAATCAGGGAAGGACGCGCCGTGACCGCTGAGACCCTATCGATCCAAACTCATCCGTCCTCTGTGCTCTAAAACTCCGGCGTAGTGAGGACGCTCAGTGTAACCGTAGCAACAGATGTGCGTTTTAAAATGGAAACGTAGTCGTGTGGACACGACCTTAAACTTGACTGACTAACGACTCATTCGACCAGCGACACTAACGAGTCACGTGACTAACAAAATGTCAACGTTTACTTTTCAGGCCGTTGCGTACCGGGTGTGTGAAGGGGTTCCATCATTACGACGTATCCAGCCGTTCTCCTCTCCTTCGAGGTTCTTGCATGAGAAGAGTTTTCAACAGTCTTGAATACATCCAAGGATGCGTTTTCCTTTTTTATTGCATCGTTCTAAATTACAAGAGCCAACAGTATGGCGACCAGCTCTTTAAAAAAAATAAAAATAAAACATCATGCAGTCATGCATGCAAGTATGTCCACATGTACATGCTTCCCTACTGTATCCATCTTTAGATTTCTGTGTGATGAGCGATTAATTAATTAACTACAGCGACGATCGTATTGGAAACGCTCAAAGTTGCTGGTGATAAAGTCACGAATCCACCAGCTGCACATTTGAACACATTTCTATCCATTACAGATAGTATTTGCCCCTTTAAAGATGAGGACAACAGTATTCTCTTCAAGAGCCCATTCCTCTGTGACAGTATCTTTTATCATCGTGTGTGCTTCAGTGCGCTCTTCGAGGTGCAGCGCACACGAAGCCTGAGAGGTGTGTAGTAATCGTCTTTGATCACACTGGGGCAGTGGTGACTTACTGAACGTGGACTTCTCTAAACACAATGACGGATGCACAGGGTTGGAACACATTCTAACAATATATATACGCACATCACAACTTGTCTGCATGTCTTTTAGGTTTCCTGGGACACAGAATGGTCAAGATATGAATAATGCAAGGGATTGGTTGAAGAGAAATACAACCGGTAAAATAAAATATATATATTTTTTTATAGCTTATGAGTCAAATGTTGATAGAATGACCCCATTTTCACATGTGATCTGCAACCAGATATCTTATCTAAAGAAGGAAAAACATGGTAATGCAAGTTATCACGTATTTATGTCTGTGATCTGGCCTGCACTGCGATCAGATCTCACGCAGCTGTAAATTACATCCGTTGGACCACATTCTTGTGAAATAGTTAAACATTCTGGGAAACACACTCATCTGTTTGCTTTGTGTGTGTGTGTGTGTGTGTGTGTGTGTGTGTGTGTGTGTGTGTGTGTGTGTGTGTGTGTGTGTGTGCAGTACAGAGCACGTAGTCAGGGCGTTGGTTCGCTGAGAAAGCCGTTTGTGTACAGATCAAACAAACAAGATACAAGAGATTGATTTAAATCTCAGACTTGGAAAAGATGGACGAGGTCACTGAAAAACTATTTCTTGCTGTTATCGTCGTAGTTACTGTAATTCGGTTCTTTACTGTCCACAGTATGGTCGGTAAAGCGGCCGCACCACTCACAACATGAATTATAGAGAAAAGGTAAGACAAGAAAAACAGAGCACCGACAAACAACGTGAACTTTAAAATTGAGCTTCATGCAAGCTCCTTCGTACTTCTTCTTTCAAAAACGTTCAGCCCCATCTCTCGTCCTCCAATGGATTCTCACCCAGGAGTCAGCGGACGACCAGATAAAGATCTAGGAGGACATTGACGTCTGACACCAGAGACCAGGGGTTACCTTCTCTACACATGTAATATTATTATTCTATTCTATTTGTTGTATATATTGTGCATTTTTCTTATTTTCTTCTTTTTCTTCTTCTTCTTCTTCTTCTTCTATTCTATTTTGTATATATTGTTCTTTTCTTATGTAAAAAAAAATATTTTCTTATGTAAAAATGCTGTTGTACCGAAAAAAATTTCCCCTCGCAGGATTAATAAAGTATTTATCTATCTATCATGTGCAACCACTCGAGAAAAATCTACCATCTGCCGAGGAAGGCCATGAGATGTGGTGGAAAAGACTTTCAAAAGACATTCATCTTGACAGCACCATTTTCACTCAAGGTCCACTTACTAGCTTTTTCAAGAACTTTCAAGCACATCTTTCAGTACAATTTTAAACGAGTCTGAATGACACAAAACACCTGTATCTCAGAGGAAATCAGAACGTATCTGTGAATATGTGTGACTGATCACATTGCCACCACTAATGGTCGGCTCTAATCAAAAGATTCCTTTGATTAGAGCCGCAGGCTCTCATCGCCCTTGGATAGGCCTTTGATTGAATTTGCATTTGCACGGTGGTCAGCGTCGAGTCTCAGCTGCGACCACGTTCCCTTTTATCCTCAGTAATTACACTCCTCCATTCCCACCAATTGAATTAGACGTCAGTATGGAGCTGACTCAACAAGCACTCGGGCCCCGCTTTGAAATATAACGCGAGCACCGCGGGTCCGTACGGGGGTCCTGATTCCTTTGCGAGGCATTCGTTTAATTCTCCCGCTAATTAATGTGACGTCGGATGACCTCTGCTGCACACGGATGCCGGATATCATCAGTGTGCGAGTGTCTGTTTGAGGATGCTGATCCGGGAGCAGCGTCTGTGAAGACACAAGCGCCACGCGAGTCCATTTATCCTGGGTTACAGCTTTACACCAGTCTGTGAACATTACGGCATGATATTAGTCTTTTCAAGCAAAACATCAACCACGAAAAAAGAATTGACCTCATCTTGGACCTCGGCTCCCACGCGGAGGTTTGGCTTGAACCGTATTGCTTCATCGCTTTTCATCTCCTTCTCATCAATTCAGACTAGTGGAAAGGAAACATCAAACACACATTAATGTGTTTATTTTGCTACTTTGTCTGTTTGCATCTGTAGATTTCTCCTAAATTCACCAAAAGTTACCATTAGATAATGCCTCATTTGCATATTTGTTATTTACTTTTTCTAAATAGAGACAGAAATCTCCACTTCAGTAGCTCTTACATACAACAGACCTTCCAGTTTCATTACTATCTATATTCTGAAGGTTTTTACTGGGGGTTTGTTCATGTATCATTCATAACCTGATTTATACAACGTTTTATTTCTAAAATCATGGTGGAAATTGTTTTTTTATGGCAGTTTATGGAATGACAAAAAGAGAGATCCAATATTCACTCTGTAAAAACCTTTGACTCGAATATAAAAACAAGAATTTTGGACATTGCTTTATCCAATGTTCAGATTTCTGTTCTGGAAATATATGCAAATTAGCAAGTTTCTTCATGATACCTTAGTTAAAATGTGTACCTTATTCACCTGTGTCTTCTCAAAATGACACACATAGATGACAACCTCTATATTAAGACACATTTGTATGTATATGTACGTATACATATCCGTATACCTTTATGAACAGCAAATGAGTGAAATAGCATGAAATCGATGTAAGTCAGTCTTGAGGAGGAGACGAGAAGGCTCCGGATAAAAGAGGAGGGGGGGGCAGCTGTAGACTGTCTTCACCAAAACACATTGTTGTTTGTTTAAATGCTTTAAATGATAAATGATTGGAATCTCTGAGGGCTGTGTGTCTTACGACTGTAAGACATACAGAAATACACATATACTACACATGCATACACATGTATACTTATACATGCACATACAGTAATGTACACACAGACAATATGTGCTATATATACACACATCAGATCAGAAAACACTATAATTTATTTTTGAGCCCTTTTGACTAGACTCAACACTTTCAGGAGCAACAGTCAGTTAAACAGGAACCGCTTCCTCACCTACAGTAAATATTTTATTAGTCGAGGTTTCAGTGGAGAGCTTTTACTGTCCCATTACGCTTCAGAAGCTCTGTAGAAATAAGGGAATGTTTAATATGATTTGGAAGATTTTTGTGGAGTTTTACTGAACAATGAAATCCTGGATCAGTGGCCGTAATGCGTGCACACTTAGGAGTATTCAAGAGTATATTTGCAAGTACTCCCAACATATGATCAGATTGAATGTGAGGCAGAATCTTCTTTTTTCTGAAGTCCTGAGTTTATTCATAGCAAAATAAAACCTATGAACTAACCATACAGATGTCAGGTGTAGCTAGCTAGCAGGCTACTTGTTCTGAATTAGGGTAACAGCATTTTTTTCTCAGACCCCTCGCTATTTCCTTCGGTTTATGTACATTTAGGTTAAGATTTTCATCTCAGTTGAAATATTTTCGCCTCGAGCAGATGCTTCCGATGCCGAGTCCGATCAGAAATTGAAACAGCAAAATAAATTCCCGCCCCCATGCGGGCTGTTGTGGGAAGTGTGCTGACATAGTGACTACTTGTGAGGCAAGCTAGCTAGCTAGTTTTATAAACCTGGATTGTGCAATGCTGCAAATATGACTTACGGCACCGTTCCTTTAAAGGTAAGCCGAGTCAAGACAATTTTATTTATATAGTCTCAATATGTAGAGCAGAAGAAACCCTGTAAGTACAGTCAAGATTTGAACTAAAAGGTTTACACTACCTGTTTCAGCCACAGCGGGACAACGTTAGGCTCAACCTTGTGAGCAGCAAAATGTACAAAGGATGCCGTACCTGAGAGTTATAGCTTTTAAAAAGGCAAAAAAAGTTGAGTGAATTAACAAAAAAACTACACTCCATTCAGAAGGCTGCTTTGTCTGGAAAAGAGAGCTCCATCTCCTCCAGCGTCCCTTAAATATTGGGGGCAGGTCCGCCTTTCGTCAGCAGATCAGAAACACCTGCGATATCTTTTCCATCCCTACATTTCGCCGTAGCAGCAGAATCAACTGTTTTTATTACTGCAATGGTTTCAAGTTTTTTTTAAATGCTAACTCATCATCAGCTAGCACTGCCTCGAGCTCCCCCCCCCTTCCACAAATGTTTTTCAATAAACAAAGCACTTTAGGAAAGTAAAGTAGAGAGTACCAGGGGAGATTTACTGCCCCAAAGTCCACACTTACTTTGTTTGATGGGTTTTCCAGTTAAAGAAAAAGTATTTTACTTTCTTCAAGGGTAAAAGAAAGAAGAAGAACTCTGAAGTTGCTGGAAACAAATTCTCTTGTCACACCACTGGGCCATTGATTTAGGAGGAATAACGGCAAACAACAAAACTGACACACAGCGCACGTCATAAACGGTTGATTTAGAGGAGGGGGGGGGGGGGGGGGGGGGGGGGGGGGGGGGGGGGGGGGGGGGGGGGGGGGGGGGGGGGGGGGGGGGGGGGGGGGGGTTCATCACTCAGTCTTGTCTGTGCATCCGTCCTGCACTTTGGTGGGATCCGTCTGGACCTTTCATTTTCTCGTAATTTTAATTTTAAGTCGACAGGTGATGCGTTGCCTTGACAACACACTTTGTGCTGATGTTTTTAAGAGCAAAAGCGGCGCAAGTTAAAAGCAAACGAGAAGGGGGAAAAATAAAACATAAAAACAGCATTAGCCATACACAGAGACACACCAAATGTCTCTTTAACAAAAGAAGCTTTATTTTAACAAATTAACCCAAATTGTGAACTGATTATTTACAGGGTGGTGTGTGGGAATCAGAGGTGAGTGGGGCGCATGAGTGCAAAATATGTAAGTGCAAAACATAAAGTTAGACTAATTCACCGTAACAAAAGCAAACCAAACCAAAAAGCCGGTGCCTTGAGGAGAAGCTACTGTAGCAGCAGAGCTTTATAGACTGGGAACACTGGGCCCAGTTGGTTCTAATGACCTCCTGCCGCCAGGTATCTGGAAAACATGGCAATTGACAGATTGGCAGGAAAAGGCTGGGAGAGTAAAGAGGTAAAAAAAAAAAAAAAAAAAAAGAGCAGAATCTACTTGTATGAAACAAGATGTCACATTGGAAAAATAAAAACAGTAAAACGCACAATATGACATCATATTTTGAAGTACACTTCTACATGTACCATGGCCTGGATGACATGGATTACAAATAGTTGACTGAACTGTTGGAAAAACACACTCAATGTAAAACCCTAGGGCATGCTTTAAAAATAACTTTTAGTGATACAAACAATATAAATGATTTAAAGTAAACGGGCTAAAATGACGTACAACCGCATCCCATGGTCTTCATCAGTGCATGGAGCTGGCTCAGGTCCCGTTGTGTACTGACACTCTTATCTTGTGGTTCGGTGAAGATAGTAACTTCTACGAATAATTATTTTGCACATGCAATACTCCTTAAACAGCTGGAGACACAGTTTTAATCAAACGCCACTCAAACAGAAAAAAGTATTTTTTGGGGGACTACCTTCAGTGGTGGATTAACCTTGTGGCAGCAGCTGTTTTTGGACAACAATGGAGCTCTATGACGAAGAGGAAGGAGATATATCAGGCTTTGATGCACACATAATACTTGTTTAAAAGCCGGATCATGCGGATGGTCTAATGAAGCCCTTTTAACCTCGGCTTGAACCTTAAGAAGCTGTGAGAAGCAGCTTTGGGTTCCTCTGAGTTCACTGGCACGGCTGCTCCACGCGTCACATCGTTTCACAGAATCACTCCCACGATCAAGTGCAGTTCATCTAAAACAAAAGCTAAATCCTGCGTCGGCCTGCGCTGACCCTCTCAGCCCCGTATCACACCTGGGATTAAGTTGGGCGATCTGGTCGAGACCTTCTGATAACCTCTAATCCAGTTTTCTGTTACACGTGAGTGCAAGCGGTTTAATACTCGTACCCTCAGGATGAAATCAGAAAAACATGGTGGCTTTAATTGCTATTTAGGAAAAAGGGGCTTCACTGTCTGTATCGATATTCCACAACTTTGCTTCTATATTCACAGTTTTGGCTATCATTGCGATCAGTAATAGTAACTTAATGTGTAAAATGAATAGTTGAGATGACATAAGAACATGGCTGCCACTCTCACGTTGAGAGCCGCAGTCGTTGCCTGGTTAGCCTAGCTTAGCATAAAGACTGGGAGCAGTGGGAAACAGCTAGCCTGGCTCTCTATAGCTCACACATTATTATGTTGTGTCTCGTTTAATCCACGCAATAAAATGTAGTGGTGGCTCTGGTCCTACGAGCCCTGGCATGCTGAACCGTGTTTCTTGCCCCGCCGGACATCAGTGTTGCGATGGCACTGTGCAGGCTGGTGTCATCCAGAATTCGTAGCCATACCTACATAAAAAAAAAAAAAAAATCATTATTTCTTATGTTATCCACGTAATCATGAACAAGGACGTTTAAAGCACACACACGGGAGGGAGAGGAGGTGGACGGGTCCAACAAACAGGGAACCCTCAGCCAGGAGTCCGCTGTTCGTTCCTCGTGTGAAAAACGAGAAGTCATTTTTTATATATATGTCACGTAACTTGTGTCAGTTTGTGGTTATTTTAACCCAAACAACTGAACAAAACCAAGTAGTTTTGTTGCCTCAGACTAACTGAGTGTCCTGTGAAGTCGGAAGTTTATTTTGAAAACACTGTATGCATCCCCTCTGAGGCTAATTTGTAATTTGTGATTTTGGGCGATACAAAAATAATTGAATTTAATTGAATTCAATTGAATGTAATGAGCGGATGTTGACACGTGTTGCTGGACTTTTGTAGGAAAACGCACAAAAAATGAATATATATTATTATATAAATATATATATAATACGAACCGTTGTATGAGGATACGCATGTATTCCCAAATGTCGGTATTTCAGTACAAAGTTATCACTACTGATAGAAATGGACAAAACCACCAAAAAAATGTTATGGAAGTGTCATAACAAGAACTGAAATTGAGAGAGGAGGAAGAGAGCAACAGTGTAGCGTGTCACTGTCCTTCTTCAAGCTAAAGATAATGTGACACAGTATTCCTCTGGCCCACGTTCAGGTCATTTGCACATCTAGAAGCGTAGGAGCCATGGCCTGTCTCTCTCAGAGCAATAACTCAGTGCTCTGCTGGGATGACTGGTCGGTGCCGCTGATAAGGCCGGGCTGTCTCCGTCTCCCAGGAGACCAAGGTCGCAGGAGATACGCTGCACTATCTCAGACGGCCTGTCTCCACTTAGAATGAACTGCGTGTGGCCTGAGGGACACGCGTCACCTAGGATAACTCAGGAAAAGCACATTTTCTAGTTTAAGGTCCAATATCCAATAGAATCTTCCCACAAATATATATATTTTTATAAATAATTACCTAGTTGGGGCTGCGCGGTGGCGTAGTGGCTAGCACTGTCACCTCACAGCTTTCAGGGGCCCGGGCCAGGGTTCAATCCCCAATCCTGGGTGTTCCCAGTTGATGGCAAGAGAGTTTGCATGTTCTCCCTGTGGCAGCGTGGGTTCCCTTCAGGTTCTCTGATTCCTCCCACAGTCCAAATACATGCAGCTCAGGTTACCTGGAGGCTCTAAATTGCCCATAGGTGTAAATTTGAATGTGAATGGTTGTCTGTCTCCATATGAGCCCTGAGATTAAACTGGACACCTGTCCAGGGTGAACCCTGCTTTCGCCCAATGTCAGCTGAGATCAGCTGAATAGGATAAGCAGTTTGGATAATGGAATGGAAAGGAATTACCTAGTTTGAGCCTCATGAGTCTGGTGAAAGGTTAAATACTCCCCACCAGAATGTAACTTTCCAAATCTGGTGGCAATACACACCGCACATCTCTATTCTCCTTGATGGAGCTTCAATAAATGTCTCCTTCAATTACCAGTTAAACAGCTTTAAAGATTTCCTTCACACTTGTAATGTTGACATAAAAGACTTCTCCCAAGAAATTGTCCTTCTTTAGTGTTTCCTTATTGGCGTTTTACACTGCTGTTACGCCGCATCTCTCAGATATTTTCAGTTTGGTTCAGCAACCTGTAGCTGCCACGAGTGTGGTTAACACTTATTTGAAGAGACAGTGCATCCTAAAAAGACTAAAACAATGAGCCAGTGAAATTTCTGTCTAAATCCTCTGGCTTTTCGGCGCTGATGGGGACAAACAAAAGAATCACAATCACAAACCTCAGCAGGAATTTTTTGTTTTTAAAAAAAAAAATGCATATTGTGTTTTTCCTTGGGGCCACTGTTGGCTTCACAAATGCTGAGTGCCTCAGCCGCTCGCTCAGGCAAGGTGACAGCTCATCAAGATGACTGACAGGTGCCGGGGCAGAAACTTGACCAACGGAGTGGAAGGAATAGTGGGATGGAAATACATTAATGGCCTCGGGGGGGCCGAGCTGCAGTTTTGTTTTCTGTAACACAAGAGCAGGTCTGGTGGCGCTCAGCAGCTCTGAGGTGTTGGGAAACGTAAAGCTCGCCATTTAAGCAAGTGATTGGAAGATTTCATTAAAGCAGTTGTGATTTTTGATGAAAATAAAACCCTGAAATAAAATAAAATCCCATTTATCAATGCAGGTAAGTACGTGGAAGTTAAACGTGATGTAAACAATCAAAGAGCCATGAATCACAAATCTGTTTAAAAGAAATGTGAAATTAAATGGTGATGTTGTAATGATAACAGCGACTCAATGGATCCAAAAGCAGTTGGATGGATGAAGACAATTCATGTCTCGGAGGATGAACTTTCAATTTAAGGCAGACACATATCTGTATCCTGGTAAAGCAAGAGTTTAGACCTGCAGAGAGGATTTCACAGCATGTGTTGCCATAGATACCTACATTGCTTGAATGTGTGCTTCAGATTTTAAATTGACGAAAACGCAGAAAATAACAAGAAAGTATAACGCCGTGGTGGTGGCGGCCTGTCAATCACAAGGTAGCCACGCCCCCCCACGCTTTCAGCTGCGCACCTCTGCAATTACTTTCATTATTGCTGCTGGCGTACAGTTCCAGCACTCGCCTCTCCAAATCTAAAATATTATGATCCGCGTCACGTTCTGTCATCGTGCCTGCCTCCTGAACTGGGTGGGCAACATTTGCTATCAGCTGATTGATTGATTGATTGATCTACTAGGGGTCCACTATATATAGGACATGACAACATCTATGCATGCTGGGTAACAGAGGCTGTGGCTTGGGATACGTAAAGCCTATACATTTCAAAGACATCTCAGTTTTTTTTATTATGATCTCCCCCAGGAGATTATGTAATCTGGCGTGTGCGTGTGTGAGAGAGTGTGCACCTCGGGGCGACTGGGGCTCAGAGGGTTGAGCGGTTCGTCCCTCAATCAGAAGATCGGCAGTTTAATCCCCGGCTCCAGCAGTACACGTCGATGTGTCCTTGGGCAAGACGCTTAACCCGAAATTACTCCTGAAGGCTGTGCCACTGGTGTGTGAATGGTTGAATGACATGTAGTGTAAAAGCTTTGAGATGTTGGAAGTACCATTTACCTCTCTGTCTGTCCATGGCTAATTTTGCTTCTTTTTGGTCCCATGAACCTGATATTTGTGATTCATAGTTTTTGAAAATATGTTTTATTGACTGTTTGGTAACACTTTCTATGACACCTCTGTCTATAATGCATTATGAACACAGTTATAATGCATTAAAAAATGCTTATAGCACTGTCCGTCCATCATCTTTTGCTCACCCTGGGCCGGGTCGAGGGGGCAGCAGGTTTAGGAAGGTATTCCAGACGTCGGTCCCCGAGGCGTTCCCAGGCCAGCCGAGATATGTAATCTCTTCAGCGTGTTCGGGGTCGACTACGGGGCCTCTTACCAGTTGGAAGAGGGAAATGGAGTGGGAAATGGAGAGCTTTGCCTTCCGGCTCAGCTCTCTCTTCACACACAGTGGTGTGTGTGTGTGTGTGTGTGTGTGTGTGTGTGTGTGTGTGTGTGTGTGTGTGTGTGTGCGTGCGTGTGTGTGTGTGTGCGTGCGTGTGTGTGTGTGTGTGATTTTATCCTTTTTACCATTTTGTTCTCACTCGTGAACAAGACCCCAAGATACATTAACTCCCTTCCTTTGGGCAATGACTCACTCCCAACACTGAGGGTGCGATCCACCGTTTGCACAGCACTGTATAATTATAATATAATATAATATAGGCACATATACTATAGTTATATGATTTATAACAATAATCACAACACATTATAAAGCATTTTTATAATGACAATTAGGAAGTATCATAATACTTCCTAATTGCTTGTCACTCATTTATTTTGCAATGTTCATGTCTTATAATTCCCATAGTTGTAATACATTATAATATTTTTACAATGCATTATTAGCGCTGTTATAATGCATTGTATTTTCAATATAAGTCACATTAAGTGGCAAATGGGGGCTTTAAGTAAAGTTAAAAATAATTTGACCATGTTTTGTTTGTTGGTCTTGTAGAGATTTAATGACATTTTGCAATTAAATTTGCATTTTTGCAATTCCTTTTTTTTATTTGCATGTTGATGATGACTTTTCTTTTGATTTATAACCTTTATTTTTTTTTTTTTTTGTAGTTTTTCAGTCCCCACATAACCCAACTGCAGCAGTCACAGAGGAAAAGCGCCAACATCACATGGCTGTCTCAGGAGAATTTTTTAGTTTTTATCTTAGTAGCAAAAACAACAAATTTGACCACACAAACATCTTTTACAGCTTCAGGTAAGACATGTGCAACAACACTGTAACAACACAGTGGAGCTGCTGCTGCTCCCCTCTTCAACTGTCACACATATTCCAACTGGAAAAAAAAAATCCAATATATAGAGACACTGTACACACGCAGTCATTTCGGAAATATCACAAAAAAAGTCATTCGGACAACACGTGAGAAATGACAATATGGATGTTTACACTGGACTTTACTGTCTCATGGGTCAGTTCGGCAGAAACATGCAACACCAGACAGATAAAGCAAACAACGTCGTGTTGTTTAATAGAAACTTTCCGGACAATGAACTTTCATTAAATAGGTTCATTAATACATATTTAAACCATTATAAAAACCCATATCTCCTCCAGATGAAACAAATTCTATGAACATTTGACCAGTGCATTGAAGAGATGTCAAACATTTGTATGCACACTGTTTGTACTCTGTATGTCTATAACTCACAACCTCGGTAGACAAAATGAGAGACTTAGTGACTGGACCTGTATATTTTAAAGATACTGAACAATGACCTATAGCTACTTCCCCCCACATGAATATAGTGTGTAAAGGGAAATTCTGGTTTTATACAACTTGGAAACATTGCAATAGAAAGGGGTAGGCTGTGCTTGTTGACATCGTGGTTCTATGGTTTTCACCGTAGACTGTAGATATAGATGGACAACGCGTCTCTACTTCCTCCCGCTGTACAAAAGTGAAGCCAAAGTATCCCGGATACGGAAGTTGCCCATCTTGTGCTTTTGCCGTCTTTCGGAGCCACAGTCTGCCTCAGTGGTGATTTGGGGGCTGGAGACAAAGTATCGAGGTCCCGCCCACACGCGCCAATTCGAGAGCCTAGCTTCGGCCGCAGCTCGTTAGCGTGAGCCACCTACGTTAGCACCGCAGTAGCTGTTTGGTTAGAAAGACCCAACAACGAATCGCAATATCTCTATAAATACAGGTGCGATCAAAAGGACGCAGGTTCTATAACACAGCCTCGTGATTCATGTTTCAGAACCGTCATCTAAGTGCTGCCAATCCAGGATATGAACACACACGACGGTAGGACATCACGGGCTAACCTTACTGTCTGTAAAGCTGCTGCTAAGCTAGCTAGCAACACAGTCAGTGACTGTATGGACCGTAGATTGTATATAAAGATATATACAGTTAGTCTGTCGATACAGGTACAGTTTGGGAACGTTAAAGTTACGTCTCCTCTCCGCTTTCCGATTCTACGTACAATTCCCAAGCCTCCGGCTCCGCACTCAGCAGCTGTCAATCATGATGTCACACCCAATTTTTTTACAGCACCAAATAACTAATTCAATCAAACTGATCAGAATCACAGCGTGATAAGAACTACGTAAAGTGACAGAAACCATCATTGGAACATTTTTATTTTATGTGTAATTAGATTTATGAGCTATACTACAGTCAGCCACCAGGGGGGAGGGGGATTAAGATGTTTTGGCTGAATTTATGGAAAGCTGTTGTGTCGTTCATCTTTATATACAGTCTATGGTTTGCTTCTTTACAATATTCCACGAGGACGCCCCGATTTGGAGTTTTATTCTGGTATGTACCGTGACGATGGACCGTTACCTCACGTGCAGATGACTTATTTTGGAATAGAATCGGTGTATTGTTGCCGGTGGCGTCGCAGGAAGTGATGAGGAAAACCGCAGTAACAACTGACCCAAGGTCAAGGTAATTAAAATAGCACATAGGCTAAACAGTTCCATGATTTTTACTGAGCTTTTTTTTTTTGCTTTATCATATTGTTTCCTAGTGGTTTGATGGTCTGACTGCTCTTATTTGCTTGCTGGGCTTCGTTGTATTTATGTGGCCGTGTTTCCAGATCTCAACAATGACTTTGGTGACTACAGTGTTATTATTATTGATGTAGTTGATGTTTAACTCTACAAACAAGTTGTAATGAACCAGAATCATTCTCCAAAAATATACATCCTGATTTCGTCCAACATCGCCCTGAATGCATTGTTAGTTTCAGTGAACTAGGGTGAGTTTTTTTTTGGATGTTTGGGCGATATTCTGTGACAAAACAGTGAGTGCATTTTTTCACAATAAAACCCATAAAAAAACCATTCATTTCTCTATTGGACCTAACAAATATACACAAACTAAATAGTCTTGGAACATCCTGCCCATTGCACCACTTTACGCTTCAATATTTTGGCATTTTTTTTAAACAATTAACTGAGTCTTCACATACAGTACAGCCATAGTTTAGGAGATAATGGTTTTTTTAAATCTATGCAGTCACATAAAATTTTATATGATTAGCATTATTGAGTGACCCCTCAAATATATACTCTGTATAGAAAGTAAATATATTCACATACAGCTTTGTCAATAAATCTTTTTTCTTAAATCTTCATGAATCAAAGCATCACATCTACGTATATATACTTCTCCATTCCGCCAGAGGAGGTTGAACTGCACCAGTAGGTAACTGACATGAGGATGAATTTACAGTAGCAGATTTTATAGTGTCACCACCGGTCACGCCTTGCTCGTGTGTCAAGGCAGAGACCAGTAAGGGGATCATTTGTGTTTGACCAGCAAAATAAAAAATATAAAACTTTAATTTCATTACATACTTAAAATGTATACAGTATAATAGCAGTCCATGGGCACGATCACTTAACAGACAGCACAGCTCTGTCGTTTCCCTTCGGCTCTTTGAGGCCGACCAGCCATTTAAGTCCATCGCTGTACAAAGTGTGGGCCAAAACAATCCAAAAGGTCTTATTCCAAAAGTTTGTTGTTGGCTATGACTGTGAAGACCCCTAGTCCTGTCCCACTTGAGTCTGAGCGGTGGAGTGGAAGGGGGTGAAAATGAGTGTGCTTCATGCAGGACAAAGGCTCTTAGACCAGAGGGTCTGTCTTGGCATGGCCGTTGGCGGTCCATTTGGGCAGTGTCTGACAGTGTGACGGTCCTCCATCTTCCCTAGACAGTACTCTCCATCACCCAGTCGGCGCTGTCTATTGTGCCCTTGCTCCCTCTTGTGTCGCCCTCCTCCTCGCACTGCAGCAGCATGCCATTTACAGACAGGCTCCTCTTAGTCCAGATGCTGCTGATCCTGCGGGATTTGTTGCACAGCTGAGCGGCCCCGGCGCCCTTTATGTCTCCCATGTCGAAGGACTGGCTCCTTCTTGGCTTGGAGTCCAGAGGTAGCATGAGGAGCCGGCTGAGGCTGGAGTCCAGCGTCCGGCCCAGCAGCGGCTCCCTGTCTGTGCGGGGCTTCCCTGCCGCCGCGGAAGCGCTACTGGCGGCCCCCGGGTCGCGGCCCTGCACCCCCCGCAGCTCCAGCGAGGTGAAGGCCCCGAGCAGGTGGTCCAGGTTGGACCGAGGCTTGGAGGGAGCTGACCTCCAAATGCTGGCAAGTGTGCTGTTGGGGCTGTACGGGCCCCCCGCCGTGGAGCCCGATGATGAGGAGGAAGAGGTGAGGCTGCTTTGGAGGGAGCCACACTTGAACTCCACCACCTCATCCTTCAGGGCCACTTTGGCCTTGACCTTCGGCTCAGGCTGAGACGGAGGCATAAGAAGTCCATTTTGCCCGATTCGCCCCCCGTTGGTCTGAGAGTGAGTGTCGCTGACACTGGTCAGTTTGCCCGCCGGGGGTTCCGTATCGGCAGCTTTGTAGCGCAGCATGAGGATGACGATGAAGACCAGCAGGGTGGCTACGATGATGCCCCCCACCACCAGGATCATGGTGCCTCCCAGCAGCTGGCTGGGCAGAGACTGGCACTGGGGGTAGTCGTCCTGGGTGAAGAAGTGGGTGCAGCCCACGACGTTGGTGGCCGTGAGCGTGGTGGCGGTGTCGTCCCAGGCGGCCAGCACGCACAGATCGTAGCGGGTCCCCGACACCAGATTCGTCACCAAGAAAGCTTTGCTGGAGGCCGGGATCATCCTGAACAAAGACAGGGAAAAACAAGACCTGCAGGTTAATTACTCTATTAACTTAAAGAGGTCTTCCTCTTCTAATATCTTTATTGAAGAGATCTCTGAAAACAAAAAGGAGTCATACAGTAAAATAATAAATGATTGAACCATCAGCATCTGAACAGGGTACACATGTAATTTATGCACATGGAGACTTAACTAACTGCTGCAGGAAGTAATGCAAGCTCTATTCACTCTATTCATTTTTCATTAAAGGAGAGTCAGGATTTTCCATTTGCATTCCCTTGAGTTTCTCTCCACTGCTTAGTCTCTGCGGTTGCTGCTTTAACAGACAGCCAACAGTAATTGGCTTTATCTCTCATAGCCATCTGTCTTGCGGCAGTGAACAGAGGGTCCATTTGATATTGGAGCTTCGGAGCGGTGATGAATAAATAAGCAGACAGAGAGTGAAGCACATTTTGTGTTGTGCGAATCCAGCCGGGCTCCAACTGCCCGAGGCGAGCTGCTCGGGGGCCAGATGACCGGAGGTTGTACCGCTGCAGTTACACCTCACGCCTGCTGTTTAAATGATATCACTCGGTCGAGCCCAGACCCAGTTTTTCCCCTGAAGGGATTCACATTCACATCAGTCATGATGAACCTGACCGTCTCACCTTCTGGCCGAATCATTCTCAGAAATCTGCCAGCTCTGTCCATTGTTCAGCTTTAAGCCTACAAATCTACCTTGATTATAAACTGTTCATGACGTGGTGTCAGTTTCATATCGGCTTCTAAGAGGGCCAATTGTTTCTGTGTTAATTTATGTAGGTTTATTAAAACTAGGCGGGATCATATTAACCCACTTTCTTCAGCCCTGGGGCAAAAAAAGCTGTCGACCCCCAATGATCAGGTTCGAAAAAACACTAATATAGGTGATTTTAAACACTAATATAGGTGATTTTAAAGGAGATATTTTTAGAATTCATACTTGTACTTTGTGTCTCTAATAGAACATGTTGTTGGCTACGTCTTGCACTGTTTCGTTTTGTTAGTTAATTTAATTTAATATTATTATTCTATTCTATTGTTGTATATATTGTGCATTTTTCTTATTTTCTTCTTCTTCTTCTTAAAAATGCTGCTGTACCGCAATAATTTCCCCTTGTGGGATTAATAAAGTATCTATCTATCTATCTATCTATCTATCTATCTATCTATCTATCTATCTATCTATCTATCTATCTATCTATCTATCTATCTATCTTACTTTAATGTTCAAAACATTATTTTTCTCATATTGTCTGAATATAACTGTCTGATACGCTTCATTTTTGCATGTGTCTCTTTAAGCCTGAAAAAAGCCCAGACTGCTCTGATTGGTCGTTTTTTTCCATCTTTACAGCGTCAGTGCAGCCGAGGACTCACCGCGTGTGTCAAGTACACGGAGTTTAGCAGAAATGTTACCGGTAATTGTATAGTTGTGACATCACAACCTTACAGAAGTCCTTTTTTTTTAATTTATCTGTGGATTGAGCCCACAGTATCTATAAAGCACAAATACCTGCTTTATAATCAAAGAAAGCCATCTCATATTCTACGATACGGGACCTTTAAAGGCAACGACGGTGAACGTGTTATGTCGTTTTAGTTCGGAAGTCTTTCTAAATTAAGATGTAGCATGCAGAAGTTTGTCTGAGCTGCAGGTTTGATCCCTGCATTGATTTTTACTCATCGTGACTCGCTTGCCATTCATCTCACATTCCTCACCAAAAGGACGTTTATCTGACATGCGACGAGGATCACAGATGAGTTCAACCTCAGTGTTTTGCCTTATCCCAATTAGTCACCACAGCTCAAACAAAAAGAAGCTGCTTTCCAATAAAAAAAGTTCCACTTGTCCAACTTGTGTGCTACAGTTCATTACACTATTATAATTGGCTGCCTGGGTATGGGAGCGAAATTCTTTAGCCCAGTGATGCTTTCGCTGTGCGCTGCTCGCTCCTGTGTCTGGGTCTAATTGATTTCAGGTTGTCTGCATATACTGGCTAATTCATTTTAATTCATAGGAATACAGCCAGAGTCCACAGAAACCTATGCCAATGCTTATCACGGGGAGATAAAGAATGTTCTTGCCCCTTCGGGCTGCGAAAGGCAATTTGTCGAGTGGCCTGCTTAGCTCCCGATGATGGCGTGAGGCCGCAGCATTAATCAGAGTGAAAGCAGGGGAGAGAGAGAGGAGACGGGCTTACGCTTCTTTGAGCTTTGCGAGAGATTTGTCAGTTACAGTTTTAATATTCAACATATTTTCTCAGCTGAAAGAAAAAAATAGCTGACAAAACAAATAAATCGTTTCTCCGGGCTGTTACTGTTTCCTGTCCTCAACCACTAATTCATGATCTGCATTCTTCCTTTTTTTTTTCACAGCTGCAAAGAACGGCTGAATGGTTATTCATTATCCGTACTGATGTCTTAAGGCTTTTTTTTCTTCCTCTGGACAAATACACACAAGGTCATGCCAAATGGTCTCCTGCCCCATTGATTCAGCCTAAACATCCGGGGTGCTGCTGGGAAATTTGATTATGCTTACATAAGCAAAATCCCTAATGGTCTCTCACTGGCTGCTCCTCACTCTTAAACTCTGCAGCCGTATTGTAGAGGATTAAATGGGCCGTGGCATCGTTCGGTGTCTGTGTCTATACCCTTGAATATCTCCTGGTTGCAATAAAACATCCCCTCCGTCTAACTGTAATGGATGAATGCATTAGGAAGAGGAAGTTGTTGCTGAGAACGCTGCCACCTTAGGCCTGTGGTTTGTGTTAAAGTCTCCGCTTGCGATAACGCTGACAAGACAGCATTGCTCATGTAAAAACGAAGACAGCACTGCAGTGGCCATTTATGTGTATCTGGCAATAAAGACAATCAGGGCACAGACATGAGCACACAACAGCCAACATTCACTGCCTGCAGCGCAACTTTAAAAAAAAAAAAATTAAAAAAAGTGGCTTGAAATTCAAAACATCTCGATGAATCGAATAGCGAAAGCTGCATTTACCAACTGGGGAGTGACGTGAATGGCGTGAATACATGGAATTTGCGTAATTTGCATTTTCCGCACAAGTTAACATTTTTCAACTCAAGCGAGAAGTTTGTGCGAGGAGTGTGGTCTTTCATAGCTCCTAAAGGAGTGTTATTATGATAACGATGGCCTTTGAGCAAGATGTTAATGCTCACATTACCACAGTGTTGGGAAGGGAGGAGTGAGTGGAGGGGTGTTCACTTGGTTGCAATCTGCAGCCACACCGATAGACACTAGCAAATCCTACACACTGTCCCTTTAAAAAAAAAAAAAAAAAAGATTTCTCAATGATTAACTTTGAACTGTTAAATCCAGTAATAGAAGAAGTATCCAAATATTTTACTTGTGAAAAAGTATAAATATCATAGTACAGATTATAGCTGATTACCAGTAACATTGTACTTCGGTATGATAAAGAAGACCATAAGTATCAAAAGTAATACTCGTGCAAAATTGCCTCTTTCATAACATTTTTTCTTTTTTTTTTATCTTATCTTATTTCATCTTTGCATAGAAAATCCTCATCTGCAATGCAACTGGAAATGAAAGCCGTCAGATAAATGTAGTGGACTAAATAGTACAACATTCACTCTAAAGTAGCATTGGCATGCCCGAGTAAAGTACAAGTATCTCAAAGCACAATGTACTCGGTTACTTCCCACCTCTGGTCTCAGAGGAATCTCAGATCATTTTATTTTTTACTGCAGTCTAAAATAACCAAGAAGTCCTTTCTTTTAATGTGCAGCAAATTATGCTAAGACAACGCCTGAGAATGTTGTGATTTGTTTATGTAGTAGGAGTTTATTCTTGATCCTCTTATGCTTCTCTGACCCGACGCTCACGAACCAAAATGACAAAATCTCATTTGCTGCCAAAATTGAAGTCATGGCCTTTTTTTCTTTGTAAAACCGAAATGCACTTCCTTGAAATCCAACGCATACGATCCATCTCATAACTTTCTCATTGAAAACTCTATTTTGGGGATTTAGAAGTTCTTCATCTTTAGATGTTGAACTTTGAACTGCTGAAGTCTTTGCTGAGTTAGCCGCGGACTGGAGAAAGATACCGCATACTCCCCACCTCATCCCCGACGCTCACACACGCTCTTCAGACATAATAATAATAATAATAATAATTCATCTATCTGTTGAAGTGATGTATTTCTTACAGAAATCCTGGAATGTGACACGAGATGCACATTTCTTCACCATGTAGTTTAACCTGTCGACATTCAATTCAGATTGCTTCAAAAAAGACCCAGTAGAAACTGCTATCATGACTTTTACAAAATTACTAAATTAATTATTGCCATCAGATTATTGCAATGAGGTGCGTGTCTAAAAGGGGCTTAAGAAAAAATATCCCAGGCACTTATGCACGTTCTTTTCTGTTTGACTCCACACTTAATCTTCTTTGCACATTCTCATATATAATTATACATTGAGATGTACAGTAAAGTAACATACTTTGTATGTAAATATTAAACGGCATATTTTATATTCATGCTATACATATGCTTGCTGTATATTATCAAATTATATTTTTATTGTTAATATGTTTGTATTTTTGTCTTGTATATCAACCGACCCTCTATATGCAACACAGGCCAACTTTACATATTGATATTGTCAGAATATTGTCAAAATCTTGACAATATTTCTTTCTTTGTTTTTGTATCTCTAAATTGCTGGTCTTCTTTAAAATATCTTAACAATGTACTCTGCACAAGTTGTTATGTGCAATGATTACAAAGGTTGGTTGTAATGCAATTATCCTGATGAGAAAAAAAACAATTTCATCTCTTGTTCCGGAGCTTTCAACCATATCACAGTCTTCATCAGCATATGGAGTTGCTCAGTCATTTTAGTCTTTTAATCCTACATGAACAGTCACCGTATCCTCATACAATGGTTCGTGTATCTTATAAAAAATCGTGTTCACATTTTTTTGTGCGTTCTTCTGCAAATGTCCAGCTACAAGAGCGATGAGTAAAATAAGTACATTTGTACAGTAAATAACTATGTTTTCTGTGTTTTTTAAGTTGCGAAACAAAAGCACGGTAAAATAAGTCACGGTTTTGGTTTCACATGGGACACAGACAGCGGTCTCCTGGGTGAAAGTCCTTTGCTAGTTTGAGCCGTCCATCCACTTCGACCTCCTCCCTGCGCGGCCTCTTTAAGTCACCTGACTTCCTTAGAGGCAATCCTGCACATCCTGACTCTGTGGGTTATTTAGAAATTACAGCACGTAACTGTTTGTAGGTATAAGTGCGAACAGTCGACGAGAACAGCCTGGAACAGTCTCCGTACAGTCAGCGAGTCCAGAGCAACGGGACGTTTGAACATCTCCATCAAAAGCAGGGAAGACGATGCTGTTTCCAAAGCTCAATATCCTGTATGTGTTCTGACCTTGAGAACACCACGATAGTTCATCCGTAGAGGATTCCTGGAATGTAATCGTAATAAAGGTGCTGGGATTTGACAATTTGATCCCTTTACATTGAAGATAGTGTCAGAGTCCATCCAGTGAAAGTGCACTGCTAGTTTAAATCCACACTCTTTTCTCTACCACATTTAAAAAAAAAAAACGCATTCCTTTATATTTATTGCTGCTTGCTGAAGAACACACGACAACAGGATCTTTCTCTTGAACGGCTCCCGGAGGAAGCTTGACATTTCAAAATAAGCTGGTGTGGTCATGTTGTTGTCAGAGCTGTGATCAATACCCTAGAGTAGAGAAGCCATGAATCCAACAGGCTTTTCAGCTCAACTAATAGCTAGTAATGGCGGCCTGAGGAGAGTGCTTTTCAGTCCTGACATATATCTCTGTAACAGACTAACACTAAATCCCGTGACATGTGACACTTTTGCCATTATGTGGAAAGTATTGTCCTGCGTATTGCAATTTTATTGAAATATCACTGACAGGCTGCAGCTGACCTGTAGCTTCCATTACCACAGCCATATAAAGAAATGAAGAGAATCACCTATTCATTGTCTGAAATTATGTGGTGCATTTTTACATCAAAGGTGGATAGTAATGGGACAATTTGGGTATAATTAAGTAACCTTTTAGAGTAAATTATAGTTCTAAAAGTAGTTTGAATTCAACACACTCTTCTTTACTCTAGTGGTCTACATTTCAGGAGAAAAATGTATACTTTTACACATTTGTAATGGTGTAACAGATGGCTGGTGAACTAATGTGGCTTTCTGTTGCCACACCCCTTCAGAACTCTGTAGATTAATGGATGAAGCTATAACAAGATCCAAACGTGATGGAACCACTAATGGTTTGCATCTGTGCAATAGTATTTAGGAGAGTGTTAGGCAGGCCATTCATGTAGCTTGTGTATAAGAAGTGGACGTAGTCACCGTTATGTGACCCATTGGTTTGTGGACTGCAGTTTTGATGCTTTGAGTTTGGCATTTTGGCCGTCGCCATCTTGCCTTTTTGCAACCAGAAGTGACACAAGAGGGCGGGGCAAAGTACAACCGAACGCTAAATAAAACAATTTTAAGCTGATCGATTTTACAATTAACAGTCACAAACTGAAAAAACACTGTGAAAGCGTTAAAGTTCTAAGACAAAAACACGGACAACTCCCAGACCGGGCTACGCCGTGGTAGCGGCCTGTCAATCACAAGGTTGCCCCGCCCTAAAGCATACCCTGCTTTATGGTCTATTTTACTCCAAATGCACCATAATTTAGTAAATGAACATCATGCTGAATTGAAAAATACTTGACACTACCAATTGAGAGCATAAACTCATGTTTACAATGTTTACTGAGGTAATAAATCAAGTGAGAATTTTCTCATAGACTTCTATACAAGTCGTCCCCTGCTGGCCGTTAGAGAGAATGCAAGTTTAAGGCACTTCTGCATTGGCTTCACTTTTCAGAGCCGGAGGTTACCGCCTGGTTGGATTGCAATTAAATACAATGACTAATAAAATTAAAAAAATAGATGATCACACAACTGTATTAAAAAGACAATTCATCTATTAAATAATATCCATCATTGTGATGAAAGTTCACGTAATTTCCTCGTAATTAGCCATTTGATGGACACTTTCTTTAAAAATGCTGGATTACTCTTGTATATGCACTGTATAGGGCCATTTACTGAACTACCCTCGTAGACTGTAAGACTTGATTGGTTTGGAGAACTACATTTTTTCGGTAATTATAAGGATACTGTAACATGTTGTTACTTTTCATATCAACCTTTCTTTACATTATAGTTTCATGGTTCATGCATATTAGGTCCTCCCAAGACAACACATTCTCACTCCCAACGTGTCAAGTACTCCAGCTTGGTCAATGGCCCTACTAGTCCTGGGCTTTACTTGAGTACTTGTTATTATAAATATACCAGTACTTTGACTGTACATTTCTGACAATTCTACCCACCTCTGATTATGCCACAGTCAAAAACTTTGGAACTATCTCAGAATAGTACACTTTTCAGGAATTACAAAAAAAAAACTTGACAGCCTTGCAATTGCACATTTTTTATGTGC
This sequence comes from Ophiodon elongatus, assembly GCA_016806645.1. Taxonomy (NCBI): domain Eukaryota; kingdom Metazoa; phylum Chordata; class Actinopteri; order Perciformes; family Hexagrammidae; genus Ophiodon; species Ophiodon elongatus. The sequence goes on along the minus strand of JACSYO010000293.1, from coordinate 1,133,565 downwards.
AATGTCTGGGCCCTCAGGCCTTCACATTCACCTATCCTTCATAAAGGATCACGGAAAAACCTTTAGTTCAAGTAACAATGTGCCAATCACAGGAACTGGAGCAGTGATAACATTGTCCCCCAGCTCCAGTGTTTGAAGAGGAAACAACTCTTACCTCTTGCGCACAGTAGCATACAGCTGCAATGATTAAGTTGTCTGGATCCCTTGAATCCCAGCTGCTACAGACCTTTTCCCAAACTTCCATTCTTATTTAAACTTTTACTGAGAGTTGACTCAATTCAGCTTTTATGAATCCATCTGCGAGACATGTCAGGCTGCTTTCAGAACATCATACACGACAGAGACTGCCCTTATTACGGCAGAAAATCACATTCTCATGGCAGCATGAAAGCTCTAATCCCTCTAGATTTGGCTTTTGCTAACATCTTAATTGATCAGCCTGGGTTGGCCTTAAGGACTTGTTGTATCAGCTCCTATTTGTCTCATATTCAAATTCAAGACATCCTCAGCAGACTCCATGAGTGCGGCTACGTTTGAGGCTCCAATGAGTCACATCATCCACACACAAAACTTGTTATTTCACTTTTCTACTGATCATATTCATCTACAACTAAACTTATAATACAAACCACCACAGAGCTGCTGCATATTTTAGAAATAAAGATATAAAATATGCACAGTACTGTATGAAATATGTACACTACTGCCTACACAATATCCACTGAACACGTATATATTAAGCAACATTCATCATTCGATATTTATTCCAGCACCCTGTGAACTCTGCGCCATTGCACTATTGTCTTACTGTTTAAATATCATTGCTGTTATATATATCAGAAGAGGACGGTTGATAGAGGCAGAGGCGGTTGCTCCTCCTCTATTTTTGAGAGGCAAAGTGGAGATCAAAAAACAAATCTCAGTATCATTTCTAAAATATTTTTCTCTCTTCTTTGGAAAGACAAAATTATTTAAATGCTTCAACAGCAACATCTGTGGGGCTGCCAAGAAAGTGGTGTTCGGGGGCTCCTGCTGTTCTCTCTAAATATATACATTTAATGTATTTAATGTATTTAATCAAAGATGATTCCTCACCCAACTAAAATAAGAAAATGTGCCCCTTACCGTACCTTTACACAAAGTCTCAAGGCCTGGGTTTTAAAAAAATCTGTCACGTGAACATTTTTAGATTAATTAATTTATAAAATTGTTGTCATTGCTGGCTAACTTTTTGCCAATTTCCGAAACAATCGGCTATAGGTCTGACGAGGGATAAGCTTCTGGCCACTCTTGGTTTTGCTCTCTACACGAACTGTTTACCAGCTTTCTACCAAAGAATCCTTGCATGTGATTGGTCAATAATACAAGAAGTACAAACAGAAAGCAGAACATTTCAGATACCAAAACCTTGTCCCTTTGCCTAAAGATTGAATGCAGAATCTGTTCAAAAAATATTAACTTTCTACTAGCTTGTCTTATGTCCTTTGCCTGTTGCCAGATGGTGAGATTTACTGAAATGTTAATTAATATGCGTTGCCCATATAAATAAAAAAATGAAATGACGTCCTTATGATTTTACTTACAACAGCTGTCATTTCCATTAGTCCTGTGCAGCTTGGAACATATGTACAGTGTATGCTATTTCAATATTTACATAACATGAATAACGTCTATTATATAATATTATCTTTGTAAATGATTACATATTTAAATTCAAAATGTTGATTTTTCAAATGAAAATGTTTTATGCAAGAACTGAAACAGTATGAAAGCTGAATATAATTAATTACATTACTATTTGCCAGAGTTGTACTATATGATTACATAAAGGTCTGAAAAACACTCTTCCTGCATTTCTATCTGGCTGAAACAAGAAAGAGAATATGCCTCATAATGAAGGAGAATATTGCAACAAAGAGGGTGGCCACAACCCTGAGGCTACAGCTCTAAATATCTTGCTTTTCACAGTTTTGAGAAGAGATTTATATGGCATTAAGTAATTGGATTTTTTTCTGGCTGGTTTCACATTCGTTTTAGAGGCTGTGGCGGTGGAATACAAGCCTCATCTAATACAGTTTCATCCCCATCAACTGCTGCTGGATTGACAGAAACCCCAGCCTCCTGAGCTTAGAAATTGCCCTCCTGGTTCTGGACTGCTGAGCATAATCGAGCCCAGGATAGCACAGCACTGTGCTTAGTGAGGGAGACATCACATGATGAAAAGGTGAGGTAGAAGGGAAAAGAGTTGTTTTTACTGCTGTTAAACAATTATATGGACAATTCTTACATCCACACACACACACACACACACACACACACACACACACATATATATATATATATATATATACACATATATATATATATATGTATACACACACATATATATATATATATATATACATACATACACACACACACACACACACACACACACACACACACACACACACGCACACACACACACACACTGATTCCACTCGAAAGTCTTGTGGTGTGACTGTAAAAACTGCAGCCTGTAAATACACATTGATCAATGTTGAAGCAAAATGGATCCATCTTTGTTTAAAACCAGTTGTTTCTCCAAAACAAAACATTTTGTATATTTAGTTTTGTGCTGAGCCTCTCATTCAGATGACATGACTCCTCCCCCCCCTGCCCCCTCATGCCATTCTTTTCTCATTTTCCAGTAATGATGATGTACTGACGCTGCGTTCCAAAGAAAACTTGTACATCAGCATTTTTGTTGAAATTTCCAACTTCTGACCTCCAAGCTTTCCAGGTGCAAAACGCTAAACATAAACAAAAACCATGGCTGACCACTTTTAGAGATTGTTTACTGTAACCAGCTACCTAACTACAATATTATGGTATGAATCACTTTAATTACATTTAGCAAATATGCTTACGTTGCCTTTTAGTTAACATTCACAATGTGCATTTCCATTGTTGTGTGCCTCAGAAAACTGCTTCTATGTGAAGTCTGGGTGAATGGATTTGCCCCGAGTTTGCAAGTAGTAACTCCGACTTTGAGTGTTTTTCCATTGTTCTCTTCTTTTTCGAATTGCAATTGTCTGGAACTCAGCTTAAGAGATAAAGATATATTGAACTGTAATTTCAAAATTGTGATTTCAAAACAGACCAAACGCGGTTTCAGGCAATTTCCAAAACAAATTATTTCTGCTACGCAAATTACTTTCAATTTAGATGAACATTTTTTAAATAATTTTTTATCAAAGCTGAATAAACTGATTGTTTGACCAAGCAGTAAAACACATTATCTGATATATTCTCATTTTAACTTGTAGAGACAAATGTTTTAGCAAGCTATTACTTATTCATACATCCAGCAGACACAAAATTATCTTTCACTAGGAGCTAGGTTTCTAGCCACACTATTCATTATCCAATAATCACTCTCTGTTTATATCTGATTTGTTCGACACCAACTCCTTAAAAAAAAAAACTAGATGTGTTCCCCAGCCAGTTCATGTCATGGGGACAGCGTCACTGGTATAAATACTAAATTAATATTAATTTTGCTGATTCAGTTTCAGGGTCCTGGTATTGTGCATGCTGGCTCACTGTCACACTGTCACTGACTGGGGCACTTGGCAAAAGCAGAATAAAAGAATATGCAAGTGTTTACCTGTAAATTAGAACCTCATCATCAGAGCAGTTGTATTGGAGCTGGTACATCTTCACCTTGGGGGATGATTTGCTCACTGTCCACTTGACCAGTGCTGAAACAGCTGTCACTTCAGAGGCGGACACAATCCTCTCTGGTTGGCTCTTGGGAGTGCCTTTGCTGATCCTGGTGGTTCCTGTGATATCAGAGAGACGTGACTTCGGTGGTGCTGGCTGCCCGGTGCCATTGCTGAGGTGGGGGAGCTGAACGATGGACACCTCCACGGAGGCGGTGGACTCCCCAGCCACGTTCGCGGCAATGCAGGTGAAGGTGCCATAGTCCTTGGAGGTGGTGATGGTGATGCTTAGGGTTCCATTTTTGTACACTGTGGTCCGGGAGGAGTTACCAAGCAGCCGATCATCAGGGGAGATCCAGTGGATGGTAGGGGAAGGGTCTCCAGTTGCTTCGCACCTGAGGTTTGCCGTCTGGCCCTCCAAGACCAGCATTCTGTGGGTGTGCTGAGTAATGAGAGGTGGCTGACACAAAAACTCCTCCTCCTTCACATTCCAAAAGTAACGACCCTTCAGGGCAGAAGGGGAGGCACAAGTTTCCAGGTCGTCGTCTCTCTCAAGCCTCCTCAGCCACAGCATCTCACAATTGCAGTGCAATGGGTTTCCGCCTAGACTTAGGGACAGTTGGGGTGCATAGGGTGTAGTCAGCATCATCGAGTCCTGGGCGCGGGCAAAGATGGGGTCTGGGGGTAGCTTCTGCAAGCGATTCGAGGTCAGGTCCAATCTTGCCAGCCTTTCGAGGTCAACGAAGGTGCCCTCTGGAATAAAGTCCAACAGGTTGTGGTCCAGACTAAGCTGGTGCAAATTAACCATCTGGCGGACAGAGTCCCAGGGCAGAGATATCAGGTTGTTGTAGGAGAGATCCACATCCTCCAAGGAAGGTGCCAAGTCCTCAAAGGCCTTGTCATGGATGCGTCCAAGTTGGTTGTTGTTAATGATGAGGTGTTGCAGGTTGACCAAGCCTCGCAAGTCATCAGGGCCTAGCTCGATCAAGCGGTTGTTGTCCAGATGAAGTGAGCGCAGTGTTTCCAAGTCGCCAAAAGAGAAGGGCTGAATGTAGCTGATGGTGTTCCTGGAGAGGGTCAGGTCCACCAGGTCTGTCATATTGGCAAAGTCCTGCTGCGTAATGCGGAGGATGTAGTTGCCTCCCAGTCGGAGCTCCACCGTGCTGCGGTCAATGTCCAGAGGCACGAAAAGAAGGCCTTTGGAGGGACACAAGGTCCCTAGGGATTCAGACAGATTCTGGCACACACAGTACTTAGGACATGCATAGGTGGTCATCACTGTGGCTCCCAGGACCAGCAGGCAGTAGATGATGTGGTCCATGGTGGAGTCATACATGGGAACCTGTGTGAGAAACAGAAAAATAAAGATGAGTTCAAAGTAACATCCATGAATCTTCCATCTTTCATCTGTATTATGAATTCAACAGGACCCCTCTGAAAGACCATCGAGACAGGCACAAGAAAGGTTCAAAGATCTGAGATGGAGCCACAGGCCCAACTACGCCTAACCAGAAATATTAAAATCTTATATAATTTCACGTGTTAAACGGAGTCACTTTAAATGGCTGTCTGCCTCGTTTGAAATCGTTATCTGATGCCAACAGGAATCATTAAACTTTGATCTTATCTCACAAGTTCAGCTGAGTAGAACCTGAGAGTTAAACCTGAAACTAAACATTTTAGTTATGCAAGTTTTACTTATGTCTCCGTATTCCAAGATGTTTGAGTTTCTGCTGTCCTGATATCAATGTGGAGGTCTTTTCCACCACTGAGGCGCTCCCCACGACAAAAGCCCCAGATCAGAGGAAAAGCGGTGCGGGCTCAGTGGAGCTACAGCCAATGAGAGCGCTCGCCCCGGGTTGACAGGAAACCTGGGGGAGGGTCACCTGTAACAATTGGAACTTTACTGTACGTGTGTTGCATTCGCAACACGGACTGAGTTGTTTTTGCACCTAAAGGGAAATTGATAAATAAAACCTCATTATTTCAAATCCCACTACTAGCACGTAGCCATAATCATGCTTGTTGATGTTGTCGTTGGCACATGTGTTCACACTTCTTTGCTGCATAATTAGGAATCCCACTGCATTTCTTGGCAAGACTGTATAAAAACTATTTGGTAAACATATGAGCGAACAACATCAGCATGCATGATTTTGGCCACACACATGGTGGTATTTCTTTATTTCTTGTGTCACTTTACGCATTCATTTTTTATGACAAAACATAATTTAGAGACCAGAGATCTGGGCTTCCTCCTGGTGAAAGATCGTGTACTGTGTTACCCCCTTTTGCTGGTCAGTCATGTAGTGTGGAAACCACAACAACTTCACGACTTCCCAAATTGTGTAGTGTGAACAGTGCAGCGATCTCACAACTTTGAAGGTTGTGTTACGTGAACTTGGCTTAATGCGAATGCTCTGCCTGAAGTAACTCTCTATTGAGAACAATCTTGCTTATGCAAGTTGGAAGGGGGGCCAAAATATGAGATAAAATCCAAATATAAATAGCAATTTCCTTTTAAGAAATCACATATTCATGGGCAGGAATAAAGTGACAATAACCACAGGATATATAAAGCATCTAGATGGTAACATTTCATTCAAAACAATATCTATTCTATTGTCAATGGCATACATTTCGTGTTTGTCTTGTACAGTTTGTTCCACAAAGTAGCCTTTTAGTTATCGACACCCGGGGACCCTGAAACAGCCTCTATCTGGGACGTCATGTGATCCAGATCCTTTTCTCTGGGTGGATAGATCAATCAGGTGTTGATAATTCTGCAATCACAATGTAGTCCTGTGATCAGGGAATACAGTGTAACAACTCAAGTGCGGCGCATTAGAGTGCAGGCGCTCAGAGACATAGTGCGAGCTGTAACAGCGGGATGCCGGGAGGGGGGGGGTTGGGGGGACTGTGGGGATAAGCGGTATTTTTATGGGACAGTCATAAATTAACATATCTCAGTTGTCAAATGAAATAGGACCATTCCAGTCTACTACACTTGATGCAGTATCCTCCCTTGTTATACTACTTTTACTGCAGCGACAACAACACACCTGCAGTTTTATTTATGCATTTTTTTGAACATGCGATAATCTCTCTGACACACAGTGTAATAACTCAGATTTACACAGCATTTCATGCAGGGGCCGTTATTCAATATTATTATTCAGGACAAAGATGCAGATATACAGCATGAAAAATAAATAAAAAAACAGCATGCTTTCCAATATAAACTGAGATTATCCCTTTTTTCCTTGCTGGCTCACACCCACACATGAATGCGCACATCCACATCTGCACGTATACTCTCACAGATGGCTGCACACACCCACACTCAAATGTCCAGAGACCCAAGTACACGCCAACATGAACTATCTCAATGCTATCAACCTTAACAGAACACTAGGTTTTCTGCAAAGCATCACCTGCTTGATGTGATAGAGCAGCTAATGGTTGTGATGCTGAAGCTGAAACGTTCAGTGTGACAGCTGGAGGGACGGATTGAAGAAAAGTTTCAGTCAATGGCTGTGTGTAGTTCTGTGTTGTATTTTGGGAGTTCTGTGTGTATTTTGGGACATGGAGCTACAGTGTTTTTAAAAAAAGTATAGTGCTAACATACCGATGCAAAAATAAATCATGTTGAACTGAGTAAACTTCTTGTTCACCATGTTATCAACTGAGAAAACTGCATCTGTAGAAAACCAAGAGAGGCTGCTGAAAGCTCCAGAAAAACATCACAGTTTAATATCACCCCATACCCATGATCTTGACCCAATCTTTGGCAGAATCTGCACTTTTATTTATCTAGCTAAACGTTGATTTATTTGTTACGTAACTTGCATATTTCAGTAATAGCACAATCTTCTCTGAAACCTAACCAAGTACTTTTGTTGCGTGAACCTAAATAAGTTGTTTCTTGTAAAGAAGTGAGGTTTATTTTGAAGAGAATGCACGCATGTAACAAGCGGAAATCGAAACGCGTTGGGAAAAAAACGAGGAGTAACTTTTTGTAAGATATCACACAAACCGTTGCATGAGCATACGTTAAATCTTAAAGCAATCCTCTCTTCTATAAATTAAATGCATGGCTTCTGGTGCACCAAAACATAATCCAAAAAAAAGATCTACCAAACTCTTCATAAGGAACAACAAATGCAGAACTTTTCATCAACAGATGCTTTTTCTTTAAATCAATATTAGATGAACAGAGTGAAATGTAGCATAAAAAAACGGCACAGATTACTGCCATACCCAAGAACCCCAAAGTGCCTCTAACGGTTACCATACTTCATGTGCTATTGATTGGTTATTTTGCCCCAAAACTTCAGCCTAGAATACGACACATTGCAAATGACCTGCAAAGTCCTTCAGAATGTGCTCTCAGGGCCTGGGGAGCACAAATAGAAGCGTTCCATCACAGAGAGCGGAGCATCGCACCGAGGAGGAGTGTTTAGTAAATCATCCGGTCAAAGTCAAGGGCGCTCCGCGGAGGATGGATTGGTGCGGAGGTCAGGGAGTTAGCACAACGAGAATCTCTCCTGACAAGTCGAGCATGGCGGCCGCGCAGGTGACTCCCTCCTACGTTGGACACAGCCTGGACAGCAGTGATCAGCAAAGACCTTGATGTGAACACTCATCAAAGCTCCTGACAGATGCCGCTGGACCTCAGGGGCCTACCAGGCTGCAACCTTTCATGCATGGCCCAGACGTGGACGGGGACCGGACACTTCTCTCAACACAGGCAGGCCCATACGGTCACATATGGATAGACTCGGAAATATGGGTCTCAGTCAATTTCAATATTACTTCCATGCCGTTGTGAAAGATTTAAGTCTATATTGAATTTCCTCAACATTCGCAGCTTTCACTGACTGTGTGCGAGCTGAAATTTCATTTCAGCACAAACTCCAGAGGGTATGGGGTTTGCACGGACAGCAGCTGAGTTTGAATGGTAAAAGAGATGAAGAAAAAGTGGAATATACAGAACCACAGTGTGTCTCCTGACAGCACACTGCAGCAGTAAATGCAAAATTCATGATAAAAAAAAGAAAGAAGTAAAATGGGAACCTCACAGCACTGGATCCCAGTGCACCTACACCGGCTGGTTGAACTGTTACCAGCACATCAATATGGTATATCAAAACCCTGTGCAAGGGGAGTGGCAAAATTGTCTGTCTCTCCCTGGTTCCTGAAGTATCAGAACAGTGTGGTATCAAAGTCTGTATTTTGCGAAAACAGTACAGAAATGCAGAATTCCATTCAAAGTTGGAGGATTTCAGAAATATTCAGTTTGTAGGTTGTATCGACATCTTCTATGCTTTTCAAAAGGTTAAGCTCAGAGAACCTCAGCGCTCATCTTTGCAAAACATAGACTTAAAAGCTAGACCATTCCCAGTTATTTCATATTGCTTCACAGCAGGCTTTCACTTTCATTTTACCTCTCAGAAGTGTGCTTTGTTGCGCCTGTGAGTAAACCAACAGTGATGTCAGGGGTTGCTGGAGTGCGCCTGTACATTACCACGGCAAGGTGAGAAGCTAAACCACAGGAAGTCAGCGAAGAATAGATTTTCAGTTACTCTGTAAAAGTGTCCTATTGAGTTTTCTTGCAAACAAGTAAAACGCACGTTTTCACATTCAGTCTCTTTCACCAAAAAAGCATTGTGTGTCTCCTTGAGGCCCAACAAACACTTTTTTTATTTTCTGCAAAGCCAATTATTTTTATTTTTTTTTTCCTATTTCATAAATCCTGCCTTTTTCACATCCATGTTTGTTAGCTGCTGCAGTCAGCTCATACTGCAGCCATGAGTAGGCAGGGGGACGGTGGGAGGATGTATTTATGCACCACGATAAACCCGAAGAGTATCGAGCTCCAACATGAAAAGGCACCACAGAGTTGTTTGTTCATTTATAGCAAACATTCATCCTAAACCCAACGGAGACAAAATCCCTGCAGGCTTTCAGGCTCCCTCTCATAACCGGCGAGGCCAACGTGTGCTCAGGTGGTACGTTGCTGTTCTACATCATATTCAATCCACTAATGAGAAATGATGATTCAGATATTGTTTGAAAATGAGCCTGTGTCCTTACATTGCCAGAACAAAAATGCTCCTCATTAGCACACAGCTGGTGGTCGGAGGTTTCCCTGTTCACAGACAGCATGTCCCCTTTTCGTCTGACTCCTTCTCTGGTTGGTAATTGGTGTCTCGAAGTTTTTTTGTAGGAATATGTATTGAATTAACTCCAAGGATCAAGGGTACTGAAACTGCATTTACAAACTGCTCGTCATGTATGAACTTTCCTGCAATTGTGTGTGAGTTTTTTGAGACTCCCGCTTGGTTCACAAATGCATGGTGTTTTCAACAGGGAGTTAACTGTAGCCAATCAGATGTCTTCTTCCTTTTCAGTTCATCAAATGAGCACGCCCGATGAGAATAAACATTATGAACCGGGTGGGAACTGGGAACCGTGGCACGAGGTTAGCTAGCTTTGGCGAAGTGGTCCCAAGCATTTGACTTGCACCCCAGCTAAGTGTTGAAACAATCAAACGTGGGCCGATACATCTGTAAAGAGCCCCAAAAGAATCCAAAGAAAAGGGATACGGCACCTGGACTGAAGGCACCAGCCACCATGTTGAAGGAAAGACACATCATCTGACGCATAAACGTAACAAATAGCTAAGCTAATGATAGCATTAGCCAAACGTTTGCTAATTCTGCACGTCACAAACAAAAAAAATGAAAGTAAAACTCTCATACAATTCGTTATGCTGTCAGGTGCTTTGAAAAGAACAAATTGTAACGATGAACATTAAAGATAACAAATTTCCTCTTCAAGGTGCTTGGTAGGTGGCAGGAAAGTTTGCAACAGACACATTTTGAATGTGACATGATCATGCATGGACGTAGCGAGATATCGTGATGGTCGGTTGCTCACATCCCGTCGCATGGACAGCGCCAACATGCTGCTCTGCGACAGACCCGGAGACCGCAGACCAGTTTGTTCTCTACTAACCTGCCGAAGTTAAAGAGGTTGCAAAGAGGTTACAAAACACTTTTATTGACTTTACTTTCATACGTTTTGCCGTATTCTGCTGCAACGAGGATTTGCCCTGGGAAGGGTTCAGCTCAGATGTGACAATCAGACTTATCACATCCATGGGATTTGGGTGTAAGTCTGCGTGTTGAAACATTTGTCTGCGGTGGAGCAGCTCGAGAAGCAGGATCAGGGCCCTGATATTTAATCTAATCTCGGAGACATGGCGGACTAGCTCCTATTAGCATTCTGCCACTGTTGGGTTTTTGTGAACAGCTCTAAGTAGCAAATCTGCCTATCGTCTTCAGAGGGCTGCCGAGTCTACAAGATGTTAGAATGAGTTTGCACTTTAGCGGATGAATGCAGAGTGCAGAGCTTAATAGAGACGGTTAAAGTTGTGACCCGCGGAGAGGAGCTGCAGTTTAGGGGGCTGCAGGCCGAGGTTTAGAGAGGGAGACTAGACGTGGAAAGAATGACAGGTCTGATGGGTTTGCTGAACCCGTCTGTACTGCGAGGGTACCTACTGGGCAAACTAGGTTTTTAAAGGGACAGTTCACCCAAAAATCTAAACTGCATATATTTTCCCTCTTACCTGTAGTGGTATTCATCAATCTAGATTGTTTTGGTGTGCGTGGCCTAGTTTTGGAGATATCGGGGAAAAAAAAAAAAGCACAAAGAGAAAGAAAAGAAACTCAATAGCAATGTCTCTTTCCAGAAATCCTGACACGGTCACTCAAGATAATCCACAGACCTACTGCTCACAACAGCTGTCTGTGTCTGGGTGCCGTCTAAGGGTAGCGAGTGAGTGGTCAGCAGTCAATCAAAGGCGTGTTTTGTAAAAAAGTGCAAGTCACTGCAACCGTGAGGTCCTTGAGCATGCGGCCATAAATGACAACCCAAAAATATGAAACCGTTAGGAGTAGCAGTAAGCGAGATTAGCCGGACACACACACACACACACACACACACACACACACACACACACACACACACACAGACACACACACACACACACATGTTCTGATCTCCCGGCAGAGATAAAAACACTGCACTTGTATGTATTTTATATGTTGTATAATAAGAACAAAAACAACAATACTAATACTACTAGTAGTAGTAATACTAATACAATGAAGTAATGGTCAGGATACTACACAAAATATAGATTATTTTCATGACAAAAAATATGGAAAAAGAAAATCCAGTGAGCATTCAAAATACTAAGAAAAACTACAAAAATTCACAAAAAACATTTCTATGAATTGTGGATATTCTGATTTTTGTTGCTTCAACTATGACGAATAATAATTATTGTGAGACCAACGGGCTGGGCTCAGAAACCACTTTGTGACTCTACATTGTGGTTAATGCATATAATTGGGATGTTAGGCGACACCATATTGTGATGCATTGAGTGACAACACACAGCATCACCATTGACTAATTGCACCTGCATTAAGATGATTAATGAGACGAAATAATTGGATTTTATAATAGCTCTTTTACGTGTCATGTATGGATGCTGACGTCTGTGTTTGCGCAAATAATTGGGTCAATCACAATTTGACACACACATGCGCGCCACATGCATGCACATGGGCTGTTTCTGAGACACAAGCACTAGACTTTGGAATGTGTCTCTGTCAGCTGCAGTGCCAGTTTGAGTTCGCCTCCGAATGGCTGCAAGTGTTTTTGTAGTTACACCGATCGCATTTATCAAAAGTGACAGGGAGGCGTTTTCAGAAGAGCCACTCGGGGTAAAGATCAGCTTATTCAGCTAACTAACAGAAATAAAGCACCCTGGCAGTCCTTCCGCAGCCCCCGTCGTTAATAGTTCAGTTGTGGCTCGCCGTCTGCTTCACGCCTGCCTCTCTCTCAGGTCTCAACCCTGCTTCCAGGAGGCTCCGTTCAAACGATTAATAATTTCAGCTGGAAGCCGAAGTGACATCCCAAAATTGCTTTTCTATTGTCTGGCTAATTAACCTTCTTGCTTAGCGCTCTGAATGGTCTCTCAGATTCCTCCTGAGTGTGACAGCAGCACTGTGGGACCGCTTCCAAAGAACAGACACCAGCGTTTGAACAAAGACACTTTGCCCTCGAGTGTCAGGGCTGCGAGTCCGTATGGGTGGAACGTCTTCCCAGATACAAATTGGGGAGTGATGCTTAGCGATGGGATTTGACATTTTAGATATTCTTTAAGAAGTATGAGAGAAACTCGTTAGCATCAATAGAGAATAGTTTAATGTTCAAAAGGATTGTTTCGGAACAAAGACTGTGGAGAAACATTGACATAGCTATATTATTCCAAGCTTGCATTCAGGTTTCAGTTAAACTAATGCTTTGGTTTTATTTTTATAGGTGTGGACATCAGTTCTATCAGTTGACAGCAGGAGTCACCGAAGTAACTCTTGTGATTTAAGGATACAGTGAGCTCACCATCTCAAAAAATGTATTCACTCTTTAGAGTTTAAATCTCCGCCACGAGTGTCTGCAACGACCACTGCTGTAGTGTTTGATTGAAGGAATTAAACCACAATTGCTCGACGTCTAGACGGTAATTGTATCAGACGGGTTTCTTGGTCAGGACCCTTGGCGTTACTTTCTAAAGCACTCAGGAGACAAAACTATGACGCTCCACCAAGGTGGCAATAAACATGTTCAACAAACCGTGACAAAGTGTTGGTATTCAGGCGCCCATTAGTCATACATACATACATGCATAACGACATACATACATACATACATAAAAGTCAATAAAACATGTTTTCAAATCAATGTGAATCACTGACACCACATAACTGAGAACAATATGGGCTCAGCAGTATGCAACATGAGCCATTGGACAAACAGACAGACACAGTGATGCACACTCACTCACACACACACACACACACGCTTATGAGGATACATAATCTCCTGGTGGTGATGGAAACATACGTTGCCTATCACACAGGTTGTAAACAAACCTCCAGGTTATTCAAACTTATTTAAAGTGAAAACAAACGTGAACAGTAAAATGTTGACCTGTCTGTTGAAAACATAATTCACAGTTCATTGAACCACTTCCTCTAGCTTCAGCCCACCATACTTGGCTTAGTTTAAAGGATTATTCGTGACATTACAGGTTTTACCACCGAAAAAAGTGGGAGCTGATGTTCATCCAACTGATAATGTTGGACTAATGTCGTAGCATTCTGAGATTTCACAAATCCACAGTAATTCTCATTTTAAATGTTTTGTTTTAATGATTTTCTCAGTGTCCAGCAAGCAGAAACACGTAACACAATGCATAACATAATCATACTATAAGTTTATGTTTTGGCCATTGGTTTTCAATATTTCCACCTAATGTCTTAGAAATCATGTTTCTACACCAGTTTGTAATGGTGGGTAGCTCTAAATACTGCAATACCCATTAGCCTGAGTAGGGCCAGAGCCAGGATTTTAGAAATACTGAGGTTGTGTGTACGTAAAGACAACCCGGAAACACAATGCCTCCTACCACGGCTGTGCAGAGGCATACAAATGTATTGGCTTTTTATTCTAGAGAGAATTTCGAGGTTTTCCTCAAGCATTACAGTCTCCAAACCTTCATGTAATATTGATAAAGGTATCACATGTGCAAATGTGGTATCAAATAATGATAAAACCGGGCCAAAAGTAAAAAAAAACAACAACATTTTTTCTCTAGAAAGCAGCACTCTGCTCATATCTGAGACATATGAAAAGGGGCCTCTCCTGCTCCTGTAATGCGGCAGCAGCCCTTTTAACCCCCCTCTCTGCACTGTAGATCACATTGCCACAGATCACTGACTTTCATGGTCAAGCCTCTCCAGGGACAATACCAAGCGATAACAGGCTCCAATGAGAGGAGTCTCCTCAAATGCCAGGGCAGCTGAGTGAAGGGCAACACACACCACGGACTGCTTCCTGGCTGCTCCCTCTCCGATTGTGTCGCATGTGAGCCGAGGTCAGCTGATGCAGGTAGGAAGAAGAGCAAGGTAAGATAGCTTTTGAGAGGCAACAAGTAAGATTTCTAGCTTTCAGAGAAAACATCAGGGGCAGGTTGCACAGAGCACGAGGGAGACGTTTGCAAAGTCTGCTGGCAAACTTCCTCCTTCAAAGGAAACGATCATGATTTGGGTTGAAATAAAAACCCTTTCTTCTTCTCCCGTGTGCTTTCAAGGAGCACCCTAGAGTTTTGCATTGACGAGGACAATTAGGGCATTTTATAGGCCGATGTCTTGTTGAGGGATTACACATTTCCTCTCCGGAAGTGCCCGGCTGCAAGCCTATAGTGAAGAAAATCAATTACTCATTGTTAAGCATATCAATTGTTTTTTTTCATCAATTGCCATACATTCTGCAAAAGCTGAAATATAACTGTTTTTATTTCTTTTCAATATCATTGACAATATCCCTCTATATCACAATATTACTTTTATAATTTAGTTTATATTAGTCACTGATGTCGGTATTACTTTATACACTTGTTGTAATTCACTTTTTCTATTTTTTATCTTAACTCTTGTTGCTTATCAATTTTTTTATTATATCAGTATTATTTCTTTTACACTCATTAATTATTACTCTCCTGTTCATATATATTTATATTTATATTATATTCTTTTTTTCTTATTCTTCTGTTGTAAGCTTTGATCAAACTCTGGGCCAATAATTAACTCAGGGATAAATAAAGCTCTATCTTATCTTATGTTGTGGTTAAGACAGAGTCCGAGGTGCGTCAAGTTTCTTTGAAAGTTGTCCTTGAGCAAAGCACTAGACTTTGCTATTGCTCATTCAATGTGTGTAACTCTGGATCCGAACATCAGCTAGATGTCAAAACTGTAAAATGTAAATTACAAGTTCAATAAGGCTTCAGGACATTCAAGGACACAACAAGCTTTTCCTCCACGACACGGCCCGAATACGTATTACTGTACACTAAGTCCCTGAGTTTGTGCAGCGTTGAAGCCACAAACACACTCACACACACTCTCATGTACACACACAACCTAAACTTTAGCTCCACACTGCACATCATCTCACTTTGATATTCTTTACTCTCACCTGCTCCTGATTATTTATGATGTTCCCTGCATTGCTCCGCTGCCAAGAAGGGACTTGCTTGCTTTTCAAGCTATAAGCGAGTCATAACACACATACATTATGCATGCAGCTCAGCGCATACATCTCAGCTCCCGGACTCTGAGGCCAATCACGAGGAGCCAGCGAGAGCACGGGGAGCTGTGTTTGTGAAATTATCTTGCAAACGCGAAGCAGTGGGCTATAGTTAACCCACTCGCCTGCCAGCATCACTCTCTCGATACGCTCCTCCACTGTTCACTGAGCTTTCCCACTGTGAACACACATTCACACAAGAACCTGCTTTTAATCAAAGGATGAAAGAAGAGGCAACACCATCTTCAGACATCATCGTCATAGTTTAACAAAAGTTCATCGTACTGAAATAGATCTGAGGAAAAACTCTTGCTCCAATAGTTTATAGATAAAGAAGTTTTCCCACTATGCTTCTCTTAGTGTGATTTTTAAGTGGTTTATTTAATCAATTCCAGTTAAGTGTGCATTACTGCATGTATTTGTATCAGGAGTTGTGTTATATTACTCATCGGGACTGCATGATAAATCACCGACCAACTCCTGAAATACAGACGCTTGGTCAGTGGCTCTACAGGATCAAGTGTCTTCGACAAACGGTTCATGTGTAATAATTGGGCGGGGCTTAAGTGTAGGGGGCAGGGACAACCCACACCAATGAGACAGGGATTTCCTGCTGAGTGCAATGGTGCCTCCTTCAAGATTTGGGGAAGCTTGGCCAATGTACGCTGAAGCCACAACAACGCCACGGCAACAATGCTGCATGAACACCCAAGCATTTGATAACTTTTGCTCAACAAGAGGTTTCTTTTTGCTTCTCCATATCGGTTGTAACCGCTGCGCTAGTGGGGCAATCACACGTCATCCAAATATTCTTTTTTTTTCTATATCTTGGTCCAAAAGGATCGATTGCAGGTATCGTTTCAATACTACTTCTGTTATCCAAACCCTTAATGAAGTAGAAAGAAAAATTGTATCTAATGAAGTACTCTATTGGTATCAGTATGACTAAGGGTACTGGTATTGGTAGTAGCATTGTGGTATAGCCCTACCAACAATGTCAGTAAATGATTGTACTACAGGTCTATTTGTTATTTGAAAAACACATTTGTAATACACAATTTTAAAGGGCATAGCCATGCCTTACAACAATCAATGTTGTTTTATTGTGAACTTCACAACCTTTTTTGTTCAGGAGAGATTTACCAGATTAAACCCTCTATTGGACTGGACTATTCACTGTATGCGGCTGTGATGTAATCACAGGAGGATCTGCAAATCCCCTTAATACTGTTGTTTGTCTCACTTCAAATCACTACTACTACTACTCCACCATCGCTTCCACTCTGCCACTGAATATAGAAACAAAGAATACTCGCGCACGTCACGCGTGGCTCACCCCACCCACTTTATTACTGCGTTATAGGTCAGCGCCATTGTTCCTCCTTCGCTCACTGAGCTGCTCATGCCTTCTGCACTTTCACAGGACACAGAGCGCTTCACATATATAACCGTCCGGTCGTGTTCCATCCATCTCAGAGAGCCTTTCTGGTTCTCCAACTTCACTCTTATCTCTGTGTGTCAGACACGTCCCACATCCTCCCACACAAAAAGCCTGGCAGGCGAGCATGCGTGGACAGTGTTCTCACTTACACTCGAGCACAGTTGGAGAGGATCGCATTCCTATTTTCAATGCAGGATGATTCGCTGAGTGCAAACGACAACACCCTGTTTCGCACGCGTTCGACAGCAGACATTCGTGCCAGGAAGCAGAATGTGGAGGGCGCACGCTGGCTCGCTTGGCAGGCTGATGACTAGGACGCCCATATGGAAGCCACTGTTGGCGAGGGTTCAAACTTTGCAGCGACCCCGTGTTGAAAACGGGACTAGTCTTTAGCAGCTTTGCACGTGCAAGGCCGAGGTAGGAGAGAGAGAGAAGAAAAACATGTTTCAAAGCTAGTAAGCATCACCGTGTCCAGTTCCATGCTGCTGTAGAAACATGACCGTGAAAGACGACCCGCTCCCTACGTAGACGTAAATGGCTTTTTCTAAGGTTCTTTGTTTCAGGGGATTTGTGCACTGATTAAAACACATAAACATTATACTCCATTGCTGCCAATTAATCCCCATAAATGTTACACACTGTTCCTTTCACAAGAATGTAATTAATGAGGGAATTAATGGGTTCACTCCTCTGTCCACTCATGGTGGGATCTGAACCAGCAACTCTCCCTCCTCTGATCAGGAGGCTTTTTACCACCCAGGAGCACAGAGACCCACAGCAGACTAAACAGATGATTTATCACCTTTAAAGATAAAAAAAAAGAAAGAAAGAAGTAATCACAGCCCGGTGGGCAGATTGGGTATGGAAGCCACGATTGCGAAGATGATGATGATGATGATAATTGCAGTCTTACTGCTGCAGATAAATCCATTCATCCTCACGCACTGCTGCGTTATTCCTGAGCCTCGAATGTGGAAACACTGCAATCTCCGCACAGGAAACAGGTTTGATCAAAGCGCCGACGTGGGGCTTTGAAACATTAAGGCTGAACCTCATTAGTTCAGAAATGACAAAGCTCAACAGTTGAGCAAGTAAATAAAAAGCTGGTCTTTTCTGCTGTATGCGCATGAGCCTTTTCAACTCACAAAAACAGAGAACATTGTTATTTTTAGCATTCCAATTTAAGGCTTATATAACTTCATATATATTACAGCTCTCCCCACAACCCCACAGACTGCAGCGCTGAACTAAAACGAGACATGACAGGAACTGTTGTTAACTGGTTTCCTGCAGCTCTCTCGGCGCTGTCAGTGAACCAACGGGGAGGTTTTGTCGAGATGATTCTGAGATGAATGCGATCCTCCACAGGGATCCATCCTTTTGTGGACCATGAACCGTGCGAGAGCAGCTGACCCACTTTACGCTGTTTACCGTTTGTTGACTTTGCTTTTGTTAAGATGCCTCAAGGGGAGTACTCACGGGCCGGATTGCGGCTGCTTACTGTAAAAGAAAGGAATTCATTACCTTATAAAAAGGTATCGACAGAGCACAGGGTAATCTGGAAGTAATGAGAGCAATTAAAGCACAATGAAATATTAATAAGGGCGGATTTATCTGCTCCGTACTTTGCCCAAGTCCCACAAATTGCTCTTTCCCCCGAGGGGGAGCTATGGCCTCTCTGAATGCAGTTTGCATCCCTGGCAAAGGCGAAAGAGAAAAATTCAAAGAGGCATAAATTGTCTTGTTTCCTCATAAACACTCCGTAGATAATTTCTGTGCTGCTCTCTACTGTCAAATAAGTCATTGGTGTAATGAAAAGCTGTGTGTGTGTGTGTGTGTGTGACCGGTGGGTATAGTTAGCCATGGAAGCGTCGACCGCATGAGAATAAAATGCCATTATATTTTTCATTTCAAACCTCCACACATAATGATGAAGACGTGTTCTGGGCCAAGGCAGAGCCCAAAAAGAGAAGAGCTGCAGATACACACAGTGAAGCAGGAAAACACACTGACGGCGTTTACTGTCTCCACATACTCACATTCTCCTCCAAAGCCTTTATTCTAAATCGGCACTGAAAGCCAGACTTCATCTGAACCTTTGTTGGCCTCAACAGAAGACTACTCTCAACATTTATTCTGTCAGACTACAGGAATGTAGATTTTTGGTTTGAATTCAAAAGAGTCTCGCCAGAGCAGCCATTTCTTTGCTGGAACACAGTTTAGAATATATTGTATCATCACGCTCAAATGTGGAACTAAAAAAATATATAAAAAATATTGTTAATATTCTTGTATTATGTTATTATTACTGGTGGGCAAGTATGATTGATTGACAGCTGAGCCAGCAGGGCACAGATACACAGTAGTGTCCTTTACAAAGTGATCCCGCAAAACTGCCGTAAAGAAGCTCTACCATTAGGGCTTTTATTGTGAAATGTAAGAATGGATGGAGGGGATCTGGCCTGCGCTGCCTTCTCAAGGTGAAAGCAGTATTAAACTTTACCGTCCTGGTTCGGACTACAAAGCCTACGTGTTGTTGTTTCATGATTAAATATAGGCGCAACTCAACCCCTTCGGCACACTGCGATGGTTAATGCTTTTATTTGCGGTGCGAAAGCTCAGAAAATAATGCCCGAAAGCATCCCGTTTTATGGTCTATTTGACTCTAAATGGACCATGATTTACTAAATGAACATCATGCTGTATTGAAGAAGACTTGAAACTAGATATTGAGACCATAAACTCTTGCTTACAATGTTTACTGAGGTAATGAATCAAGAGAGAAGTAGAGTCGTTTTCTCATAGACGTCTACACAATCTGACTTCTTTTTGCAGCCGAGGAGTCGCCCTCTACTGGTCAGTAGAGAGAATGCAAGTTTTAAGACACTTCCCCATTGGCTTCACTCGGCAGAAGCGGAGGTTACCGCCTGGAACCAAACAGTGGCGGCCTAATGCTGCCCCAGTGTGTCATTTAAGATTGCATGCCAGCATTGAGAAAACAAAAGAGGCATGAAATGTAACACAGCAGAGTACAATTAACAGCCTCGGTGTCTGGTGACTACCTCTGCTGCCGGCTTTACACTGGAGCAGCTCTGTATCTACAGGCCCATGTATTAAGACGAGCAAACACACAAACCTGATTTTTATCAGCTTTGTATTTTTGAGCGAGTGTAACGGACCTCAAGAGTTTCCTTTTAGCTGCGCGAGTGAACAGTTTAACATGTATTGTTTTGTCATTCTTTAAAAATAAAGCAGATATAATAAAGTCTCATACAAGTCTTAATAGTCCAACATATATTTCTCTCCCATAGATTTGCACTGAATTGATTCTCAAAAATACGGAACAAAGCGCCTCCCTTATCAGTTCAATACGGATCACGTCTTTTCGATTCCAAATACGGGATGATTCCCTTTTTCTAACGGTATGGTTGGCAACCCATACACATAAATAGTAAACACATTTTCTTATCATCAGCATGTTCAAATTGTTATCATGAGAATGTTAGTATGCTGGTGTTTTTGCTGACCTAACTGCTCAACTAAATAAATATGAAGAAATATGAATTCATCAATGAAGGTCGAGAGCAAAAGAGAAAAACATGTTAGCTTGGGCAGCCTGTACGGGCGGTGAGCTGCCGGCTGGCTCAGCTGTGTGTGCTGAAGGGCTCCTGGCACCAGTTGCATCAGACAGTTGAGGTGGACCGTGATCCGGTTCACAGTGTTTGAACACTGTACTACAGAATAATGTCCAAACAGCTGAGAAAATGGCGACAACATCAGTGTCGGCCGCTCTGTCTATAAAATGGAATTTCAGCTTGCAGAACATTAAATGAAGCTATTCAGAGTTTTCTGAATCATGAAAGCACCTCGTGAACATGGCGTCTAGACACACACACACACACACACACACACACACACACACACACACACACACACACGGAATGAAAGTGATAGCCAAAGACGCACTGATGTGTAGACAACTGGGGGATGAGGTCATTATCGGTGACAGTTTTTATTAAGCTACCTGTCTCAAACACACTGAGACCGATTCCCCGTCTGAGCTTGGCTTTTTGACCCTTTTATTTAACACAGCAATGTGAAAGAACTGCAGTCTGATGGAGGTTCAAATGACATTTTAAAGACTCAACTCTGCGGTGTGTAAACCACAGTGCAGAACGATGCTAATCTCTCCCAACCTTTTAAGGGTAATGTAGCTAACACATATAGGTCTCCAGTCTCTCCGTGGTAAGTGCTGGTAAGTGTGAGCTGAAGCAGCATGCAATTGAAAGAAAAACGCTACCTTACTTCGTTTATCACTTTATAGTCTCCTGTATGAAGGTCTTTTGTTAGTTTGACCTTCCAGCCTCCTCTCCCACCTGTGTTAATCAGACTTTCTCGCTCTTAATACTACGTAGTTCTCTAAAAGTGACGCAGATGCGTTTACATTGGAGTTATTTGAAAGCCTTAAAGGGTGCCTCGTTGGGTCGGTATCAGATGCAGCGGGCCACTGGCCGAGCGGCGTATTTAACGAGTGAAAACGGGTTTAACATTCAAGGACACATCTTATGTGGCCTGAGAGAATAACACTTGGCAAACACAAGACTTAGTCACCACAAAATGCTGATTTCAGTGTAGCACAGGCGGGGAGACAAAGACAATGGCTAAATAAGTGCTCTCGGTTTCTGCGGTGGCTGCTAGGCTTAACTGCGTCCCACCTGTGCAGATCCATCCATTTGTTCTGCAGGCGACAGATTTCGGGTGCCGTCAAGCTGTGGCAGCCTGCATGCAGGCCCCAAATCCCTGTTTGTTTTCTCCAGGTGTCTCAGTGACACCATCTTCCCCTCCCACCCTGCCTCTCCCCGGCACACAGTGACTCATAGTGCTATGCTAGAGGGCCAAATGCTGAAAAATAATGTCTCCCTCTGCAATTATCAACAATTATCTTCAGCTTGTGAGCGTGCTGGTGGAGACAGCTGCCACTGGGATCAGTCAGGTCTCGGCTGCTCAGCCTGCGGTGCGCTTGCACAGATTCGGGATGGAAGATAGATGGAAAGTCAAAATCCGAAAAGGCTTGAATTCAGCGAGGACTGTAGGACAATGTGACCTGGTTAATTGAAGCTGTCAGACTACAACACAGTTGCATGGTGCAGGACTAACACGCAAGCTGCAGGACAGAACACAACGGGACCTCACACATTTGGCTAAGCAAATCAAATGTAGCACAGTGGAGGGTCGGCAACATTTTCGATGTCCCATGCCAAGTTTACAATGTTCATATTTATTTTGTAATGCGCATTGACTCACGGTGTTTGCTACTGCTGCATGTCACCCATCCAAACAAACCAATTTTCTTTACTGTACTGATGAAATACAACTACACTAAAGTCCAACTCAGAGTCTACTTTATTGTAGGTTTCAGGTCCATGTATGTCGTATACGACACACTTATTATCTCGGAGTCGTTGCATGCGAGAGACTAACTTTCAGCCGAGAATCGTTTGGTTGAGGATTCCGGTGAGATTGTATAACTTTCAGAAGCTTTGTAATCCAGCCTTAAACTGCATGGAGTATAGAATAGATAAATAGAACAATGAGGATAAATCCAACATGAATGTCTTCTGTGACTATGTATCCATTTAGTTGTGTTGAAAGCAGTTATTCCACCGTCTTGGTGGTCCTAGTCTTAAAAGCCTTCTTGCAACTCTATGGCCATAATCCTGCCTGTTCCTGGTTGGCTTTTAATCTGAAACCTCTTCAGAAAGCGTTGGGTTTAACTGATGGTACTCAACAGATATTGAAAAAAATTAAAATAAAACGGCATTGTAGAAGCAACTGAAATTAATGACTGAAAACAGTATTTGTGTTAACAAGACTAATACAGCCATGCTGTGATAACTCTATTACTGAGGTACTTCTGTTCTTGGCACAGTGGTGCTTTGAGCTCAATGCCAATGTCAGACTACTATGATGAAACCCAAGTTACCTAGTTTAAATCCCATATTAATAAACTGAAACTCTCTGGCTCATAGTTCAATTGTGTGTTTTTCAAGTATTTGTGTATAATACCACGTTACTGCCAACCAGATGCTCTTTCTATCTCCTGTTCCTGTTCTCCCTCTCCCTCTCCCCACTTTTTCTTCCAATATTCTCACCCAGTCCTCTCAGGATCAGCTCCTCGGACGCAGACGGCTTCATCTCGACAGATTGCAGCCGGCATTAATATCTCCTGTGCCGTTGTGATTGCAAAGCTTTCAGACAAGACAAATTCCTGTTCATCAGTCACACTTTCATTTACATCACAGGCATTTTGCTGATGCCTTTATCCAGCGTGACTCTCTGACTTGAAAACACGTAGAAGAAGCTTAAATTCTTAGTTCTACCGCATTATCGCAACCAGCGGTAGGCAGTGCATTAATACTGTCAAGCTTCTGGAATTATTTGATGTGATGAAATGACAGACGTAACCTAAGAAGCTGAAAAAAATAAATATGAAAGGGCTTCTGATTGTGTTTACAGTCCCCAGACATGCATCCTGGGACGCTAATCTGAATATTTATCGTCTACAGACAAGTTGAGTTTTGCATGGTCTACTTTGATGAACATTTCTTTTATTTTGGTTTACCACAACTTCCTAATGATTGATAACTTCCCCAAATCCCTGGCTTTCTGAACTGGGGGATAATGTGTGAAAAACAAGACCAAAGGCCCCATCTGCCTCTTCAGGATGGACACAGTACCCACGTCTACAACAGTAACTTTTAAAATGTATCATATCATGTCTTACCCAACACAAACAACACACTGTTTACAGCCTGCAAACAAGTCCCTCTTTAAAACTATAAAAAAAAGAGCTGGGATGAAGAGGTGGAGACGTTTTTCTCCTGGAAACAGGTGGTCAGAATTATTCACCTTGTTTTCACGAGCATGCTAAACGCCTGCTATTATGGGGACTGCCCAAAATGGGTTTAAAGTAACTGGTATGTACCCAGTTGATCTAGACGCAGGACGTTTAATCAAGTAAAATCATTGAGAAAGCTCACACGCACTAGTACAGTGGCCCTCAGGACAGCAGGCACCGGTACCATGGCCTCCAGCTTGAAAAGCACCAGCATCACAGGAACCAGTACAGTGGCCTCCAGCACAACAGGAACCAGTAAAGTGGCCTCCAGCACAACAGGAACCAGTACAGTGGCCTCCAGCACAACAGGAACCAGCAGCACAGGCACTAATACAGTGGCCTCCTAGACAACAGGCACCAGTACGGTGGCCTCCTAGACAACAGGCACCAGTACGGTGGCCTCCTAGACAACCCTCCTAGACAACAGGCACCAGTACGGTGGCCTCCTAGACAACAGGACCAGTAGGTGCCTCCTAGACAACACACCAACCCCAACAAAGGCACCAGTATAGTGGCCTCCTAGACAACAGGCACCAGCACAAGAGGCAGCAGTACGGTGGGCTCCAGCGTGAGGGGGCAACAAGAAAGCGTTCCATACACCCAACACACCATCTGCTGAGTGAGGAGTATTTCAAATGTATTGGCTCTAAGGCATCAGCAAGAAAAAGGAAAGCCAAGATCAAATGAACAGAGAAAGACGGCGCTCTGAGGGTCAAGATGTGTGCAGAGTCTGCAGAAAAAAAAGATAGGGTGAAAAAGATGACCCTGAGAATGCAGAAGATTGGATAATGCGTAATGCGTGTTAACAAAGGTTTTCACAGGTCATGTGAGGAGGCCTGGGAATTGCTTTTCTAATTGTAGCATCATGTTTTGAATTGTTTTGAAATCCTGGTTGGAATTCTTTTTTAAATTGGCAAAAAATTATTTTGAATGTTTCAAATTAGTATCTCAATTGTATTTTCATAACATGGGAAATCGAAGAAATTAAGACGTTAAAATGACTAAAGTTCTTTAATTTATCTTTTTTAAATATCAAAATAAAAGGGAGTTTTAATTTTGCCAGTAGCAGCTGTAAAAAAACAAAAGTGGTCTCAGGAGATGAAGTCATCCATTCTGTTTGATACATTTTTCATGTTTTCTTGTATCAAGTTAGGAGCTAAAGCACTGGGATGATTCAGTAAATTGAGTGCAAATTTTCAGAAAGCGTCGCATTTTAACAATACAACGCGACGTAGCTGGAGTGTGTTTGCACTCGCACGTACATGTGCAAACAAAACTACTTCTAAAGTGGAACTTGAGAACAGTGCTGACAGAAAGGATCTACACGAGTCGCTGTTTTTCTCCTCCTCCTCCTCCTCCTCAATCATCCAGTCGGACATTTCCAAAGGGAATGTCCCTTTCTACAACATTTCAACCTACATTTTTATTTCCGTGCCTACATAGAGGCAGCATATGAGAGGCAGTCTGTATGAAACATACATGAGCTGTATCTGTGTACGAAAGAGACAGAGTAAGAATGCAGAGATAAAGACGGCGTGGGAGGGCAGGTGGGTCCGTCCTTTGTTCTGCCTGAATGCCTCCTCCAGCGCAGCGAGCGTTTATCCTGCTGCTCTCCCACTCGTCCTCTGTCTCTGCTTGGACACGCCGCTTGCATTAAGATGAAGGGATTACATTTCTGCCTCCCCGTGCAGGACAGATACACCTCCACCTCAAGTCGTTTGGGTTTTTTTACGAACCGCTTCAGCTCTGGTTTGATATAAAAACATAATCAGTCAGGTGTGATAATCCCTCTTGTTTTTAGTGCAGCTCAAACTCACCTGGACACCTTTCCCGAATGGCATTGCATTGTCTGTAAAAAAAAAAAAAAGTGAAGCACCAACAGAGCGCTCCATTCGATGCTCATCATGAGAATGTAAGATGTTGGCGTGTCCCGCTGGCTAGATAAGTACTGCCACTCGGCACGCTTAAACACTCACAACTACTATTATTGTTTGACACCAAGACTTAAGACGCAGGTTATTTGAAACCGTTATTTCCCTCTAAGGCCGACAGCGTGATCAAGTGAAAGATGTTTTTGCCGTTCAAACATTTTTTTTGCATGAACAGCAGCTACACAGCGCTGCCGGCATCAAAAGCTAAACCCAAGTGACAGAAGAGGCAGCTCACAGAGGTATAACAGCTGTTTACAGAGACACATAGATGGATAAAGGCACAGTATCATGCTTCAAATAAACTATTTACACGGGGAGACAAAGCACTTTCAAGGTCTTCATTACAAACGCTAACGCCTTCCCTTTCTGTGTTTTGTATTATTGATTGGGTCAACATGATGGTGGGAACTGAACATTTCCGTATTGATTCTATGAATTTAAAAAGAGACCTTCATAATTCCATAAACACCACACTAGGATCTAGTACTCCACTGTAGTTAATTAGGTTGGACGGAAAAAAACAAAAAGTAATGAATGCCAAATTGAAATCCCGGCCAAGTATACAAACATTTTGAACTAAAAGTTGGGTCCAGCCCCAGAGACTTAGAGGAGGGAGACTGCACGTTTGTTAATCCCGATAACACTCTCTGTTGTTGTGGTTTTGCTTTTTTTTGGAGGGGGGGGGGAAGAGATGAGAATATCCCAAGGATACCTGCAGTAATGATGTGTCTGTTTTGGACAGTAATGATAAAGCTGATTAAAGCAACTCTGATTTATGTATCGCCCCCATCGGAAAATGGGAGTGAAATGTGATATGGGAGTATCGCCCAGGGTGAAAACAACCGCAACCACAACATTCACTGATCCACTTGGATGATTAGAGGAGGGGTGTGTGTGTGTGTGTGTGTGTGTGTGTGTGTGTGTGTCTCTATAAAACCCTTGGAACCAAACAGATGAACCTGAAGATATATGGTGGACGAGCCGTCACTTTGACTTTCTGAAATGTAGTAAGCTTTTCATCTGACAAGAACATGAAATATGCAAAATCCCCAAATGAAAAAAAAAGGTCTATCTGCAACTAAGGTGTACAAATAAAGAAGCCTAAAGTGCAACTGATATTCAAGTTGAACTTCAAAACCTTTTTAAAGTTCCTTGTTCTGTGCTGTCTTTTGAGAAATAAATCTGTACTCTGAATGTATTTGGAAATGTATCGCCCTTCTGCAATGGATTTGTGACCAGTCAAAAGTTTATTTTCAAAGATAAAATTGAGATATTTATTATTATTCTCACTTGTAAGAATGAGCCATTGAGCTGTATAGTTAATCTAACTAAAGATATCTACATCAATGCATGCTTTAGTTGAAAGTTGAAAAGATAAGTGAAAGGCAAGGGGAGGCAAGGAATCACCATTAGTTACCATTACATAATGCCTCATTTGCATATTCAAACATAACATTTCTGAAAACATGTAATTCAGAAAAGAATTGTCTTAATGTAAGTAATGTCATTTTTTTCACCCTATTCGCCTGTAGTTTTACAAAACATTTCCTTTAAGGCCGAGGGGCAGGAGGGCTTTGTTCATGTATCATTCAGGCTTGGAGCGTAAAGGAGCATTTCTGTTGTGTCTGGGAATGCCACATACATTTTACATGTCTAAACTTATATATTAACACTCTCCTCCCACTGAATCACATGCAAATTGAGAAATATAGTTCAAGGCACTATGTGTCATCCATTCTGTGACGATAAATGTCACATCTCACTGCCTCCGTAGTCAGCAGACTGTAAAACGGCCTGACTTATTAACTTTTCAAAGCTAACAGGCATGAAGAGAGTAGTGTTAGCGATTTAGCCCCACCATGACTGCCCGACAAAGCCCACATGGCCTGGGTGTACTCATGGCAGTGTGGAGACGGAAGCTGGTATTACGCCAGGCAGACACACACAGCGTTTCCATATGGTGGTCCCCGAAGAGGGAGAGCATATCTGCTGCCATGCCAGACTGCCTCGGTGATCTGGTCCACTGGGTACTGAGCTGCCTCACACATCAGCACATTATACCATGTTTTGTGCATTCGCATTCATCTTAGTTTTTTTTTGTTAAAACAACAAGCTGGAGCAAGTTTTAATTTTAACATTTTAACATGGCGGTCTATAGAGCAAGCCTCAAGTGGCCATTTGAGGCACTGCGGTTTTTGGCTCTGGTAGCCACCTGTCAATCACAGTAAGTACGCCCTAAAGCATACTATGCTTTATGGTCTGTTTGACTCTAAATGGACCATAATTTACTAAATGAACATCATGCTGTATTGAAGAAGACTTGAAACTAGAGATTGAGACATAAAGTCATGTTCACAATGTTTACTGAGGTAATAAATCAATTGAGAAGCAGAGTCATTTTCTATAGACTTCCATCCAATTGGACTTATTTTTGCAACCGGAGGAGTCGCCCCCTGCTGGCCATTAGAGATAATGCATGTTGTAAGACACTTACGCATCTGCTTCGATCGTCAGAACCGGAGGTTGCCTCCTCTGTGCCACCTGCTCACCAGGAGCACTAAACATTTAAATGCTCTCACACACAGATGCAACAGCCATCTGGAGCAATTTGGAACATGGCTGTCACCGGCACGGAAGCATGAACATGTTATAGTGATATATTGCGTGGCAATTTTTATATAAACACATAACATGAACAAACATTAAATAATTGTGACCGCTGAGTGGAAAAATGTTACAGTGGAAAAATAAGTAAATCCTTTCAGTGTTTTTACATCAATGTTTCACAATAAAAGCCTCCCAGAATAGGGAGGGATCATGACCATTCATTGACAGTAGCTTAACAGCTAACAATAAAACAAAATAAAACAGCAAAGTTGACATGATTGGAATAGTGTTTGAGTGAACAAGAGAAAACAGAGCAGACATTTGATGAGTACTGTCCCCACTTGTCCCTCACAGTGAATACAGTTTTATCTCATCTCTTATCCAAGCAACCAGCATTTCCTAACTCATGCTGGAGCCCAGCTATTGTTCAAAACACAAGCTTTAATTTGAGAGTTTACAGAATGAGATTAACTGGAGATTGGAAGTGATTGGGTAAGTCATTTAACATAATGTTAGTGTGGGTAGTTTAGATCAAGTTTGAGGGACTCTGGGAATCCCCTTGCAGATTTCTTTTGCTCACGCCTTTTAAATTGATCCTAATGATGGGTGATTTAAGACATTGCACAGTGTACAACATCTAAAAAAAAATAAAAACTCTAATGATTTATAATCTAGTTAGAGCCGGCACAGGAGGGAACCAAAACACGGCTGACATTTAACTTGAGAGAGTGCTGCTTTCATCCCTTTGTAGTGCCTTCTGCTGCTGGTGGGGAAGGCAGCACACAACGACCTCATGGCTTTCTCTCTCCTGACAGCAAGACTGTACTCTTTCTAGAACATGTTGTTAATTTGCACGTAGGTGGTGATAGAGGAACGTTCATGGAGCAACTAAAAAGGACAGCGTTTAAGCTTCTGATTTGCATCCATTCAGTAAGTTTCATGTCAATAATTTGTATATTAGCTTCCAAAGTCATTACTTTCATTTTGAAAGACTCTGCAACATACGTTTAATGTGTAATGCCAACTTATATAGATAGCTATAACTACGAAAAATGATGCGCCAAATTTTGTAGATATCCCACCAAATTATTTTGTTACCCACGTTATCATGAACGAGGAAGTGCAAAGCCAATGCAGGGCGGGCAGCAATGGAGATGGATGGGTCCAACAAACAGAGATCTTTCAGCCAGTACACAGGCGCCATTCATTCCCAAAAAGAAGATTTTGAATTTTTTTAAACAACGATCTTTTCCTCAACCTAACTCAGTGGGTGTGTTGCCTAAACCTAATGTAGTATATTTTGCTCTGTAATGCATGAAGATAACATATGTGAAGGGGCCTGTGACTGTGGAATGTCGGATCCATTGATGTTTGTTGTACATGGGATAATCATTAGGTACCCCCGCTGGGAAATGCTCCTTGAGTTGTTTCCTGTGAAGTATATTTTGAAAAGACTTTATGCTTGTCACGAGTGAAATTTGTACACGTGTTGCTGGCCTTCGTAGGAGAACGCACGAAAAACGAGGAGTAACTTTTCGTAAGATATCATACGAACCGTTGCTTGAAAATACGTTGGGATGCGTCACATCTGACCTCCATGTGTTAGCTGCCTAACTTCAACCAAACTGGAACATTATTATTTACCCATAATCATGTTTCATAACGAGCCAAAAAACTCCTTGTAGTAACTTAAAAAAAAAACCGAGATATTGCCACTGTTGGGCAAGATGGTTGCAATAACCTGCTTATTAGATGTTGATATTAAGGGGGTTGTAGTGCAATGAAAGTCCACAGAAAATGTCTTGGAAATAATTTAGTACAAACTACAGTAGTCACCTTACTAATAAAGTCAATTACGCCCACTCTGCTCGCAGTGTGTAAATGAATACACACAAATGAGCTGGAGCTGTTCAGGTCAAGCGCAAAGTAGATTTTAAAGGTAGTGTGATTGAATTAATTCCATGGACGCGGATTCACCTCGGGTGGTGCAAATTGAAGGCAAATATGGAACCGTGTGAACTGAAAGTCGTAATTGAAGCTTTTCTCCGAGTTTGATACAAACACAAGTGTGAGAAGATACCCATTGAACTCTTTTCACGTTCCCATTTAACAGGATACAAGTGGGTGCCCTCAGTCAACAAGCTGATAAATGATGGTCTTGTGTAACAGGCTCTTGGTGAAGAGGCATTTGAAGTAATGCCATAGACACCTTCTCTGTTCCCTGATAATTTAAGTGTTTGCAATGGGTGATGTTGGTGTGTAAAGAAGAGAGCTGGTTGTGTTTACCAATTAACCTTGACGGAGCACTTCCATCTGACGCTAACAGGTTTATTCTCTTCTCTTCCTCCTACTCACACACACAGCACAGTGATGGGAGGCTATGTTGTCTCTAGTTGAGGAGCAGACTGAAAGATCTCACACAGATGTGTGTCCTCAGCAGAAATGCAGTAGACCTCGACGCACGTTGAACATGTGACACGAACAGCGGTCTCACGGGTGAAAGTCTGTTGTTTCTGTTTGACCCATCCACCAGCACTAAGTGGTCTAAAGCGGTTCCTTTGGGCATCCAACACTAAGGTGGGTGGGTTCGCATCGCAGTGACTTGAAGGCCCAGTGCGTCTCATACAGATGCTGAAGGGTGAACTCACCAAGACGAGTTGGGGTTGGATTAGCAGGATTATCGCACCACTGAGAGGAGATGAGGTCAAGAAGGAGAATAAGATTTTTGTTGTTTCAAAAGTCTCAGGAGGCTCAAAACTCAAACTTTAATTTCAATAGTCAAACATTTAGGTACATACATAAAATTTGACCTGGTGTGAAGCAACTTGGGGTTCAGTGTCCAGCTCCACGACACCTCAATATGCGAACAGTAGGAGCCGGGTATCGAACTGCTAAAAGACAACCCACTCTAGAGTAAAATAGACCATAAAGCAAGGTGAGCTTTAGGGCGGGCTAACTGTGATTGACAGGTCGCTGTCGCTACCAGAGCCGTATATCAGGATTTGTCACCTGACTGTCAATTGGACCAATAAACTGACATAGTGTGTGTTATAACAATGTGTTTGCCCCTGATTTAATTTAATTGCTTCCAACAATCCCGGTTATGGATTCAGGCATCATGCAATTGGTTCACGACATGAAGATGTCTGAGTCCGTACAGGCTATAATATAATCAGACGTACGCTTATTTTAATCTTTATTATACCCGGAGAGATGCAACAAAAGTTGTGTGGCGTCTTTACCTGTTTCGCTCATTCAGCTGCAGTGCCAGTCGTAACTATTTACGTCACCAGGTGTGAAAGCGAACTCGGCTGTGTGTAAAAGAGCTAAGTGGTCAATAAAGTGAAAGTGCATGCTGCACACAGCTCTCTCCCTCGCTCTCGCTCTCTTAAGCACTGCACTTTAATGTACCAACGTCTGTATTGTCATGTTACGGTATGCTTTTTTTTTAGAAACACGGTGTCACGTGAATTGGCACCGCGTTGTTACTTTGATTATGACGGACAGTTAGACATCTCATCTCAGGTGAAAATATCGCGGCGCTCAAGCCCTTCAGCGGACTCCGAGCTGGAGCCTGCTCAGGTTTTGCAAATTCGGTGGCTGTAATATTTATTTAGCAGCTTTTTATTTAAAATTACATAACGTGCTGTATTTCCCCTCTTTGTTGTGTTTGTCAGTGTGTGTTTGTTTGGAGATCTTGTGGGAGGGTTTTGCATTTTTAGGGGATGGTTCAACACAAGTATGAGATTTCCTTTTGTTCAAATTAAATATCCCCTTTCTTATAAAAAGAAATGGAAGATTCAGCCCTCCTCCATAACCCAATCATTTTCATACTCCCTTTGTTGTAATAAATGGTTGCTACAAAAGGTTTTAATTATTCAAAGCGCTTGTACCTGAAAGTAAGTGGTTGTTTAGATCATGAAAAAGCCAAGGGAAATTATCTTCTCTTTGCAAATCCTGGCAATCATTTAGATGAGTTTCAATGTGAACATCTGCAGCATTAAAAGCAATACAAGGTAGTCAGTCCGAGTACAAGTGTGAGAGAAACGCAACCAATTTATGTCTTTGGCCTAGAAAAGAGTCCACGTAACAGGAGCGAGGTAAAAATATAAAATCAACGAGACCACACAGGCTAAGGAGGAGAGGTTTTTTTTCTGACGAGAGCAAATTAGAGCGAGTGGAGGAGGAGGATGTGGGAGAGTACAGGATGATTCAGTTGGAGCCGAGGCTATTAGACATAGTTGGCAGTCTTATCGCGGGATGTTGAGCCGATATTTTTGGAGGGGAGGTGAGGGATGCCCTCTATCAGTCCATTAGAGAGACATTAAGTGCTTTTAATTAACTCATACTGTGCTATTTTGACCAAATTTATTGGATTTAATTAGAGTTTTAACATTTGATATCTGCGGAGAATTAGACTAACTGTCTGGTGTGAGAATATCCAGAATACAAGGGCCACGCTAATTATCAGGAACGGAGTGGAATGGAGCAAAAACAGATGTTATATTGAATTAGATTCCAGTCAAGCGTTCCCGTCTATTAAACAACATTAATTTACAGAATAAAAAAAGCTTAGATTTCCTTTCTTGTAACAGGAAAAGTCTTCACACTTTGTCTTTGTGTGATCCAGAGTGGTGGACAAATGAATAGGAACACCTGACAGTAAAATTTAGCTGAAACAAAACATCGCATTTGATTGCAGTTTGATTCATTTATTGATTGAAACATTGGTTTTCTCATCTGGCAACAGAGATAGTCTTCGCATGCCTCCACTGACTCGCAAATACAGGGGGTGGACACATTAGCAGGAGCGTCTGCCAGTAAAGGAGCAAAACATTGTACTTGATTGGATTTCAGTAAAGGGTTTGCAGTAAGGTCTTTCAGTCCATTAATCAAATTAATGCTTTATTGAATTTTTTTTTTTTTATTCCAAGGGATAGTTCTCACCGCTGACTCTAATATTATACAGGTCTTGGGGAAATTAACCCGAATGAATGGAACAAAAGTTAAACATTGGAGTGCGTCTGATGGGAGTGAGGAGCTCCTGTCTATTTAACACATTCATATAATAATTGACATTTTTTATTTCTCACCTGTCTTCAGCTTACATATCTTTCCTATGTAGCACACATGGGCCATTCAAATAAAAAATAATTCAGCAGAAGATAAAGATTTGTACTGTATTTGATTGCTGTAATATGTCTTGTCTCTATTTAACAAATTAAATTATTACCTTAAAGATGAGATTTCTCTTCAGGGTAGTCTTCACATAACTTCACTATCTTTCCTATTCAGAATAAAGGAGGTGGACATATTACCAGCTGCCAGTGGAACGGCACAAAAAAGATTGTATTGCATTTAATTACATTAAGTTCTGGAAAGATCACATCTATTAAACATATTTGTTTATTGATTGGAGGATTATATTTCTTATCTTAACATATCTCTGCTGCCTTTCCTCTAGTATACAGGGGGTTGAACGAAGTAATGGGAACACCTGGCTGCAGAATCAAGCAACAAATTAAAACTGTATTTAATTGCAGTGAGACTATAATGTTTAGTATCCAACGGTAGCCGTGTTTCTGTTCAATTGTCGAGCCAATTTTAACTTTTAAAATATTGCAAAAGAGAAATGAGAATTAGGCTGGTTTGGACCAGATAAACTCTTCTACGGCGTAGTTATATCAGAAGTTGGCGCTGTAGGCCTCACACGTCTGTAATCCGCAAAAACAAACATTTACACGTTATGGTAATATCCGAGAAGACGCTGACAGCAGAAACAGCCGATCAGTTATGTGAGTTAAATGTCTTAAGTTATTCGGCGAGGCGTCTCCATATTCCACTTAGCGCACCAACTCTTTCTCCACAAAAGGGAAAAACCACCTCGAGTAAGCGTAAAAACCTTTTTTGAGGAACTTTCTGCCGTCTCCATTCAGTTTTTCTAATCTGATACTTCGGAACGTGCATCATGGAAACATGGCTAGCGATAATGTTCACACAGCTCTGCGGTCTCGCCCGTCCATCCGTCCCTGTCCAGAGGACTACACGACTTGCCTGTTGAGCGAGCGAGCCATCTCCCTGACTTCTGACCCCTGGAACCGCCTGTGGCGCTCTGCCTTTTTCCAGGCCCGAGCGAGGGTTTGCTCCATCCTCGGTGGAGTGAGGGGTGACTTTGATCTGCCAGAGCTGAGATCGCTGCAGCTACAGCCTCTCTGATTCTGAGGGCTGATAGTCGGCAGCATGAAGGCCGACAGCCGTAATACCAGCTGACAAAATGAATCAGCTTATCAGTGAACCAAACACTGCATCAGACTAAGCAGTAGGAGTCCATGTTGCCGAGATTTGCTTGTCACTCGTCTTGC
This sequence comes from Ophiodon elongatus, assembly GCA_016806645.1. Taxonomy (NCBI): domain Eukaryota; kingdom Metazoa; phylum Chordata; class Actinopteri; order Perciformes; family Hexagrammidae; genus Ophiodon; species Ophiodon elongatus. The sequence goes on along the minus strand of JACSYO010000293.1, from coordinate 1,098,400 downwards.
TCTTGAGCAGGTATGAAGGGTGACAAGCCAGTTTAATGTAAAGCAGGTCATAGTGTTCAACACAACATGGGTTTTGAAGGCGGAGAGCAAAGTCAATATCGTTCTGCTGAAGCTGTCATGTATTTAGTGTGCCCACTGAATATTTATTGACACCAGAGAGGCCTTGCTGAAAATGCAGTCTATAAAACAAGTACTTTGGTATTCGATATAAAATACTTTTATTATTAATAAAAAAGCAGAATAGATGTATGAGCTTGTAAAAAGCAGGCGAGATAAGGAACAGGAGCCGTTTCATAAAATCTGCAACATTAGATCATTTCCTCCTTCGTGACAAGTTTCATTAATCAACAAAATCTTGCATCCCACATATGTATATATATAAAATGCAAGTGTCCCGTAGGATTGCAAATGTATCTGCGTTTTATAACGCACTGATCAATTTTTAGATTTTGGGCTATTTTGCTTTCATAATGTTCTTCTTTCAGACAAGTGGAATGAAAACATCCAAAATACACAATTAGATGTTTTATTTTACTACTTTGTATACTTTTGTTTGTAGAATTCTCTTAAAGTCACTAGAAGTTAGAAATAGATAACGCCTCATTTGCATATTTAAACAAGACATTTCAGAAAACTTGTAATGCAAAAAAGAATGCCTTAGTGTAAGTTATCTAGGAACTAGGGAAAGTTTCATGGTGATATCTATAAAAAAAAATGTTTTACCCTATTCACCTCAATACCTTTCTCAGTACACTGTTTTGACCAGTTCCATCAGTCATATAAGTGGCATCATATTCAGTAAAATTTTAATATTTGCTGAATAAATTAGTGTGACTTAAAAAAAAAAAAAGACAGAGTGTGTGAGTGAAAGGGAAAACTCCCTGATCCTTGATTCCTGGCTTTCAGCATCCCATTTGCATCAGTCTTGAGTGGGAGATGAACTATAAGGTAGTTTTAAAAAACAAACAGAAAACTTTTGAAGCCTCCAGCCGGTGGACTTTGTCCGTAAGAGGATCCAACTCAACACTCGCAAGGTGTGCCCGAGATTGTGTAAACTCGGCGTTGGTGCGTTAAAAATCCTCACATTATCCGTGAAACATAATCAGAAGGATTTCAGCCCGGCAACGCTCTGAATTTCATGGGCAATTCTCAGATTGATCCACTCAGCTGCAATTGCTGCTCCGGCTCTTTAGGGATAAGAGGACTCGACAGAAAGAATGCGACTTGAAGAAAGACATGAAATCCCGTCTGTAGAAAAACCCTCCCCTGTGGCTTTTGAAAACTTCAAAGGAAAAGCAGTTTTATAGGTCTGAAAGAGCAGTGTGGTAAGACAAAAGAGGTTAAACCTCTAAAATATTATCCTATGCACTATAGATGAGTTCCTGTAAAGACACATAAGTGGTTCTCATTTAAATTCTGTTGGAGCAGATAGGAAGTTGCCTCTTCCTGCATGGTTTTAGGTTAAGTTCAGTTAAGACAACATGCAAAACACCCAGGAAAGTATTTCAAAAGCCTAAATATTACTTAAAGGCAGGAGTAGTGTGATGTTGGTATAGAACAGGGGTTCTCAAAGTTTTGGTGACTTGAGTGGGAAATTAGGGAGCCAGCAAATGATTAAGGGCCACAAAGGAAAAATGTAAACATGCACAGTGGCCGGGTGGCCAGTGTACCAAATGTAAACGGATGATTCCAATACAAAGCATGTATTTCAATGTCAAGTTGTGGGGGGTGGGGCGCACAAAAGGTTTCTGAGGGCCGCCTACAAAATCAACGTGTTCAATCTAGTGCTTTCTCCAACCGTAACCATTTCCCTCACGCCACGAGCAGATTTTTCTCTATTTACCTCCATGTAGAAATAAGTCTCTTCAAAAATAATTTGCAAACACGGAGACATTAAATATTGGTTAGAAATATCCCAATAAGAGATTTTCCCTTATTTGGTTCTGTATCACTGTATCGCCACACCAAAAAAGAAAAATCATTCACAGAGAGAGTCATTCATGCTTTGTGGTTTGTAAAAAAAGACCCCTCTGGTGAATGTGTGGTGCATTTAGCATTCCTCTATCCAACTGTGTTGCTCTGTAAAGCCTCCTGTCTTACCTGGTTGCTACAGATTGATTTGCTGTTTGAGGGCCGGGAGGTGATGCATGGCTGCCCTCTGCGGATGAAAGAGGCATCTGCTGTCAATGCCTTTCGAGTCAAGCATCTGTCATTCAGCTTTGGATTAGCTCGGAGAGCGATGAAGCCCAAAGAGCTCCCACAGCCCTGATACACCCCTCACGAGAATCAGCTGGTCTTCTTCTAAACCTTCTCCAGCTTCACTGCGCAAATACCCTTCCTCTATGATTTGTCTTCATTTCTATGAGCTATTTTAGCTCTGTTTGATTACAGCAGTAGTTAGTTCAGATTTAAGATGAGTACATTTAGTTGGTAGAGGAGGAGGACAAGAAAACCCTTCTGGTGTGTTTGGGAGGAAATTAAGCAAGTGGCTCTATATCTGCTCGATGAGGAGAGCTGCTTAATGACATAGAGTGCTGCTAGAATGAGTCCTAAAACCAAGAAAAATGAGTCAGCAATTTTGCACTTGAATTAAAAAAATGGGTTTTCAGTTAAATGCCTGAAATCTCTGGTTAAGATCTGTGGTTAAAACAAGCTTCAGTGACTTTAAAGGTTTCTTTTACGCTATAAAATATGTCAGTAGATACCCCTCTTGTAAATTTAGAAGGCTTTATGAGTCTTCATAATGGCAGTTGCTAAGTGGCTAAAAAGGACTACAAAATGCCAACGGGCCAACTAGTCCGCACCGCCATGTGACCGAGGTGTAGTGTAGGCTAACCTGTCAATTACATTTACGCATCAAATCACAAAAGTGGTGTTCATTTCTGAAGATTATCGTGCCGAACGAACCGTGTAAGTATCATTCACTTGTGTTTCCAAGATCCAATGGACAAAAACCCATCGGCCTTTTGTCGAGGGAACCGGTACAATGTTAACTTCTGGGTTTGGCCTCCAATAATACATCATCCCTGCAGCTCCATTGAGAACGTTTCCAGCCTCTGACATGGGCAGGAGGCTTGTTGCGAACATTGATTGATATAAAGTACAAAAAGATGTAGCCTGCGGTGTTTGTTCCCACTGCTCTGCAAGCCTGTGGACAATTTCAGCTACTACTTTTCAGCTACCCTTTCCTCGCAGTCTTTTCACTGCAGCTTTTTGGATATGCAAATCCCGAAAAGAATGAAGTTGGCCTCGGCAATCAGAGGTAATGTATTTCTAACGTCCGTCCTGTGCTTCAGCTCTGCCAATCAAAAGGAGTGCACTGAGGGTCAATCCCAGCTCAGCAGCTGTCTGATTCAAAACCAGATAACAAAACATGAAATCCTGAATAGGATAACATCTATAAAGTTCAGGCACATTTAAGAAATCATCCCAATAATTTCAGCTTTTACTGGCATTAGATTTGGATTAGTGTGTACTCAATCGTCCCACTACTACAGTCCCTTTTTTGCCCTCCCGGTCTCTCCTCTAGAGTCATCCTCAAGCAGTGTTGCAGTCAAGACCACCAACACCCAGACCAAGTCATGACCAAGACCAGAGTGTATCGAGACCGCGACAAGACCAATACTTTAATGGGTTGAGAAAAAGTCAAGACCAAGACCAGTGAGAGTCCCACTCTGCATGACCCACTTTAGATAAAATGTTGGCACTCCTCAAATTGATCTGAGAGATCCACATTCCAATAAAAACACCCACAGAAAACAAATGAAGATATCCCTTTTCAGTCACTTGTATTGCCATATTACTGCATGGGTAGCAGAAAAAGATAAAGATGAGGCGACACTAATATTGTGAGTATTATACTATTTGTAGAATTAGATACCAGCGGTGGCTGCATAGGATTGCATCAGACTCGTGTGCAGTTTTTATATAACAAAATATTCTGCTTCAATCCATATATGTTGGCGTTTAGACTTTCAAAAGCAACATTTTCACTGCACAAAACCATAATTAATTAAGTGACTAAATACAAACCAGATTTATACGCCGTTTAATGAGCAGAAGTGGAGTTGGATATTTCCTAAATGCGCCATGCACTTTAGATCAAGCACCTTAGATTGTTTAAATAGGGGCCTTATTTAAACTCTCAAATACAGATAACGGTTTGGCTCTACAAAGAACATCATCAATACAAACATCTGTGTTCATTGTATCTACCGTTCTTACATCGTTGGGTGTAATGGATCACAGCCTCCGAGGGCTGTGAGGCAGGCTCGAGATAGGCAGTCATGTTGGACTATGATCTATGGCAGAATGCTCTCTCCCCGGGTACGTCCCTGTGCAGCTTGTGTTGTCGTGTTGTGTTACAGTTGGGTACAGATTGTCGGTTGGTCTCTTTGTTCCTCTGGCAGTTCTTACCTGCACTGTGCTGTCTCTCTGCCATAGGTTCACTCACGGGCTCAGCCCGCTATTCACAGCCTCCACGTGTCTCGCTCCCACACCGACAGAAACAGACGACCTGGAGAATACACAAGACGACAGCACACCTTTCGGCTCAGACTCGCTCTCTCACACAAAAACAGCGTTTAGCGCGTATCGCTTTTACAAAACTGATGAATCACTTTGACAAAGTGATTTTAAAGGAATTGTTCATAACTATTTCCTGACTCCTGCACCCTACGGAACACACAGACATTAGATTGATCCTCTCATCTCACTCTCGTAAAGAAAGCAGATGAGCATATTTTCCGAAATGTCTCAAAAATCTATTCCTCTGAATGTGTTTTCTCAATTTATATAATCTATAATAAGTAAAAGAAAACACATCAGTGATTGTATTGTTGTTACTTGGGGCAATGCATTGTGCAGATTCATTTCAAACGTCTGCACTTCATAACTACCACGGCTGGATTTATGATTCTGATACCAATCATTATTGTGTGATACGTATCACAAAGTAGGTCCAATGTAAATAAGTGTGTTACCTTAGTAACCATCGGTTAAAGTGGCTCACAATGAGGCCAGTGCGCACACCATTCAAATCTTAACATAAGTTGTGGACACTTGTACGCTTGAGAGGGAAAACCCCGGGCAAAAAACGACGCAGAGCACACGATAAGGTGATGACTAGGCGGCAACATCCGGTTCTGCCGAGTAAAGCCGATGCGGAAGTGTCTTAAAGCTGCATTCTCTCTCCTGACCACCAGGGGCGACTCCTCTGGTTGTATAGAAGTCTATGAGAAAATGACTCTACTTCTCTCTTGATTTATTCCCTCAGTAAACATTGTAAACATGAGTTTATGTCTCAATCTCTAGTTTCAAGTCTTCTTCAATACAGCATGATGTTCATTTAGTAAATTATGCTCCATTTAGAGTCAAACAGACCATAAAGCAGGGGATGCTTTAGGGCGGGGCTACAAGGTGATTGACAGGTCGCTGCCGCTATCAGAGACGTATCAGTCGTCTCTACGTCACTCCTCCACATTCCAAATATGGTCACGTTCTTTGGTTGCAAAAAACAACAACATCGCAACAGCGTTATTCCAAAATGGCGACGGCAAAGTCATCAAACTCTAGGCTTCATAACTACGTCCACTTCCTTTTTAGTCTTCGGTGATGACTGTCGGCAACTCCTCTCTTCTCTTATCTGCACTTTGGCGGCTGTACAGTAAGAGAACTGCGTCCAGAGAGACTTTAGCGAGACAGCAGAGACCGACCGACACACACATGACAGGCAAGTACTTGTTAACGTACATTCTCACACACACACACACACACACACACACACACACACACACACACACAGACACACACACACACACACCACTCTGCCCCACCACGCACTTGAGGAAATAAATTGAAAGTTGAATTAGATGTTGAGCTCGAATAGCTTCCTGTCCAGCGATGATTAATAGAGTAACAGCCGGCTCCAGTGCAGGAAGCCCCCCCCCCATCCCCTCTGGCCCCCCCCGGATATCAGTCCCTGTAACACCAGTGTCACTGTAACTGGTCTCACTGCACGCTCTGCTGGGACGGCGATGAATAGTAACGACCTTTTGGCTCTCGACGCTCTGACATTTACACCTAATTTACACATTTTACATTTGAGTTGTTTAGCTGGCGTTCCTATTCAGAGTGAATTACAATGTTAGCTTTAGCTCCAGTCCCGACAGGAGGTGTGCATTTCCTTTCCTGGTGGGTGTCTGTTGTGATGTCTGATCTGCTTTGCAACGCGACCCTTGTGTCGTGTGAGTTCAGAGAATGTGAATTTGACCGATGGTTGCCCTCGGAGGGGATTTGCTATTAAATATTATGAACATTTTATATTTTCATAATATTTCCTCTGGCATTGCTCTGGCTCGGGAAGAGAGCAGCGTTGTTGGCGTGTTTTTTTTTTTTTTTTTCTTTTTTTTTCTTTGCTAAATTCACACAGTGCAGAGCAGAAGAGCACGCCGGGCAGACCTCGTATCAATATCTGCAAATCCTGTCTGTCAGAATAAGCCGATGAGATGCACTGACACGGCGGCCCGATCCCGCAATCATTTACAGAATTCAAATAGGATGCGATCATCCAGTCGACCTGTGAGAGACCAGCCTCATAGCACCTGCATCTGCATATTCATCCGGCTTGTAACAGCTGAGCGATCACACCCTTCCTTACTCCATGTGGTATCAGTTTCTGTCAGTTCCAAAATACCAAGCTCAAACCCTTGTATCTCAAGTGAGGGTTAAATACAAATGTGGGGGGGGAAACAGATTCTAGGTGCAGTATGAGTCATTTTATAGTTTTGGTGGTGTTGAGAAAAGATACACCTTTAACCTCAGTGAAGGTAGAAAAACCTACTGCAGTCGAAAATTAATAATCAGAGTCACGCGCTGTGAAGCAGCGGAGGACAATACATCCCTCTGAAGTGTGGTGGAGTAGAAGTATAAAGGAGCATAATATTAGAAATACTCAAGTGTAAGTACAAGTATGTCAAAATCAAACTTAAGTGCAGTACTTGAGGGAATGTGCGGCCCCCGGCTGTGGCATAACAAAGCGGCCGCTTCAATTTTTTCAAGTTCAAAAATGACAACCAGTCTCACGTACATATCGGATTGATGCCACTGACATTGGCGGTTGACTCCATAATGCCTGGCACTAGAAAAACACAATTACTTACTGTACCATTATACTCGTTTTTTTTTTCTTTTTTTCGGTTTTAGAAAAAGGTTGCTTCATAAACACCTTTTCCTTGTCATTCCACACCGGTGTTTAGCTGTCACCTGTGAGCATAACCGGCCTATAATCCTCCACAAATCACCGCGTGGAGTCAGAGTGCAGGGACAGAGTCTCATATCCTGCAGTAATGAAGTGTGTGATCAGGCGACGCGCTACGTACGCATGTTAATACATTCTGTGCCGTGGGAGGCCCTTTGTGTGAGGGAGCTTCCCCCAGCAATGAAGCTAATCCGTCCTGACAGAAAATCACCGCTGCACCAAAATGTTTAATAACCTACTTTCCATGATTACACCGTGGTACACCTGCAAAGCTCATTAGCTTCAGGTTATCGAGATCAAAGATTCACGGGCTTTTTATAAGTCAATTAAAAGCGATGAAAGATAATGAGTTTGATGGAAAGCGTTAATAGGCTTTTCAGTTATATGTCTTGTTGAATAAGGGAACATATTTTCAAAGGGCTCGTCTCCGAATACAAGGGGGAGGGGGGGATAAAGGTGCATCTTTTTTTTCAATTAGGGCTTATTGTTTTGTTTTTTTTGTTAAAAGATTTTGTTTGGTTTAACCGGATGATCACCCAGATGTTAAATTCCCAGGCAACTAAGAGCTGTAGTGCTCATTAGAGCAAAAAATCCAGAATATTTCTCCTCGGTGTTTCCTATATGATTGATTGATATCTTTATTTCTTCGTGTCATACACATAACGCGCCCACACTCTCATGTGTTTATAAGACACCACAAATACTGCTGCAGTGGACACACATTCCATTACTTTCATTCAATTACAAAGTTACAGGTTACTTCACCGCTCGGTCTTAAACTAAATATTCTGCCTTCTCTCCCAGGCCGGGCCAATAAACTGCTACAAAAAAAAGGTTTGTTTTCCCGAAGCATCAACATAAATGGAAGTTATTTTATCGAAGAGTACATCCCTTATGTCCTCGTAAGGACGGTAAAACAAAAAGTGCACCGAGCTCACACAACAATTAGATTCCATAAATGTGGCTATTGTGACTCAATAGCCGCATTAGCTATCCTCACACCAAGTGCGGTCAGATAAAACTGTCGCTTAAGCTCTTGTTGATGAAGCGATGTTACCAAATAGCTCTTGGAAACAGCTGAATACATTTCTCTAGATGGGTCAGAACAGGTGAAACAAAAACATCTGATTGGTTGACGCTGGCTAAAGTGCCAGGTGCAGTTTGTGGCTTCACGTCACCGGCTTCCATTTCAAAATGACTTGCAGCATGTTGCTGCGTGGCTCATGGTGTGAACGCAGCATATGGTCTGTGCTAACTTTGCACTCGCCACCTCCGGTGTAGAGAGATGTGGGGAAACGAGAACTCACAAAACAATAGATCGGGGGCAAGCTCGCGCTTGTAGGGCTGCACAATGAATCAAATATTAATCACAATCACGATTATGTCGATTAAATTAACATGAACGACTGCAATATTGATGCTGAAAATGAGTGCTCCGCTCAGAGAAAAACTCTGCTGCATATCACATCGAGCGCTGCCTAAACCCTCAGTGCGAGGGGACTGCGGCGATGTCGGCAACCCATGTGGGCGAGGCCTTTTTGCTCTGTCATGATTCATATCAGTGCGTTTATCATCAAATTGTTTAATAGAACACACAAACGAGATTGTTTATCTAGACTCTAGAATTTCCAGATTGATGCATTAACCTCTGAAACGTCGGCGACAAAATTTAGGGTGAATATTCCTGTGTTTTGCAAAATTGAAATATTTATAACAACAACAAAAAGAGATTGCAATGCTAGTTTTTTTCCGATATCTTGCAGCCCTAATATTTTACTTTAATGTATAATAAATATTTTGTCCTCAAAAATCATTGAATAATCTTGAGAAACAATCATTATCGCAATATTGATCAAAATAATCACTATCATATTTTTTTTGCCATAATTGTCCAGTCATACTGTCTTCTGTCTTCTACAGCTTTATAAATAAACACGATTTTTACATTAATGATTTTGAAAGTAAACACAGAAAGAAGCCGTCTGTAAAAACCATTATGATTAACTCCATATGGATCTACATCTGTGCTCCTGGCCACGCCTTTACCAACCTGCTTTTATCTGGGTTTATATTGTAACATTTCTCCCTAATGACATAGCTTTGCACAATGGTTTCTTGCTCATTTCATCGTTTTATTTTATCTGTGATGAAAAATAAATTCTCACTATGAACGCCTTGATTTTATTCTTGGATTTCCTTTTAAACATCAAATACCCTCTTTATCGTTTAAAAAAACGTCCTCACGTCTCATTTTTCTCCCCCCACATTTGGTCCTCGAATGCACCACATAACAATGAAAAATTCAGCAGTAGGTAAGAAGCTCTTGTTTTTCAGCCCACTCGAATTATTGTCTGCTCCAATACACATTCCACACTCAAGCCTCACATTTATACTCTGTCTGGATATTTACTCTCATTCCCTTTGCATAATATTTCAACTAATGGGAAACTAATGGAAGCATTCTTCTTAAAGCCACCTCTTAAAGTAAGACATGCTTCCTATTACAAGGCCATTGTGGCCGTCTGTCTGCAGGGTCCAGCATAAATAGAGCTAAGTAGGACGTTAAGGCCTAACCGTTGGGTACTGGTACAAAATGAAAGTAACGTGGTTCTCAAATACAGTTAAGTACAATTTCCAGTGCGGCTATCAAATTGAAATGACCTAATTTTCTAGAACCCCCCAATAAAAACAATCTGGAAGTCAGAAAAGCTCTCACACTACGATGACTTTTCTTTTACCACAACATAGACGAGGTGTTTTTCGATGCAGTGCCAGACATTTCCAACAATGACTTCTAAGTTGGGTGCTTTTCTCTACACGCTGTCATTGTATGGAGACATTGCCGTTTGGTTTTGTGCCGCTCGTCCCCAACACATCAGCCTGAGGAGACAATTCAGAGCTGACATTTTGGGGTCATCGTGCAAACTTCCCGAGAAAAGAACCCTGGAAAGTCAGTTTCCACTGAACAAAATGTGCTTGCTGCGGTCTGCGCCGTGTTAAAATATTAATCTCAAATAAAAGCCCTTCCCTGATGATCTGCCACCAAGCAGCCACATTACACACACACTCTTTTAGCATAAATAGCAGAAACACATTCTCACTCCTAACTCGTCAAATACGGAAGCACTGCTCTGCGTTGTTCAATATATGCTCATTACATGCTGCGTGTCATTTCAAAATAAACGTCTGTCTTCACAGGAAGTTAAGGTTTAGGCAACAAAAGCACTTAGTTGGGTTAAGAAATAGATCTCGGACATTAACTTGAATAACGAGTAACAAAACTACTTTAACCGACTACCACACTCTGTATACTTCGTCATTGTCTGAGCGTCCTGAAGTGAGCCAGTTGGGTTTACGTTGGAGTAAGTTGAAAAGCCCACTGCGTTTCATACAGGCACCAAAGTGTGCAACGACCAAGAGTTGGTATATGATGAGTTAGAACGGGTTGAACAAGAAGTGAAATTCAGAGCTGCCACAATCGAACAATTCATGTTGGCTCTTTCTTTACCATAACCACGAACTTTTCCTTAAACCGTATACATGTTGTAACTATCATCAAGTCAAACAATGTTGGCATTGAGCCCTGAAAAAACATATTCCAGGGTTTTGCAGACAATGCGGGTCTTGCTGGTGACACAGCTGAGAAACTTCCCCTACATTAAGACTTGCACATCAATGTTTGTGACACAGTTACACCTGAGAGTTTAAATTTGAAGACACTTCTTAAAATCACACTTTTCAATAACGCAACCTTTTGGTTCCAGAAGCTTAATCCATATCTGCCACCCCTTGTTTGAAAATCCTCACAGCCTGCCCTTTCTTCATCTTCAGCGCTGGCATTTTGTGAATTCCTTTTATGACTTCATGTGCTCTTTATAGTCACACGGAGGCATATCAGCGACTGGATGAAATACTCACGGTGAACGGGGGTGGGGATTATGAGGTGGAAGAGCCACCTGAGGTCAGGACTCCATCTTCACACCTCTGCAGTGCCTGGGGCTCCGAACACATCGTCATCATCACAACCTCCTGTGGGAAGACAGACGCAGTACAATTAAACGATCAGTCACTGTCAACGCACTCGTCTGGATGACACCAAAATATATTGAAGCCACGGTGGCATCACTTTTCAGAGCATTCCACAAACTTCTGTCTGTCTGATGACACTATACATCCATCGTTTTGTGTTTGGCATCAACTTTTCCACCTTTGAGCCGTCAGCCACTGAAAAACACTAATGCGAGCAGTGGTGTTAACTTTTGATATTATATATATATTTGTTATTGTTTCTAAGCAACAACAGTTGTTCTTTGACAAACACGTGGTCTTGGTCACGACTTTACTTGACATTTATAAAACTAGATCCAATGCAGCAAGTAATACAAACATTCAGACAATCATTAGGTTATAATTTCATATTTTAGTGTTCTCTTTAAAATATGATTGGCTGACACGATGGTTTAGCTGCCTGATTGTTGGACCGCTCCTGTTTCTAGACCCACTGAGTATGTTTTAAGCAATGTCGCCATGTTTCCAGATCTCAGCACATGCCTTGGTGGGTGTAATGTTATCAGAACTGAGAGAACCGAAGGCCGGAACTTTGAAAATAAAGTTAGAAAACATACTTTTTCTTTCAATTCATTTTCTCATCTATAGATTAAGATTTGAGACCGAAACCCAGAGTCGAGTGTTGACGCTTTGTTCCAGTGGAACCCCAATCTACTATTACCATGGACCTGGAGGTACGATTGTTTTGTTGACTGCTGTTTCCGAGGCCAAGAATGATCTTTGTAGCTGAACTGGGATAAGAAGTTATCCCACTTGTGGAGATTGGACAATAAAGATCCATTGCTTTTATGCTTTTACTTCAACCTAGCAAACTAAATCATGTTTCCAGGGAGCACCATGAAAGTGAGTTCCTCCCTGTGTAGTTGAATATGGAAGCACTTTGCCAAAAGAGGTTTTATCCCAACCCTGGGGAAAAAGAAACACTGACAACATAGGGCAAAAACTGGCTTGAGGTTACAGCCTCGCAACTCCAATCTATACCGAAATACCCTAAAACTAACAATGTTTGCAGATTTCAGCTCATCATTGACTGGAGTTATGTTACCAACAGAACAGAAAGGTGAGACTCTCCCTCAAGAGATTGAGGCACGCTTGCCGAGCCGGACTCCCGCTGGCTCTGTTAGCGGACAGAGGGTCTTCACAGGAGGCCGTGCTATCCCTCAGAGGACGAGGTAAGCCTGGACGCAAACTGCCCACTTACAGCGGCTCCACCAGCAAACCAAACTCTGAGCAGAAGCAGCAAGAGATTAGCGTCCAGGAAGCTATCAGTCACAGTGAAGTGAGCCCCGCTCATTAGGTCCCGCAAGCTGCTTAGTTCCCACTAGTTTAATGCCTACTGCAGCCGTTGCTCAATATGGATTATGATTTCTGATCACATTATTCTCTCAGTTCCAGAGAGCAGTCAACTCTCTAATTACTGTTCTGAGCACAGAGGCCATGTTCATCCGTACCGCGGATTCAAACTGACTCAATACTATTAATCCGTCGCAGAGACATTTAGTCAGCTTTCATTTCAAACCTATTTAATGCTGACGATCAGAATTATTATTATGCAGAGCTGTTAAACCGACTTCAGCCGCAGCCTCTGTCGTGGGACTGCAAACACTGATTCTCTGCTCTAGTTTTCTGTCTGCCTCTGTCTCTCTGTTTCAGCTCATCATAATGCACTCCCAATGCGCTCGCTCCTTATTCATATTATATATATTCCTCCATCTCATCTTGTTTTCTTCTTTCCTCTCACACCCACCCAACAATGCACGCAAGTGCAAGATCTTTATTGTCATGTCCACAAAAATTACAGAAAAGCAGTTGTTGGCAATGAAGTGTCTTAGAATTTGCATTCTCTCTACTGACCAGCATGGGGCGACTCCTTTGGTTGCAAAAGGAAGTCAGATTATATGGAAGATATGAGAAAATGACTCTACTTCTCTCTTGATTTATTCCCTCAGTAAACATTGTAAACATGAGTCTATGGTCTCAATCTCTAGTTTCAAGTCTTCTTCAATACAGCATGATGTTCATTTAGTAAATTATGGTCCATGTTAGAGTCAAACAGACCATAAAGCAGGGTATGCTTTAGGGCGGGGCTACTGTGATTGACAGGTTGCTCCCGCTACCAGAGCCGTGTACGACGTTGCTACGTCACTCCTCCGCATACCAAATTAGGTAACTTCTGTTCATTGGTTGCAAAAAAACCAACATGGCCACGGCCATATTCCAAGATGGTGACGGCGAAATCAACGAACTCGAGGCTTCACAACGACAGTCCACAAACCAACGGGGGACGTCACGATGACTACGTCCACTTCCTATATACAGACTATGCAAGTAACTTAAGTGAGTCGGAAGTCACATGAGATGTTAGTCACTCGGAAGTCGTGAGTAGTTAGAAAAACTAAACTTCTCATGAAGAAAGGAAATGACTACAAACTTCCATCAGGCAACTGTGCTCTGTTGTTTTGCACAGTCAACATCAAAATGTTACCAAAATATGACACAGGTCTGCCTGGAACATCATACTTTTGGGACCCCGTGTGACAGCAAACGATTCGGGAGGGTCATGTTATGTAATGATCCGCTGTGCTGAACGAGAAAACTTGCTGGCACAGGCACTTGTGTACAAACAAGTACAGCACAGTAAAAATATCTTGGCTCCATGAATAACTTGCATGCTTTGCTTTTCTAGTTATTTCTTTATTAAAACATGGCATTTCACCTCCAGCTTTTTCCCTCCATGACCCAGTTGAGAGCTGCAGTCAGTGAGTCTCAGCCGGCTGCTTCTAGCTGACGGTGCACTCACACCCCTTCAACTATTGGTAATGCTTACCACTTCAAAATAGGAAGGCACCCGGCGGTGTGGTGTGATGTATTCTGTAATTACATGCAAACATAACCGTGAGACAGAATGATAGTGTGAGTTCAAATATGTATTACAGTGAGGTGCCGACCAAGCAAAAACTAAAAAAACACGTTAAAAAAGAAGAAAAAAGCTGAGAAAAAAAAAGCTGGGAGTCTGAGCTTTTTCTTCACACCAAGCAGGTTAATGTTTTGGAATATTTGTTGATGGTAAACGCGGAAATTACCAAAGTTCAGTACAAAGACTGGCAGTATCAAGGTGCAAGGTAATGGTGATGAGTTTGTGTCAAATCTGAATAACCATAAATAAAATGTTTCTCTTCCCTTCACCCTACTGTGGTTGCCATGTGATAGTGTAGAAAGCGAGCAAAACAACGAAACATAATATTCTTATCCAACGTGCTGCTGTTCTTTGCAGCTCAGAGAATCATGTTCCAGCCTTCAACTGTGATATTCAGTGTGTCGTAGTTTGTGGTAAAAACCTCACTAAAAGACAGTAAAATGCATAGGTATTGGATGATTGAGCAAAACCCCGGATTACAGTCATTTACTTGATTTCATGTCCATGTGGCAACTTTTGCAAAATACTTGCTTTGTACAATATCTACATTTGACCAATGGTGTTAATGTTGTAAACGGAAACTATGATTAATAGTGTTTGACAATGACATTCCTTTCCATGACTAAAGATGAAGCGTTGACAAAACAGCACCGATGTCATTAAACACTAACTGTGACTATATCAGCATGAAATATTGTTGGCCAAAAAAAAAAGACGAGACGAAATTGTAGTTAAAAAAAATGAAAACTTAAAGACTGCTTATTTTTTCTTTTTCAATGCAGCAGCACCGTGCTATATTAGGACTATTGTGCACAATGAGCTCAGTCAGGAGGACTCAAAGTAAGTCACTTACTTAAGTTAAAGTTAACAAAGTCAACAAAAGGACTTGTGAGGAATAAATCGGGGGACATTTTGGCTGGACTAGATTGATTAAATGATCAATATAATCTAACTAAAACAGTTTGAATGATTACTAAACTATCCTAAAATTGATTTTATGAGGATACGACTTAAAGGCCAACATTTAATTCAACTATAAACTATAAAAGGTCTCTGCCGGGTGCGTCTGCAACGACCCCTGCTGTATTGAGTGAATGCAACCCCCCGTCTAGACCCTTATGGGCAGTAAAGCGTAGGAAAACACTTCATTCAAACTACAAACGAAAGCTGACATATATGCGGGCAAACAATGTGAGTATACTGTCTCCCCCCACTCACCCCCCACCCCACTGTGTCTCTGGACGCAGAGATAGCGGCTGGCGGTCGGCAACGCACTCAGCTGTGTTGTCAAGTGGCCCCTACCAGCCGAGGGCCAATTATAAGTACTGACTGAGACGTCATCAGGCAGTCAGTAGCAGTATAAAACAGGCTGTAAAAGATGTTTTGAGAAAGTGTAAAGTCACCAAAACCACGAGAGGTCTTTGAGCATGCAGCCATAACTGGGCACCCAAAATATTCTGCAGTTTGCAGTTGCAGAATGCGATATTAGCTGTGGAAAGACACAGAGAGACACACACACACACACACACACACACACACACACACACACACACACACACACACACACACACACACACGCGCGCGTGATAAAAACAGAATGAGGTTGAAAAATGTAACAAAACCTAACAAGGACATTTTACATGGGACTAAATAAAAAACACAGCTGAGAAAATGACTAAAGCATGGTTGTAAAAGATGTGGTTATGTTTAATTTAAATCGGAAAGTTAATTGTCTGTGATGGGACACAAACACTGCTGTGCTAACAGATGTGTTACACGCATGCATAACTTGTGAGATTCAGAAATAATGTAGCATGGATGTAATTGGGCTGTGCAATGTCTTTTGGCCAAGTTAGTGATTTATGAGTTTATGATTTCATAATCTGACAAAGTGACTTCAGACAACAACAACAACAACAACATTTCATCAGCTCTTACATCAAAGATGTCTTTCATTCACGTGCTGAACACCTCTCAATGACATGACGAAATCAACCGTAGCTTAGCAACCGTAGCTTAGCAACCGTAGCTTAGCAGTGCATCCCAGTAGGACCTCCCAACAAACAGACGGACAGTCTGCCCGTTCAGTGCAGAGGAGACCTGCAGTTACTTTGACAACACAGTTCACAACTCGATCAGCATTTGACCTTCTCCATGAGGGGGTGCGCCGAATGCAATAAAACCTTTACAACTGCAGTCACACAGAACACTATTTGGGATCATGCCCTCCACATAATTAACTCCTGGCTATTTTAAGACTGGAAGAAAATGAGACTTGGGGGTGACTTTTTATTTTTTTTTTCCCGTGCAGCCCAAAAAAAAAAAAAAGAAAACGCGTCAGCTGACGTTAATTAGCCGACAAGATCCGCTCATTAGTTTGTTTGAAGCTTGCACTAACAACACAGCAACTTTGATGTAATCCAAGGCCTCTGTGGGGAAGAGTAGAAGCGAAAGAATGTTTTGATTGAACCGTGGCAAACAAAAAACAACAACGAGACAACATGTAGATAATTAATATGTTAAGATGGCGGCGTGATGCGGTGCAGAGAGGCGGCTCTGACGCGCCGAAGAGCTGAACTCCCGTGGGGTGTCTCTCTCATGACTCGTATCGATTTCCATCATCTGCGGCGGCCCCGGCTGGGCTGGTGTCAGCCTCTCGGCTAATTGGGAGAAAAAACACACGAGCGAAAGAGGCGCAGACCTCATTGTGCCTTTGATCCATAAAACATGATGAGTTCAACTCCTGTCTCTCCTTTCATTAACTTAATCAACATGCCGGGAAATGAATAAAACATTCGGCGGGTAAAATGCAAAGTAAAAACAACAACAGGAAATGACTTCCCCCCAGTGCGTGTGCACGCACGTGCCGGTCGAGGAAAAACCTCTTTGACATTGAAGGGATTTTTTTATTTTATTTTTTTCTTCACTCCCGCACGGACACATGCTGTGGCATTAGCCTAAAGGTCAGCGCGCCGGGCTAATAACTGGAAGGTTACCAGTGTGTGTGTTTGTGTGTGTGTGTGTGTGTGTGTGGGTGTGTGTGGGTGTGTGAGAACGAGTAACGCTCCCCCCCCCCTTTCCCATCCAACAACCATCAACACCTCCAATACTGCACTTAACCTCCAGCTGCTCCGGGGAGGCTGTGGTAGGACTGGGCAGATGTCACTGCGACTGTCTGTGACAATTTGAAGACAACAGTGCGCCTGTCGAACAGCAGGCACGCACAGGAAGTCATCAGTACATACATGCAGGGAAAAAAAACTGAAACAGGTCTTCACAGTTTTCTTTGAAATTATTTTGTATGTATTATCTATTATCCCCCTGAATACTATCCCTGTTAAAGCCATAACATTCTGTAGCAGCAGCAGCAGTCGTTGTTGTTGTTGTTGTTGTTGTTGCAGTAGTAGCATAGTGCAGTATAGTATTACTGGTGGTGAATTTAGTAGTATCAGTAGTAACAGTAGTTTTTTTGGTGTGGTTAGCACTGTTGTGGATATTGTAAAGAAACACCTGTGGTAGTAGTGGCAGTAAATGGAACTGCACTAGTACTATTAGTGGGTTATTAGCACTAGTGGTAGTAATACTTGTAATAATAGTATTGTAGGAGCTGTTATAACTAGCTCAGATATAAATGCAGATATATATATATATATATATATATAGTTGCATATCTGAAATACAATTGTACCTAAAGGAATTATCAATTAATACTAGTAACAATTATATTTGAGGTATCTACAATTCCTTTTATAACTAGTAAGAATTACATTTTAGATATCAAAAAGAAAAAGGAAATTTCTCTCCTCCATCTTTGCAGATGATGTATGAACGTATCCATAATGGTTTGTTGACATGTCGGACAGATCCCAAAAATGTTTACAGTAGCTATAGTTAAGGGTTAAGGTAGTGGCAGTAGCAGGATAGGCTAGTACTGGTATTTGTAATAGTAGTAAAAGTATCAGTAATAGTAGTATTGGTAGGTGTAGTCGTAGCATTGGTATGTATGGTAAAGAAGCACTTGTTGTAGTGATGGTACTGCACATATGCTTATTATAATGTTAACAGTATGAGGAGTACTACCAATACTAGAAACAGTAGAAGTAGTAGTAAGAGGAGTAGTCTTAACAGCATTTAAATGATTTATATAGTAGTTATATTTGTAGTGGTATTAGAGTAGTAGCTGAAAAATGAACGGGAGTAGTAGCAGAAGCACTAGTGGTAGGAATTGCAGCGTAGGTGTAGTACTAGTAACAGCAATATTAGTAGTAATAGTAGTATGTTGTTATAGCAGTAGCAAAGGAATAGAAAATGTAGTACTAACAGCAGTATTAGTAGTCTTAGTATTTAAGGGTTGCAGCAGGAGGATGAAAAGGTGAAAGCGGAGGTTTGCTCTTTGTGTCCTGCTGAGTACAAGAACAGACGTTTTCAATCTAACCAAACAGTAAAGCAGCTGGTACCACTGATTAGTGTCCTTCCCCGGTTAACAATGTGCATATTAATGTATTAAGGTAGACCAAGAAGCCATGGCATCTGGGATGTAATCCTAAACCAGTAGGGGGGAGTGTGGCTCCTGAGTCAGGGGGCTTAGCGTATATAGAACCTCTGAGCACACAGAGTAAGACCTTAAACCCACACGGTTGTACAGAGTCAGCGTGTCGACTGCTATGTTTAACTTGCTGAGCACTGGATCTCTGTTGTCCTTCACTTGTGGAAATTGTCTGCCACCAAATATCAGCGGACTGGCATCAGTGTGATCAGCTGTCTGTCCGTGCTCTACCTCATTACTCACTGCACTATTTCCCCCTAGTTCACACGTAAAATGTAACAACAAGGCTGTAAAGCGGGCTGAGGAACCACGACACAGAAAAGTTATTTTTGGAGACGTCATGGGGCTTTGTTTCCATTCCAATTCACAGATGTAGAGCAACAAAGCTCATTTGTTGGAATGGGTCTCATTTCCCCAGATAAAAATGGAAAACATTAATAGTCCGAACTGCTCTAAATACCAGTGGAGTGGAAAGACACTCTAAGCATTGCAACTGAACCGAGCAGAGTGTGCATGTTCCATGAGCTGAGCAGTCACAGTATAATAATAGCACTGACGAGATACCAGATCTCTAATATTCTCTTGTTGTACAGAGTGCTGCAGGGAAGATGTATATTTGTGGGCCAACCCAGAAGTTAGCGTCGCACTGGTTCCCTCTACAAAAAGCCAATGGGTATTTTCCTTTGGACTTCAGATTATTGCAGATAATAAGCTTTGTGGCAAACAAACTTATATAATTACACGTTTTCTTAACGAACATCACGTTTGTGATCTTTGAAGCATAAAGGCAACAGGCAGCAGTAAAAAGCTAACGTGATAGATGAACTACACCACCGTCACATGACTTCAGGTCACCACTACTAAGCAAACGGACTCGTGTTCGACATGATGACGTTTAGTCGTCTCATTGCGGGTCCAACAGATCACAAAACTCACGGTTCGGAACATGTCAGGATTTGGAGTCACGGATCAGATCAGCAGAAATACGTGTTTTTTTTTGCTGCCAATACCGATTGGGACCGATGACATCGGCCGATACACACCGTTCTTGTCGTTTTGTTTTGTTATAGCAGCTGCTAGACGAGGCTCCAGACTATTATTTTAACCGCCCCAAAATCAGTGTAAAACATCAGCAATTCTAAATGTCGTTTTGATTATGTATTTACAGGCTGCTTAGAGCTAGTGTTAGGTGGGAGGATCCATACGGATCACTTACTGTCTGTTGCACCACTACTTCACATCACCACCACTCGGCGTGATGGCGGTTTGTTTCAGAATTCACTGGTGTGATTTTCTAATGACGTATTTTATATCTTAGAACAAAACATCTCGAAACATATTTTAAGCTTGTGTTAAACACAGACCTTGTTTCAGTCATCTAACCAAAAACCCATTCGAAAAACACACGAGAGTAACCGAAGTGCAAGAATGCTTACTAATATCTGGGTTTAGGGCTCGTTCCTCAACTGCAGATTGAAATTCAGTGGTTTCATCAAGGCCTCAGTGTGCCGACACATGGACTTGAACCTAAACCAATTAAAAGAGAATCTCCCATAACTGCTGTGCCACCTCGAGCCTCTGCTGACTTTCAGCGAAGTTAAGAGAAAATCTTTAATTTCTTTATGCTCCCGCACAGACAATCGCATGATAACAGGTTAAAAAGATAGGAAACATAAAAATAAGGCCTTGGAATGAGGACGTGGGCACACAGAGAATGTTTTCCAGATCAATGCGAGAGGGACATACAATCCTCGTACGAAAAATGTGTATGCTAGTACGATTCGGGTCTCGCTCGTTCTTTTGCTTCCCGGCTGATTCAAAGAATCGCTGGATAAAACCCATCAGTTAAGATTTGTGGGTGGAGCTCAGCAAAGTTAGCTTGGCTGTGTTGGTGGCATACATTGTGCAATATCAGTAGTTTCACAAACAAACGAAAATAAATGAGAAGCTTCTACCTCAATGTCTTGTAGACTGAAAAAAAGAGAGAGATAACAGATTTGATACCGTCGCATCAGCACATTTTGCCGATCACCAGTGCAACCACATACATGGTTTATCTTTTTTTCATGTATACAAATTTTTATCAAGGAGAGCAGTTCAGTACGGTACAGAAACGATGGCCGTGTTGAGTTTAAGTCGAAACTGATATATGTCAAATATGCCAGGATCTTTTTTGGAGAATTTAATAATTTTAACTGAAAGTAAATAATTTGACTTTATGTGGTATTTTGACGGTGAAAGAATGAAATGCCTTATGATTTTGAAATAATGACTTGTTAAGTCAAAACGGTGAGAGCCTTAAGCTTTGATTGATCTCACGTTAAAATTTGCCTTTTAATCTAAATATCCATAAATCATAAGTATTTCTTATTTTCATCATCAGTGCTAAAACTATTTTTTTTTTCCATTTCTGGCATCAATGGGCTCCCATAGAAGGCAGATGTGTGCTTGAGCGAGAATGAAATGTATATTCTCCTGCCTTGTAATCTGTGACATAAACACCTGAATTACAAAGCCATACTATCACACAGCCACGATGCATTGCCTTTGCTCCTACAGCATGACACCAGCTCTTACTCCGCCAAGTGGGAATGAAGATAAAGCTGAGATTTAGTTCAGCAATTCTTTGAGAAGTACGACGACGTAAGCAATCTTCTTGGGAACAAAATGCACATCGAGTCAAATTTATTTATGAAGGAGTTTTAACAAAACAAATCCGTCATGAGGGGCTTTACAGAGTAATGAGTGACACGAGGAGACAAACAAATCGCAGGAAACAAAGCTTAAGACCAATTTTCATTCTCACGCATGCGGGAACGTGCACCGCCGTGCGTGTCTGAGACGACTTCCACTCCCCCCTCGAGGAACAATTAAGACTTCTCTGATGCAAAATGTGTCACAGTAGGTGGGACATTTCAGCACTTCCCTTAATGCATTAATATTATTCACCGACCTGAAAAAAGTAGTAATTTATTCATGTATATTCTTATTTTGTGTCTGTGTGTCTCTCCCGACTATGTAAAGAGACTCTCGCACTCACAGTGTTACTTTGCAAGTGAATACAAAACAAAAAGACTGTTTTGCCTACTTACAGATCCTCAACTGTCAGACATACAGAATTACAGTATGGTTGTTGTGAGTACTTGCGAAAATGGCAAATTACAGGCCTTAATCTGCATCGAAAAAAAAAAAAAAGATGCTGCTTTGTTATCTTGAATAAATATTGTCTATCACACTACAAGCAACAACAAAAAAAACAACCCACTAGATTCAGCAGTTTTCCTTTCTCAACCACCCAAAAATCTGCAGATTTCATTTGGGTCTGCAAATTAATTATGGCTAGAGTACAGTCATGGTATAGCAACTAAAGCACTTGGATGAGGCCTCGAGAAAGATCATGGTTAAGGTTAATTAAAAGGAAAAATGTATTGCAGGCCTGTGACAGGACTCCAATCTACAGCAATGCTACATGCCCATGCACCTCCCCATAGATTGTGTATAAGAAGTGGATGTAGTCACCGTGACATCACCCATTGGTTTTATGGTTTTCATTTTTGCCATCACCATCTTTGTTTTTTTGGCCATCGGCATCTTATTATCTGTGAAAGGGTTTGACTTCTAAGACCTGTCAATCGCATTGGCTTCACTTTTCTGTCCCGGATGTTTCCACCTGACCTCTTCGACCTCTACACCTATAGGGCACAATACTTCCTGCATTAGCACAGAATGTTGGTACTGGACTTAACTTATAAGGCAGCTGAGTCTTCCAATATCCCAGGGCATACTGGACTGGACCAATGCAAATGAGAAAACGAGTCCCTTGTGTCATTTACATCCATTGTTTGGAAGGGTAGTGCCGTCCAACACTGCACAAACATGGACGTAAACTGGCTACTGAAACAGTTTAACTTAAGTAAACATCAAAGATGCTTCAACCTTTCCAACGGCATCAACCAAAAGCATCTATTACAGATCATAATGTTCCTTCACGTTGCTCTGAAGCCCTGCATAATCAAGAAGAAGCTGCAGAGCTCCATATGCAGTGGCAGATGGTTACACCCTTTCAGCAGCAGACTGATATTGGCGCCTAGGCTCTCTGCAGGTCCTGAGCCAGCTAGCTGCTGCTAGTGGGCGGTTGATACTCCATTGGGAAACCAATGACAGAGTGAATCAGTTCTGTCATCACAGGATCACAGTTTCGATGCCTGTGCTGGATTGCCACTTTGCATTGATGAAACTAAACTCTGGCTACATCACGTTAACCAGTTATTTAAGCAACCTACAAAGAATGCCACCATGGCCGAGAACTGAGAGAATCCAACACAATAAGTATTTGACTGAGGGACACGTGCACTGAGCTACAATAGGAGGAAAAGCTGTACTGTGGATCTGCTGTTCAGTACAAATTCCCTGCAGTGTGAGGGGTTGTTAACCGAGCAAATTAATGATTCCAAAGAGACAAACATCTGGTTGCCATAATAGTGTTTTCTTTTACCAGTAAAACACAAGACGATCACTCATAAACACAAAGCCCCCTGGAGACATGATCAAAATGTACGATGAATGAAATGCAAATAGTGTAAAACCAAACATCAAGTACACTATAATGTGTATAATGTAGCTCCACTATTCAACAATACAATTTCTAAAGCAAGACAAACTTTTTTTTCACAATTTTATGAGCAAAAATCAAGCTGGTGTAGAATGTTGGTGTTATAATGGATTTTAACACTTTTAAAAACATACGGTAGCTAAAGTCAGGGACATCTTGACAAAACAAGATTCGGAAAAATGTCTTCATTGGACTTCTGACAGGACAAGACAATCAGGCACCTGGAACCTGAATCAAAATTCAGACGAGTTCTGACGTGAAGCAAAAGAACAGCCACCATTACCCCGGTTCTTAAATCTCTGCACTGTTTGCCAGTAAGCCACAGAATTGATTTTAAGGTCTTATTAGTTATTTATGAATGGAGCTGGCTCTGAACTCATGATTGACATGCTTGAGCCATATAACCATGCGAGAGCTCATCGATCAATGGGGAAAGGACTAGTGGTGCCCAGAGCAAAATAAAGAATAGTCATTATGTAGCGCTTGGTCTCGGGAATGCTCCAACCATTAAAAGTTTATAAATCTGGTGAACTGATTACGGACATTAATGTCTTTCCTGATCCATATGGTGTTAAATGGTGCAGTTTTCTTATTCCCACACAGAAGTTACCATGTAAGAGAGTCTGATAGCACATCATGCTGAGCGAAAACAAATCAATGAATTCAATTTAATGCAATTGACGCAACAAATTACTCTCTAGTGCGCGCAAATAAATCAGAATGTGGCAGCGAATTAATCGAATTGAGGGAACAAATTATATCTTGTGCGCACAAATTAATCTCGACGGTATACCGTCATAAATACAGAGGCTCCGCCTTCTACGACGCTGTCTGGATGTGATGTATTGTAGTGCACAGCACGCGGCACCAGAGGCCGGCCTCTATGATTTAAAAGGCAGATGAGCTTAGAAAGACACGTTGTGTTCAAACTATAAAAGCAGTTAATCGCCTAATGAACCATCTCCGTTTGGTACCGCTGGTACACGCTCTGTGAGAGCGAAGTTATCGGTAACGACAAAGATATGAACGTAGCAGTGAAGTGCATATGTACAGTTTAGGCTATTTGTCGGTAAATAAATACTACAACTCCCCCGGCTTGGTTGCCACCTGCTGATTAAAGTGAACGGGGGTCAGCCCTGAAGTTAGCCCATCTCACAGCACATCCACCGGCTATTGTGTGCTGCATGAGGTGCTTTGCCTTGATAACAGCAACAACAGCAGCAAATGGAGAGGTCATGATTTAAAGAGCGATACAGCTCATTTGATAATAGCTTTGCACAAACTATCAGCAGGTCTTAATTTCCCCAGGTGCAAATGTCCTGTCTACAGTACACCCACATCTGTAATTTACCCCGGTGTGGCCCCGCCTTTTTCATTTTCATAGCGAGGTGGATGAGAAGATGGAGGTGGGGTTGGAAGCGCATATGGATTCGAGGTAAACCCACAGGCAGGAGATGATTGAGGTGGAGCTGCAGCACGGAGGATTGGAGCTTTCTGGTGAGGATAACTCCGCTTTGTAAACCCCTCACCTCCCCCTCTACACCACCCACGAGCTTTGTATGACATACACATTACACAGCACTGCTACATACTCACATGAGTGACTGACATGGCCATCTGCAATCCACCAATTGTTATCCATTGCAGATGGCGACAGCAACGCCTTAGCTGTGTCATTAAATAAATCTACATGTCTGTGGAAGCGGAGGATCAAACCACGGGGACTTGCCAACCTTGGGAATAAGAATAAAAGCGGACACGAAGGCGAGAAGCCTCATTTGCTTTGTGGTAACACGAGCTGGTGAACGACCGGCCGCACCCATTCGGGATGTCGGACACGTCTACCCGGGCGCAGAGCAATCACAGTCTCTGTCCGATGATTAAAACAAAGATGAGACCATGCCGTTGCCAGACCCCGTCCTAATGGGATTCTCCGAGCATCAGGACAGGTGTGGAGCTGTAATGAGTGGCAGCGGTGCAGGGGGAAGCGTTTGGCCAGCGCCGCTTACCTTGATCCTCGCAACCATGACGAGGCTACTCATACCGCCTCCCGCTCTCACATGATCCGCAGCTGTCAGGCTTCTCCGAGGGGTCGACATACATTTTGACAAGTAAAACGGGAAACCGCTGAGTACAATGTTAGAAATGATGGACACAACTACAAGAATAAGACTCAAGTTGTTAAATAAACTGGTATATTCCTTGGATCAGAACTGAATACCCTAGATTGGGTTTTGGTCGCTCAAGAAAGTCTTACCCTAAAAAGGTGCCGTGTGGGGTTTCTGTTTCACTGTTTTGTATTAGCACGGGACTTTGTTTCTAATTTCCAGTTAATTTGATTCAAGATTTTTTTATTATACAAGTTCAATCGTGTGAAGTACTTTTGTTGGGAGGCTCCATTAAAGAAAAAGAGGATACAGCAAGTATAAAAAGACAAAATATAATATAACAAAAATATAAAACAATACAAAACATATCCATTTAGTAAAAACAATAAGTATTGAACATTTAAGGGATATGTGTAAGTGCAATATTATATATTGTATTATATATATTTATTTATGCATTAATTACATTTTAATGTTGTAGCTGGTTGAGGTGGCAACAATTATACCTACTTTACATGATGCCAGTTAGTTAAATCTATAGTAAGATTTTAGGTTTATTGTGTAAAATCTTTATTTGTAATGTAAGTAGGCATTTCAGTTGTCAAACTAGTCTCCCTCTCCCTTCCTATTAGGCTGATGTGTCCAGCAGTATGAGAAATTAGCTTTGGGCAGGCAGGCAGGCGCACACACACACACACACACACACCTTATGCCATTTGCAGAGATAAATGTAATGTATTGGAGTAAGTACAACACTTCCCTTTGAAACTGTGTTGAATTTTGTGTTATAGATTATTTAGAATACCCTTATTGATATACATGTGGCAGCAAATGCGAACGATGCACCTGAGCTACTAAATGACCACAACCCTAATGAGGTTATGAACCTACTTCTTAATTCACAGTTTATCCAGGCCAGTTACTGGTCAACCAGTTAGTGAGATTACCTTTATCCACTTTAAACTGATGTTTCCACGACACTTAGAAGGCATTCGTGTGCTATAAACTACAAAAAAATTATTTGAGTACTGACCCACCTTGTTTCTCATTACAACTTGTAGAAAGGGAGTGTGTTTGAACTTTCCAAAAGTTTTGGAACACTTTTCCACTGACCGTGCCGTGCTAAAAATACATGCTCTCTCTGCGAGGTGCTTTAGTGAAATGGAAATGTGAGGCGTACTGTGGGGCGCGATAGTTAGTACTACGGTTACCTGCTTGCTTGCTTTCTTTATTGTTCTCACTGTAGCTATAAAGTGTAGTGTGGCGTTTCTTTATAACATGCACTTTCCAAATTTGATTTGAGAGTCCATGCTGACTCACAGCTGTGTGTGTCCTCAAGAAATGCTTTACAGTAATTGTCTTGAAAGTGTTTGAACACCATGATGCCAAACACTTGGGAAAACAAACCCCAGACGCTCCTTGTATTTTAAGATTCACATTGGTTCAAACAAGGGAGGAGAAACTGACACAGATTTGTTTCGTTTAACTTCCCTGCTGTTCATACCAGTGGCCATATCAAGAAAAAGCTGATTGTGAGCATAAGTGTCTCCTGATGAGAAACAGTGGTCTTTCCATTTCAAAAATATTTTGTTGTATCATTGTTTTAAGAAAACATGCATTAAAACATATGCAGTTTTCAGTATTGACATAATGTGAACAATATCTCAGTTTTTTGTTTATGTGGCAATGCAATGGGAAAATATCGGCCCAGCAGCTCATATGTTCCTTGAGGGCCCCGGAGCCCGTTCATCAGACCGTCAACTGTAACACTCGAGGTAGCGGGCGGCGAATAAAATAGACTTTAAGTCTAAAAGGATCTTGTTTTTTGTAGCGCATGTTACGTGAGTCCCGTTTCATAAAAGTGATTCGTGAGCGCTGCTTGTATACAGATGACAAACAGTGGCAGCTAGTCGTAGATAAATGCTAGTCCTACAGGCTTGACTGGAGTCACCTGTTAGGCCCATGCTGTCTCCACATTGCCCAACACGTCCTCATACTCAAACAATAGTTTAGCTTGTTTGTCTCGTAGCAAGACGACATATATGACCGTTGGAAAGTACCAGCAGTTGTGAGATGGTCGCAGTTTGAATCAAAACAAAAAGTATTTGGTTTAAATTAAGTGTTTTACGTGAATTCATTTACGTTTGTAAGTCCCCCAGCGGTCCCCCGTGTGAAAGTCCCGCGTTTGTTTGACCTCGACCTCCTCCCTACTTTGACGCTCTTTGTACGACGTCACCTGACTTCCTCCTCGCATCATAAGTTTTACAACCACCAGAGGTCGCTGCAAACAATTAAACGTAAATATATGTGGCTATAAGCCGCTTGCACATTGTCATTTCCATAATGCAGTGCACAAAGCACGGGATGGATGGCAGCTTCATTAGGTTTTGCCTGTAGACCCACAAACTAACCAGTACACCTATATTAAATATTTCCTGGTTTCTGGTTTTCTGTATATTGAGGCAACGCATTTTATTTCGTAATATGCACCACGATGAGCACCGCTGCACGTCAGTTAGTTTGACTGCGCTGCATGCCTGATGCTGGGATGTTTACGACACATCGCAGAGGTAGGAAATAAAAAAGTGACTTGGAAATATTGGTTGAAGAAATCAATACATATTTTGCAGTCGCCACAAGAATGAAGGCTCTATGATAGGAACCGTTGGAATGAAATAATACTGTCAGCTCAAAAAGAAAAAGGGCCAGTGATTGCATCACAAAGGCAGATTTAAGGGTAGTGGCGGTGGTTGGAGGGGGGTTCATGCCGTGGCTCTGTGGTGCTGAAAGGACAGCGCCACTTCACACAGTGTTCTTTGCTGCCGTCACTGAAGTGGTGTCCATCGTCGCCGTATATTAGCCGTGACTGAGATGATGATAAGAAGGGCCAAGCTCTGCTCCACAGACACTTCTGCTGCTAGAGGGCGATCTATAATGATGAATCAGTGTCAGTTTCGATACATTTCTCCAGTCTCCTCCCAATTTTGTCCGACATAAGAATCCCAACAAAATACCTCCTTGAATGACAAATTGCATGAACCAAAACATGTACTTTTAATAATTTCCAATTAACTGTACTATAAAAAAAAAATAAAATAAATAAATTAATGAACTAGCCAACCTTTAGTGCCTATAAAGGGCCACTAATCCTCAGTATGTGATGCAGAGGATTTTCCAAACAGCATGGTTTCATCTTGTCGGGGATGTTGTGGGTGTACTGTATATTGATGTGTATGCACAAATGCAGGTGATGTCAGAGCTGAGTGACACATCTCTACCGTGCATTATAGGTTTTAGCTCCTCATCGGTAACGCCGCCTACTCATGATAAGCGGTCTGGGCTACGAGCCTAAATCCTCATAAATCACTCCCATGTACCAGATGTATGGACCATATCTGCAGCAAATTATTGGACGGATGAAGCGACGGAGCAGCAAGTCGCTCCACCAGCACAGTCACTGGACAGCACAGTCTTCCTTGACTTCTTATATATGTCAGTGGAATAAACTGGAGCCTTCAAACTATGCAAACTATATAAGGTTTGGGTAGCTTTAGGCACAGCAAGCACTTTTTTTAAGGCTTAGTGAAAAGGAAGTTTAGGGTAAAGTATACGTACTTGGAAAGATTGGGTCAAAAACAACTGCTTCCTTCAGGTTAGTGAACATCGTCACAAGAAGGAGATGGTCGGCGTGGATGGGTGGATTTACAAAACAGTGGACTTGCTGTCAATGTTTTTCTTTTAACCAATGCAATGACTCTTGCCAAACCTTAACTACGTGGTAATCATTGTAACCATGTCGATGAAGGTCGGTGAGAACGGTGAGTTCTGGTGCCTAAATTAGACTTTAAAGAAAAAACTCACTTAAAAACCCTCTGAACTTTAAGCAGTTTTGGGACGTTTTTTTTTACCTTTTTGTCACGTGACTGTTGGTCTCAGGCGAATCAATCATGGCTTCCTAGTTGCGCTGAATTTAATGCTATTTACAGTATCTGGTTAAAGCAAAAGGTTTATTTTGAGTTTTTAAATGACATAATTCTTTTGGGATAAAATATCCCAATTTTAAGTTTCATTTTGATTTCTTTTTTTGTGACAAAAGCGTTCGCCGCACTTGATGCGTTCAAGGACCGTCGGGAAGATGAAAATCTGACGATAATGACGATTGTTACAGCTTCTGGCTAGAATACACCGTGTAGTTTTGGCCATTATTTATAGAAAACATGCTTTTCAATCCCGCCGGCGGGTTTTGGGGTTCAGAGGGTTAACAGGGAAAAATGACCTCGGGAAGATCAACTCCCTGGACGGACAGTGAAGCAATAGATGATGTGTATTCTAGGCTGTAAACAATAAAGACAGTGTTTAAACACATAAGGCGAATGGATGCGGAAGGTTGTCAGCAACCTCCAGGTGTCTCCGAACACATAGAACCTGAACCACATGATCTCTCCACCGCGGACACCTGCAAAGAGGACGGACTGCACGATGTTCTTCTCCCCGCGGAGACAAGCCGTAAATATATCACCGAGAGAATAGCTACAACTGTTTGCACTTATTAGCGTGAACTACTGCAGAAACTTACTTTGTTAAGAGGAAAGGGGCCTCATGAGACGTAACTGCATTTTTTGACACATGAGCTTTATCCCTTGTTATCTTCCCCCGTGCAGCTTGGCTAAAACTTTGGAACTTTTCTTTCTTTTACATAAGGGTATCGTATTTTTTTTTTTTTTTTATTTATTTTTTTTAGGGTCATGCTGTCCCCAGTAGGGAAAACAAATAGATATCATAAACTTATGTGACATCTGAAAAAATAGTTAAAGACAAAATGAGGCCAGGAGGAACCAAAACGGGGACAGACTTGCAGAGAGTGTGCGGCTTTTGTTTGCTCGGTCTCCAATGAAGAGCTAGAATTAGCTTTCTGTCAATTAGCCTGCCCACAGGCCTAAAGGAAACACAATATATATCCATTATGCGCGCTCGCATGAGGCAGCGGACCCCACAGGGTTGTCTCCCTTTGCAATTCATTAAAGCGATACGCGATCCTTCCCTTCCCTTCCCTTTGGGGCAGAGCCAACACTATTACCCTGGACACACACCGTATCTGCCTCCCACTGCTGATATCACAATCTGTGAAACTCAAGGAGAGCTAGCGGTCTTTCACGCGCAGCCCTCCTCCTTCACTGATAAGCTCCCATTACACCAATGTCATACTTGCACTTCTTATCCAGAAACCCCTTCCACGTACACCGCTTACATGTGGACGTATACAGCCTCCAAGCAAAAAAAACTGTAGCGCACACACGTCCCTCTCATCATCATCATGGTCTCATTTGCTTTCTCCGATTCAATCCACCGGAGTCGCCCATTTACTTGAACATGCATCATAACGGTTGCACATTATGTGCATAAATGCTGGCTAAATTATCCAATCAAAAGGACCACAAAATCCCTGTAGGTCAATTGCCATGCAGGTAAATATCTTAAAGTCTAGACTCCGAAGGGACTGAATGATGAGCCCTTGCTTAATGTGATGTTATTAATTTATTTCAGCCTTTAGTCTAATGTTCAGGTGCTTAGTGTAATTATCTGGTTACATTATTACCGAGCCGGTGACGGAGCTAAGTGGGAGGACACCGCCACAGGAGGCTCTGCCGCGAGCGGTGAAATGTATCACAATGTCGGACACGCAGACAAACGTGTGTGCATGTCGGTGTATGCAGATCCCCAATTTACCATGAACAGAAGCTTGTCCATGTCCGGGTCCGTTTTTTGGATGTCAAAGCCATGACGGCTGATTAATTTCAAGTTGTTTTTTTTAGTAAAATATATAATTTATTTTATAGTATTGTAGGGAGCCCAGCAGATGCCGTGAAAAAACAAGAAAAGAAAATGAAGCACACATTGACTGATACTGTTGATCAATATGAAGGGGTGTAAGTGACAGCACAACATTGTTTGACGAGCAAAGTCTGAAGTATATCCGTGTATACATCACATGTAAGCACCCAATTCAGCTTGTCCATGCCCCTTTACCGCTAATTTCTACATTCGCACCTGACCATCGCACATGCATTTGTTGTGTGCCTTAACTGTTTTTGATAAAGTTGTGATGTTGCATTGGACGTAATATTGGGTTTAATAATCCTTTGTTGCTGATTGCTGTTTGACTGCAGTGAGTGCAAGCAAAACAAAACCGTTACGCAAGGAGATTTGTGAGTCAAATCCACAGCTGCAATAGAAGAAGAATATATTCATTATTGGCCCGCAATGAATAACTTGGACAGCGTTGTTTATTCAGTTAAATTCGCAGCAGCACATAGAGATTGGGGGTCCCGGTGCACTGATGCTTATGAAGATGTATGAGTAAGTATCCCCTGGGATACACCTGCTCAGGCAGCACAGTCTCTTCTCAGCAATGACTCTGCAATGGCTTTTTTAGTCTTCTCCGTCTACTGCTGAATCTTAATCACCTTCAATGAAATACAGGGCAAGCACTAAAACATTCTGATGGCCTTGCAGGAAAACAATGTACAACATATAATATAATATATATATATATATATATATATATATATATATATATATATATATATTACATTTTGTACATCTGTGTTTTGATTAATATTCTGTATCTTAACCCTCGTGCCCCACTAGGGACATTTTTGTCTTTTTTTTAATTTGTCGATCATTTTGGTTGTGTTAATGCATGTTGCATACATTTTGGCAAAAAATGTTTGTTTGGAAGTTTGCAAATTCAACCTAAGCTTCTATAATTACTATAATAAACTAATTAAAACGTGTGAAGACCAACATTTTCATCCCATGGCCATTTTAATATAAAACCAATCATAATCAAGACTATGCTTTGAAAAAAAAAAGAACTTTGATTTGAGAAAAAAACTTGAAAAAACTTGAAATACTTTTAGTTTTAGGCTCATGAGAGATAATACAGAGCCTGCATCTTAGAATCTACACGGGTGAATAGAATCTCTTATATCGGCGCACCTACACCACCATCGTTTCCCCCACCCTCCGTGTCCCCATGCATATGTAGCTAAAAGACTACTCTTTATTCAGACTTCCCTCCTGTGCTGCATTTTTTTAAATATGCTGGAGGGGAAGTGACTTCTACTGTAACTTGACAGAAACAAAATAAAACCATAAAATAAATATGGCCTATAGTCTTTCAACTTCCAACAATCCAACCAACTCTGGTTTGGTCGAAATAAAGCCATAATTCACAGAGTTAGATGTGAAAATATGCTGGATCTACTCAGCTGTTGAAGTCTGTCGCTGTACAATGAAATGATGGGACAACCTTTTAAATTAAACCTTGTAGATCTCACGTGAGTGAAGATTCAGCAACTGGATTGGCAATTTCTTGCCTCAAATTTGTTCGGAGACAGACTGCTGTGGTGAAATAATAATAAGGATAATAATAATAATAGCTTACTAGCATGTTCCTGTTTCCAAATCAGGGGACAGGTAATGCATCCCCCGCACAGGATTGTTGGTGTTTTTAGGAGCACGGAGGATACACACATGAATCCTTGAAAATCCTCCGAGCGAAGGACTCGCTCCTCGGTAGAATCCTTGACATTGGAAAAGTCCTTTGGCGGGATTCGACGACGTAGCATCGTTGAAATTCAGCCGTTGAAGGAGCCGCCTTTGACTTTGAGAAACACTCATAGTCAGAGACAGACCTATACACACCAATGCAAGACACGGTGAGCACATGCAAATATCCTGTAAATGATTAATGAGTCCTCCTGTGGAAAGGAGGGCCTTTGTAATCAGAATCCTCCGTGGACATCATGGGAATAGCAGTTGGGGTTTTTAAGTTCACAGCGGTACTTTTGATCAAAGAATGAACTGACAGGTGCTGACCTGCACACTGTTCATACTTTCCACATCCTCTTTTATATGAGAGCTGTGACTGGCGGCGGCCAGCGGGAACAGCATGCAGCACAGGAGAACTGGTTACGCATCGGCACCCCGCTGCGGTCTGAGGAGCAGACAGAATCTTCACATCACTCGCTCGGCGCGGCTGTAGCCCATAACAAGAATCTATGTTCCCTATTGTGTTTTTATGCTAAACACATTACTTGCCCTCTCAGGAATATGTACGGCAAACAAACGCATTAGCTGCCCTTGAGTGGGTTTCCCCCCCTGTTCACAGTCTGTGAGCACTGTGGTACTGCCAGTCCTAATCAGTGGTGGAGAGCCAGAGCGGGAGAACGTTATCTGCACAGCAACACGAAGACACAAAAAGAAGCCTGGTTTCTCTGGCCCTCTGGTTCGCCACCTTCACCTCATTTTGTTCTCCAGTTGGAAAACTACTGAACCAATCAGAGCCATGTAAGTGGGATAAAGAACTCCGACATTAATTCCCTCTACCAGAGCTGGAACCAAAGCGACCAAACAGTCACAACAAAATGGAAAAAAAGTGTGGTCGCAGTTGTAAAAGAAGCTTTTGACTCATTTCTTTGGTCGACGGGACATTGAGTTAACCGCTCCGCAACCACAACTGCTAAATGTACAATGAAAATAAAGTAGCTGCGACAGATACGTCAATCACTATTGGTTAGAGCCAAATACCCAACAGAAAACGGGTGGTTGTGCTGTAATCCATGAACTGTAGAAGTATGCAGCGTTTGATTACTGTTTACTCAGGTCTACCGCTTCGTGCCAGAGCTACGGTATCTCCCACCTGACCAAAACAGCTGCACAAGAGACCATTTGCATCCACTGTGTATTGTCAATGAACCGCTACAAATATGTAGAGTAGCTATTCTAGGCTTTTTATAAGGTGTGAGTACGAGGTTAGCAGTCACCGACATGTTTGTTTTCTCTTGCTCTGCTCGTGGTCTCACTACACACACACTCACATTCAAAGTGCTTTTATCCTGTTGTTGCCTTGTGGATTTATTACTCCAACACTGTAAAAAAAAAAAAAAAAAAAAAAAAAAGAATCACTGAATCTACAACTTCTATTGACCTCGAACAACAACCAGGAGGATCATCTTGTGGCATAGATCACCCCAATACCACCTTGTATTCCAATTACCTAGTTAACATAAATAACTGCATGTCACATTCCCTCAACAGAGCCAAGTAGTAAAAACTAGAATGTTTAGTGGGCAATATATATCGCCATGAAATATACTGTAAAATTGGTTTTATTCCATCATTTGTTTCACTCGTTTTTGAGTGCTTTTGGTCACGTTACTGGACTAGGAAGCAGTCGTTGAAAGCCAGAGAATGTAGAACCTGCTAAAGTAATTGAATCATGAGTATTTATCAATAATCCTATTACCACCCTCTCTCCCCCTTCTTGATATATTATGGTCATTTTGTGATACAAGCCAACAGAAGAGTACAATGTAACAGTGGGAGTGTTTAGCCTCTATGCAGCACCCTGACTGGGAGCAGGCAGTCAGCATGCTGCGCTGCGGGATTGTGGGGTCGGCTGCGACAGCTATCGATCTGGCTCTAAGACACAGTATCCAGGTATCTGATCTCTCACCGTGGGGGAAAAGCGGTTCTACAGGGAACGCGTTTTGAAATGAGGCCCTCTGTCAGAGAGAGAGACTATCCACTCGCTGCTAGCTTGCCACGAGTCGAACCGACCTTCAGCAGAGCAGACACAAAGCCAAGAACACCAGCGGCAATCCGAGGAAGTCAACTAAGGAGCACAGGCACACAGTAAAGTACACACTGAATTAGGGCTTCCCAATAAAAAAAACACTATTTTGGTCAATACTGAGATCACAATTACTTATTGACTTTGTAAACATCCTGCATTTAGAAATACAATTTTGTAGCCTAGATTTCAAAGTTAGGCGTAACAATCCTGACCGCTGCCTCCGCAGCACCAGGATTGGAAAAACCATCTGATGCGGGTCTTGACACGAGAGAGATTTTTGGCCACCAGCGTAAAGCCTCTCTCCAGAGCTATTGGTAACTTAATCTCACGGACCGGAAAAAGCGGAGCAACATCTTCACCAAATCCTAAAATGACACATTGAGTGGTAAAAGGCAAGCAGTAATCTCAGCGGATCCTCCTTTACTTGTCTCTGAAAGCCGTCAGATGATCAGGGAGCCTCGCAGCGACTCTTTGGCAGGGAGAAACAACAACACAAAGCAGCTCAATGATTCCCGATGGGCCGAATTTAATAACACTGCCACAAATATAAATGTCCTCTGCTCTGCAACAGTTTACTCATGATACATATATACTCGGAAATCTGCGTTTGCAGCCATCTGGAAAGACCCTAAAGTTGTTTGAGAAATCAAACTCGGAGTCAATTACTGTTACTGATGTTTCCAGTGAAAAATATATTAAAAGTGTAATTTTCCTCTTCTTGCCAAAGCCTGAAAAATGTCCAGTCACCAGAAGTCTATAAAACAAGCCCAGTCGATTGCATTAAGTTTTGTTGGACTGACGTGACCTCAATCCGCCGCCACGCTGGCTGCCGACTTAGATCACGGTCTTCTGGCCTTCAATAGGTCCAGCTAAAGCCTCACACACACTGCATATCACCGTCGCGGATTAGAACATCACCTGAAACCCCTTTAAGTCCAGAGTTTTGGTAGAATTTATCAAACATAAGCCCTCAAATCCAGCACTCTGTGGAGAATTATCGAGTCATGGCGTAGCTTATAATTCCTAGATGAACAAGCGTGGAATTTTGGAAGTGTTAACAGAATTAGGAGCAAGGTCCCGGGTTTACTTTGAAGTTCTGCATACAACATCCAACCCAAATCTCATCCAGGATGGCAATGATCTACTTACAGTGTTCAAACTTTAAACACAGTTGGTCTGTGTCATCAAGCAGGTTACGATTGAAATTATTTTAATTTTATTTATTTACTTTTTTCAACAAAACTTTGGCCACCTTAAACATGTTACTCACCTTGTAATTGGGGAGATGGGGTTGCAGAGACACAGCTTTACAACAGAATCCAAGGCCATCTCTGTAAAAAGAATACAGCAAACATGAAGACCACATTTTCACCAAGAAAGCGACATTTTGTTCAGAAATTGTGTTGTTATGTCACCACTTGCTGAATTCTCAGTGGCCTATGGTGTCATCATTCCATAGCCATTACATTGTCAATCAAAATTTACTTATTTTTCTATTTTAAACAATTTTCAAAACTCATTTTATGCCAATCGACTAATCAGTTGATCATCTAATTGTTTAAGCTTAGGTTGTGACTCTTTGGCTGCAGCTAAAAGTTTCCCCTCAACCCTAGTGAATAAAGTTTAATCATAAAATAGGAATAGTGGAAATTCTCTTTAAAAGAGAGCGAGATATGCATTGTCCCATTGATTGAGGCTACAAAGTAGATTCAATACTAATGAGGTGGGGTTTGGATCCCTAGTCTGGCTGTGAAAACTGCCAAGGTGTCAGTGGCTACGTTACCATGGAGCCCACACTGTCACTAACTGTACTTTTTGAAGACATATTGTAAAAATGAAATCTTTTGGAAAACGAAAAATATATTCCAGAGACAAGCAGACAAAATGGTCTACAATGTAATGTTTTAAAGGAAATATCCAAGATTTCAAACTGATTCAGCAGTTAAAAAGATAAAAAAATAGAAACTAAAGCTACACATCACAGTATAAAAGGGAAAAATGGCATCACCATGGCGACCGAAACAGAAGACAATCACATTAATTTCTGTGAAGCCGAGTAGTTCTTTATTCACTGTTACAATTATTAAAAAGCAAAAGCAGCAATATGTAGACATCCAGCAGACCTTCAGTAGCCAGCGTAGCATTAGAAGTGCTATTTAAGTGCCGTCTAATATTAGCTGGAAATGTAAGTATAAAAAGGTTTACAAGTGACAGCTGGTCCAGGAGAACGTTTCCCTCCCACCTATAAATGTCATTGTGCCAGTGTTGCATCTCTCCTCCCCTGTCAGGCCTACATCTAGGCCTTCACGTGGGAAATGAAAAAAAAAAACATCAGCGTGATTTGCGCGGCTGCCTGCTGACGGGCCATCCTCAGTCACTCAGGTGGGTTGACACTGCTGCTACTCCGCCTGTCATCCTCTGAAGATACTTCACACGAGCCACAAGTCTGGGCCAGGCGTGCTTTTATGGAGACAATTAATTTAAACGCGTGCCCTTTATGACACGCATCAGTGGCAGAAAAAAATAATATATATGTATATATATACACATATATATAATGACGAGTTTGGACGCTCTATTAAACAACTAATCTGTTAAACATGCAGTATGTTTTGAAAGAACAACTCATGTAGACATGTCACGCTATGGTCTCATTAAGTGATCGGAAAGTAAAAATATCTACGCTGGAACAAATGAAGATTTCTCGTGACATATTCTAATCCTACACGACGGTGAAGTAACCTCACTGACTCGGATCGTTTTAATGCTCAACCCACACCGTGATGCTCTGTTTACCCATGTGGGGGAATTAAAGTAAAGAAAAGTGAAATGTGAATTCTACTTCCTGCTTTATGTGCATCCTGGTTCAGTCCAGCAAACGTCACAGTCTAAATACGCTATTTCACTTTCTGTCTTAGCTAAGATTGAAAACATTTTAAAGCAGGTTGACAAACATCTGATCGGGACCCCCATCCTTCATGTTACTATAATTGTATTGTGGATGTGCCCACTGACTCGTGTCCACATACGAGTTGGACATGAAAATGACGGATGGAGAATTTGCACAACGAGCAGCAGATGCCATTAAGGCTGATGATGAAGCAACAAAATTTCTCTCTCTCTCTCTCTCTCTCTCTCTCTCTCTCTCTCTCTATAGAGATATATATATATCTCTATATATCTATAGAGAGAGAGAGAAAACTGAGCCTGT
Source organism: Ophiodon elongatus (assembly GCA_016806645.1). Classification (NCBI taxonomy): domain Eukaryota; kingdom Metazoa; phylum Chordata; class Actinopteri; order Perciformes; family Hexagrammidae; genus Ophiodon; species Ophiodon elongatus. The sequence goes on along the minus strand of JACSYO010000293.1, from coordinate 1,060,040 downwards.
TACTGATTCTCCCTCTGAAAGTGATCGACGCACTGGCGTCTGATCAATGGATCCATTTAGGACTAGGACTTTGACTGGAGCTGATTTGCATGAAGGAGAAGCAGTGGTGAGGAGCAATGATTTGGTAACTGGTTGAAGTGGCTGAGGTTGTTTGCTCTTATGATGTATTTGCTGGCTGCAGGGCAAACACGTATCTGTGGCTGACTTGAGGGGGGGGTGGGGGGGGGGGCTTCAAGCTCCTTTTTCTGGGCTTCCGACTGGAGGGAGCAGATCCACTTAGCTTTCCACTGCACTGCCTTCTATTGCTTTGGCCGTTCAATTGACAAGCAGCCAGCCGGCAAGAGCACATTAAGTTTTAATCTGCGCGTGATGCATGCTTATCATCCCTGGCGGGCCCAAATGAACTTTTGTCGCTGTCAGCCGCGGACCGCAACGAGGCAAAAACAAGAGGGGAGCAGTGCAGCTTTTCAGGCTGCATGCACAGTGTTCGACACTCTCATTTATATTCTCAGATCAGAGCATTGGAGGGAACGTTATGGCTGTTTTACCAGTGCCAACTCTAGCCTCGGGGGCAAGCTCTAAAAATGCATTAGAAAAGAAATACAGATTTCTCCAAAATATTGATATGCTGTGTCTATTATTCAACATCCCAAATGTGCTTTCAAGGACAGATCGTGTAGAATTTACATTCCAGGAGACAGTGAAACTTCTGTAGGTGTGTACATGATGTGCACAAACTTGTTGTACATCCAAGAGCATTCATCAAGTGTCAGCAAATATGACTAGTGTGGCTCTGTGTATCTGTGTCCTAAGAAGGAAACTGTTTGCTAACATCATAACAACTTCATAAGTGTTGTTTTTACAGCTTGTTGCACTGCTCACAAGTAAAAAAAAATGTCTCTTCTCCTTTGCCCTTCAGCAAAGATGAAGAATGGGAATGACATTTGTGTCTTTGAGTGTGTTAAAGGTCAGTGTTCTGTGCTCTGCTGGAGCTAAAGAATGGCTTTATGTGGCTTAAAGGGAAAATTCGGCCCCTTTTATGTGGATGTCCAATCAGTGTGTGTGTGTGGTGGAGAGAGAGGCGGTGGATACGGTGTCAGCGGATGAGAGAGAGCAATCGGGGTAGAGGACGCAAAATTGAGATATAATAATAATAGTTTGGAGCAGGAAGATGCCGAGAGCTGTTTAATTGTCCGAAACCTGATTAAGAGCTGATAGTATTGGTGTTATAAATATGAGGTAACTTTTATGGGGAGAAATAAACTAAAAACTGATCAGATATAACACGAATAGCAGTAAAAAATCAGCGGTTCACCATGCTCCCAAAGTTTTAGCCCACATCTACTAACCCTATCGCCAGAATAAAAATCTCAAACTATGTGAATGATAAATATCTAAAACTCAATTAAAAAGTCTGGCGTGCATTTATGACAGACTGTAGAACAAACCGTCTGGCGGGTCAGGTTCAGGTCAATAAAGCATGCACTGAGGAATTTATTTATTACTAACACTGATTGGACATCCACTCAAACCTTTTGCTGAATTTTCCCTTTTAGATTGATGGAGCGGTATATTTACAGCATCTCCTCTTGGAGCCATCACATGACTCCCTGCTGCAGCTCATAAGTGAGTGAAACAGGTCAATGACTGTTAGATTCAGGTGTCTGTCGGATTAAAATAATTATTCAAACTGTATCTGTGCAGTAGGAGCATGTGCTTACATGCACTGCAAATGAGAACCATATAATCCTGCAGCTGAGGAGCTATGAAGAAAACGGTAAGTGATTAACAACTTGTGCAAGTGTGCAGAAGCTGTCAACTTCTATCGGCAATGGGACACCCTGACGGAGACCTAATGGCTATAATTACATTGGAGAGGAGGGAACGGAGCGGTACAATCAGGCACACAAACAAAGTCTAATGATCTCCCTACATCAATGCTGTTAATTGTCATTGCGTGTAATGTTTGTGCTCTTAACTTTAGAGATTAAATGAGGTGATAGTTTGGTCATCGCTGCAGGGAAATTAGGTCACAGTAACAAGTTAAAGCAGAGAAAATCCCTGTAGAACGCAGTTTTACTACCACAACGTGTGGAGTATTAATGATTTGAGTTATGGTCAGGCTGAAATATGTGCCAAATGCATGCCAAAGGTTTCATTCGTCGCCTCGCCATCTTTGTTATTTGCAACCTGAAGTGACACGAGAGGGTGAAGCTAAGAACAACCGAAAGCTGAATAGATTTTCCTTTTTAGGCGACCAAAAAATAAACTTTCATGAACTAAAAACACACTGTGAATGGGATAAAGCTCTCAGACGAAAACATGGACAACTTCCAGACCGGACGATGCCTTCATAGCGACCTGTCAATCACCTTGTAGCCCCGCCCTAAAGCATCCCCTGCTTTATGGTCTGTTTGACTCTAAATGGACCATAATTTACTAAATGAACATCATGCTGTATTGAAGAAGACTTAAAACTAGAGATTGAGACATAAACTCATGTTTACAATGTTTACTGAGGGAATAAATCAAATGAAAGTCATTTTCTCATAGACTTCTATACAATCTGACTTATTTTACCAACCAGAGGAGTTAAAGACATTTAAGCATTGGCTTCACTTTTTAGAACCTGATGTTTCCGCCTGGTTGTAATCAAAGCGTAATCTTTTTTTATGTATTGCTTTTAGTTGCAGTAATAATGTTTTAATGATATTGATTTTTTAAGTTTTTGAAGATGTATATATCATGAAATACTATGACTGTCATCCCTTTCTCCTAAAAATAAATTTGGGGTTTAAACTTCCCTATGAAGCTGTCTTTTAATTTGACTACTTCTGTGAACAAACAACAACACCATGAATGTCTTAACTGTCAAGACCGCGAAGACACAGAGTTGTTGGAGCGAAATCAGGGAGGCAGTGTGTCGCAGCCAGGAGGAGGATGTGACGGACGGCTTTTCACTCCACTTACAAGTGTTGCCATTCGAAAGAAATAAACTCGTGTTTACTGAGGTAATAAATCGAGTGAGAAGTAGAGTCATTTTCTCATAGACTTCTATAAAATCAGACTTCTTTTAACAACCAGAAGAGTCGCTCCTTGCTGGCCATTGGTAAGAATTCAAGTTTAAAAAGGCACTTAAGCATTGGCTTCACGTATTAGATTAATAAAGGAAATCCAATTTCAGTAGAAGTGGGAGGGGGAAAGAGGCGTGTTGTGTTTGTTTACCAGAAAGTCTTTTGTTTGTTTGTTTTGTTTGAAAAATGTTTTTTTCGGGGTGAAGAGAAAAGACCGTTTTTTAGTCAGCATTTCATTTTTGCCACAATGTCATGTAGCAGCTTAAGACCCAAACAAAATTAGAGTACAATGATAGAATGAAGAAAGTAATATACAGCAGGAAGTCCAAAAACAGGCAGGTACCAGGGTACAATCCCAAGAAACCCCGCTAATAATGCTAATCACTGAGGAAACCAAAAAAAAAGAAGGCAAGGCTGAAAAGTAGAAATCAGCAACTAAAGCAGGCGACGTGATGTGAAACAGGGAACCATATGGACTAATTACACAAGAGACTAATCAACTAATGAAACACAGGTGTGGTATGACAAAGGCAGGGGGTAAAACCAAACATGACACATGAGGAGAGTAACTTCAAAATAAGACAGGAAACAGAATAAATGAATAAATGGAACGCGGGATTGTCTTTAAGTCTTGATACAAAGGTCAGAGGGCCTCCGGGCACAGAACCAGATGGTGACAATTGCTGAGTCAGTATGGTAGACGTCAGTATACCAGTTTGTGGCTTAACCTCCGAACATTCTTGTGACATGAAAACGCCTATCCAAGGCATGACCAAAATACATTGAAAGCTGTCCTTGATCCATTTAGAGGACATGCATGGTTTTCATTTCTTTTGAAATGTCACACTCAGACGTTTTTTTTCCTACCGTCAGAATCACTGTAAGTGCTCCTGGCATTGAGTAATAAACGTTTGAACACACAAGTAGAGGGATATTATTTCCAGCTGAACATTATTTTGAAAACAAATGCAGACAGCTACTTATTCCCTGGAAATATATTTGCTAACAACACCACAGAAATTTCATATTTTACACATGGCTTTCCGAGGGTATGTCAAGCGGTTTTCCAAAAACGGCCATTTGGAGACTCCAAAAGGACCCCTGGTAAATGTGACCACATTGGTCCCATGGTCCTAGTTTTGATTTGAAATCTACACTGAAGCAGCATTTTGCAGTGTTTGGAATTCCTTTGGTTGTATGAAGCTTCAGTTATCAGCACAATTATTTGCAACTGGCTCAGTCTTTCCACGAAAGAAAAGGGGCCGGCCCTACCCTTCAACCTGAACTGAGGCTGTGGACCGGACATGGAAGCGCCTATTGGCTCAAATGAGGTGTCAATCAACTACTGGAGCCAAAAGTAACTGGAGTTATAAAGAAGAATACGTGGAAGATAAGCACATCTGACGGCTAATTTGAAATAATGCAAGAGCAGTCTGTGGGTATTTATTGATATAGTAATGTGTTTTAGACTAAAAGTTTTACTGGATTGGATTGTCTGGACTTTTGTCAGATGTTATCGATCGGTGGATTCCTAATGAGGCTTCATAGGTGAGTTGTCTCCCTTTTTTAATGGTTTGTTTGCTTGTTGTTGGTCTGACAAAGGCGTTGATTGGATCTGCTGGGATTGCATCTTGAAATCGTTCGCTTCAATCGAATCACAAAAATTTCAGCTTCCCAAAGGTGTGTCGCATGAGCCATGATGCCACTTAAAGATAGCAGCTATGTACACGCACCCTCTGGGGGTTAATATCAAACCGGCTTGATTTTCTACACCGGCCCAACTCTTCCAATCAAACATAACCCAAAGCAACAAAGTAGGTCTTACGTAACTCTTCCCTTGTAATCCTTGGGATCCCTTGTGGTTTACCGACTGCCGGGTCCAGTTTCACGAGATAAATCTGAGATGATTTTACACATAAAGGTCAAATTACTCATCATGTGGAGTAAATACCCTTCCCGACTGCAGTTGTATAACGTTTCAGGTCTGAGAGACATGGATCATGTCATGCTGATGACATCAGGGATATATCTGCTTGGACATTTATAACAGGAGACTGTGTTACAAACTGAAAGTTGATGCTATGGGAGCTTAACCAATACTAAGGATAAAGCGTCATGTCCTCACTAAGAAAATAGCATTTACATGTACAAACATGTCCATTTACACTAAATTGTTGAAAAGAAAATTAAATACTTTCTTCTTGCTTCTTTTACAGCCACCAACTAAACTACTGTGGTGAGGATATTGACAGTGTGCCGAGTCTAAGCCCGTCAAACGTCTATTCTGTCCTCTCTAGCAACACCTGTAGTGGATTTAATTCAACCAAACTTACAATCTAGTGCCTCACATTGTGCTCACAGAGCTGTGAGTCTGCTGCATTGTGGAGTAAAATGTAATTCAGGTCACATTCAGGAGGAATGTGCCCTGAACTACCTGAATGAGAAAAAAAGAAAAAAAGATTTCAATTTGCAAACACTGCCATCCCTAATGCGACTGGCCATACCTTTGCCAACATTAGGTTTGTGACTCTGCCCTGACTACACATACAGTGCAGCATTTCACAAAATGTTTATGAAGCACATAACAAGTAAAAAACAAATTTCAATTCTCTCTCTCTCTCTCTCTCTCTCTCACTCTCTCTCACTCTCTCTCTCTCTCTCTCTCTCTCTCTCTTCATTGCTTATGATCTGGTTGAGATCCTCTTCATGTCCTTCATATTACTGTTGAGCTAGCTATGTTTAAATAATGAGTTTGTTCATTTAATCAAAAGTGCAGAGTCATTTCCAAGGCCATAGAAATGATTCAATAATAACTAATGATATTTGTAAATGTTTCATTTTTGGATGTTTATTCATGTACAGTATAATTACCAGACAAACTAGATGCTACTGTGCTTTTGGAAGTGGAAGGTATTTATTAAGTCAGCGTGGATCTTCCATTTCATTGTTACTTATATTTATTGTAAGGGGGGTGGATGTCTCTGCAGCTGGTGATGTGGCCCTTGCTGGGTCCACCATGATCAACATCTTGTTTATCATCATTATAATGTCACAGTTGACTTTCAAACCAGTGAGCTGCGAGGACAATGAAGGATTTATGGGCACTGGCAGATGCCATAAAACCATCAGGGGGGGATGTGTCTTTATGCTCGACTTTTACGTGACTCCTGAGATACAAAGATGAACTCTCCCGTTGATGTACAGGATATGGGAAATTTACATCGCGGTAATAATGAGAATACATCTGTGCAACACTAAGCCAGACATGGAAACACGCATTTTTTTTTATGTACAGGTCTGCAGAGAACACGGAGTTGATAAACCTTACACACACACACAGCCGACAGAATGTCGCAAGATGGCTTTAGATTTTGCAGGTCAAAAGAAGTGCACAGTATATAAAGGACACTCTCTAAGTGAGCCCGGAGCCTTTTTTTCATGTTATCTTTATAATGACGGGACGGCTTTAGGTTGTGATCTGATATCAGCCAGGTGCAGTTAGCGATCAAGATTTTGGCTTCCCACATGAAATGAACACGATCGACTGAGACGGCGATGCAATTCGCTCCAGGCGTTTCTGAGATATCGCTTTTGTGAGAATGAGACGGACATGAGGTCATAGTGACCTTTGACCACCGATGTCTAATCGCTTCATCGTTGAGCCCAGGTGGACGTTTGTGCCAAATGTTGAAGAAATTCCGCCGAGGTGCTCCTCAGATGTCCCATTCACGAGAAGGGACCAGGCGGACACAACCAGAAAACATAACTGTCGTATTTGTCGCCGGGCACAGAGATGTGTGGATCGGCCAGAGTAACAATATCTGCATTATCTCAAACCCTGGACACTAAAACAAACTATCTGCATGTAGAGGGAAGCGGAGAAATATGTGCCTGTGTTTTGTTTTCTAGCTCGGGTGAATCAACTGTTGAACAAGCCATTGTACCGCTGAGTGTGTTTGATTAGAGGCACTTCAGTGACTCCCGTCGTACTTGGCAGCCGACGTAACGGCAACGCGAGTAAGAAGTGGCTATCGCTGCTGTGTGGAAACTACAGAGAGCTTTACGGCTCATCATGGAGCCGTATCATCTACGCCCCCAAACCACTGAATGCGGAGGGAACAGTGTGCAGGTTCCTCACTAAGCGGTGACCTGTTGCAGTGACAATGCCACAGTTAAACAGGTTGAGCACACTAATGCCGGAGGCCTATTTGTCTTTCATGCCAAGTTGATCTGATTAGCTGGAGCTAATTCCAGGGACCTCTATACACACTCTCACACACACACGCACACGCACACACACACACACACACACACACACACACACACACAATGATCTGCATCCTCGCGGGCATGCTGAGAACAACACTGTGCTACAAAGACCTGGACGTGTTCAAATCCTCTGGCGGAGACTATAGGAGAGGCTCATGGGAGAATCCAGCTGCATGCGTTTCATGCACTGCTGCCTCAATGGCGTCTTCGCGGGCGTGCAGGGAGAAGGGAACTGTCAGAAAGAAGCCTCGATGATTAATAATGCAGCATGTTTACTGGACAAAGTCCACCTGGTATCCAATGACCATCGCTCCGATAGTCATCATTGTAAAACTAATTAAATCAAATGCTAAAATATAACAATGTGAACCTTTCTGATTGGTTAAGAGAAATAAAACAAAACTGCGTGCAAATGAAATAGGGATTTAATAATACAATTGCCATAATTTGCCAGAGCACCTTGAGAGACAAAGACAATCTATTTTCATTTATCACAATCAGATTTTACCATACCATTCAAACCCAAACTTTTGGAATTGGGATATTTTTAAAGTACATATTGGATTTTATTTGTGGAGCTCTAGTCGCAATTTCACTGGTTATGATAAAACTCTTGGGACATGGTTTTCGCTTTTGAATAAGTTAGTGTTTCCAATTTCTTTTTCTGGGGACCGACTTTTTAGAAATGACAAACCATGGCGACCCAATAAGTAAATAAACTTTCCTGACCACTTTTACTCCCATTTCCACTTCACCTTATATTATCTTGAAAAGGCAAAGCAGCCATTTTGAAGAGATGTACCAACTTCTTTTATGCATGCGTTATTGAAAGCATATACGCATGTTAAATATTTTATAAATGAGACCAAATGAATGCATTTAGGCAGAGTTAATAGTCTGTCTCATTCCTTTCATTTCCTCTCAAAAGTAAAAAAAAAAAAATGTGTGCCAACCTTTCATATTAGATTTGATGTTATACAAAATTTCAGAACAATACGAACATTAAGGCTCAATGGTGTACTGCAGATATGAATGTTGAATAAAACATTATGAAAGAAGTTCTGTAAATGTGTTTGTCGACCCTGTAATCTTCTGCGACCCATCCGTCTTTGGGAATGAGTAAAATGATTATTTCTTGATGATTTTTAAATAAAACTTGAACATCTGACTGGTCATACTCATGTATTGTATTACTTCTTTTTAGTGATGACGGACAAAATTAAGAAAATAAGACCTATGTTGTATTATATTTGACATCATCAGAAGATGTAAATATTATTCTTAAATATATTATATATTATAATAATATATATAATATATAATATATTCTTAAAGCATTCTACTGAACCAAACTTGTTAAGAAAACCTCACTTATACTAATGTACTCATTTGCAGTGTAGTATTGAGGTTTAAAGTGCCTCTTCATCTTATCCAGCCCCTCTTAGTTCCACCCGGTCAACCAAGAGACAAGAGAAGACAGGAAGATGTCAGTGGGAGCAGGAGCCGGCTAAAAACCTATATCTTCATTATTTATTTTTTTTAAACCTCATAAGTTAAAGCTTTTTTGGTCCCCTGAGTCGCACAGAGCACCCAAGCTGTGTATTTATGTTTTAATCGTTTCCGCCAGCTATGAGAATGAGTCATCGCACTCCTCTCTGCTGCAAGAAACCTGGATGGTGAGGAGTGAAATGAATTTATTGGAGGAATATAAACACACGCTGCTGGTGGTGAGGTGAGGTCACACATGTTAAGGTTTACGTTTACTATGCATGCACATACATGCACACGCACACACATTCCCAGTATCCCACTCACAAACTACTAATTGCTGATTTTACGGCCGCCTGAAGGTTCAGCAGCAATCCTCTCTCCTCTCCCAAATCCAGCCGGAGAAGCGCTCATCATCAGAGATGGCACGCCTGTGCTTTCACATCAAATTGGGTTACATTCTCATCCGGCCACTACACACTGCTCATTTCTCAGAGCAGAGGCCTGCATGGTGCTGTTTGATGTTCTATTACGGTTAATAGAACATCAAACATGTTGTGACGTCGGTCTGCAAGATGGAGAAATGTGGCTCTGGATTTGGAGTCTTTAATTTTAAAAAGGGGGATATCAATTATGTCAATGAATTACAGTTGTTGTTCTTCTTATTATCAAACTGATAGACCAAAAAATTGTCGGCAGAATTTTTTTGGCTTTGCAGGTTTCTTTAAACCACGAGATTTGTTGAATATTGATGTTTCTCAGCATTTTTTTTCATAAATACGTTTCATATCAGTCTCTGCATACAAATAGCTCTTTTTGAGTTTCATTATAGATTAATTCCAGCTCGTAGTCTGTATATATGAAGTGGGCGTAGTCATCGTGACGTCACCCGTTGGTTTGTGGACCGCCGTTTTGAAGCCTCGAGTTCGGCAATTTCGTCGTCGCCATCTTTGATTACGGTCGTCGCCATGTTGTTGTGTTTTTTTTTTTAACTGATGAACAGAAGTTACCATATTTGGAATGCGGAGGAGTGACGTAGAGAAGCCGTATATGTCTCCGGTAGCTGTAGCGACCTGTCAATCACCTTGTAGCCCCGCCCTAAAGCATCCCCTGCTTTATGGTGTGTTTGACTCTTGGACCATAATTTACTAAATGAACATCATGCTGTATTGAAGAAGACTTGAAACTAGAGATTGAGACCATAGACTCATGTTTACAATGTTTACTGAGGGAATAAATCAGGAGAGAAGTAGAGTCCTTTTCTATAGACTTCTATACAATCTGACTTCTTTTTGCTACCGGAGGAGTCGCCCCCTGCTGGTCAGTAGAGAGAATGCGAGTTTTAAGACACTTCCGCTTAACTTGGCAGTACTGGAGGTTGCCGCCTGGTCCAGCTACAGAAATATATGCTATTTCTAATTCTGCTGCAAGACTAATGGAAGTCACAATGTCAGTGAGGAACCAGCCAGACCTATAACATTTAAAATAGAGCATCAAGACAAACAGTAAAATCAAATCTGTTTCCAGTAAGAGCAGATGAGTCTATTCCTTCAGGCCCATAACGAAAGCAGTCAGGAAGGACACGTGCAGTAAGTGTCTCAAGTGGGAAACTTTAAAAAGAAAATGGAATTGCAGGAGAGTAATGCTTCACTTATCATACGAACTAAAAAACGTCTTCATCTTCAGACAAAGCAGCTTCCCGAAACTCAGATTAACACATGCGGTCAGTCAACAACGTCCTTCAACCCTAACGTCAAGCTTCCATTCAAGTGTAGCGCGATAGAAATTTCAGATATCTGAAAGGAAATGCTAATTAATGCCAGATTCCATTCCACTACTGTTCTCGTCTAGACAAACAGTTGGTATTGTTAATTCTTTGTCGCGCTAATTAAACCGCTGCAGAAGAAGATGGCGCAACGAGAGTATGCAATTAGAATATGCAATTAGAGTAATGCGAGTTTCAGTCAAACCTTTCAACGAACAACAACAATATGGGAAATGTGAGAAAACACGCCATCTTTGTTTGTTTCATGTAATAATTTGGGGAAGGTTACAGTCTCCTCACCGCTTCATGTTTTCGACTCCTTAGTGGGAGCTTGAGCGATGCATTATTTAGTCATTTAATTAAATCCATTTCCATTGCACTTTGTTGTGTTTAGTTTTTTTTTTTTTTTTTATCAATACACCAATCTTAGCCAGGCAAAAAAAAAAAAGAAGTAAAATTTCTGCACTTCTGTATTTTTTCTTTTTTTTTACGGATGTCCAGTGGAACAGAACAGGTGGATGAGAAAGGAATAGGAAAATAAATGCAGCCCAGCAGGTATACGGTTTATTTTCCCACACAACACAGGTGTGCATGCTTAGCCTTATCCCGTAACAAGAATGGATAACCTGCATCACAGCTTCTCCTAATGGTGACATAGTATCTGTTGTGGCAGAACGTTTCAGATAGCATTCGGACAGTCTCTCTCCATCCCAGTGGTTTAATGGGGCTCAACGAGACAGCTGGTGCACCCAGAATGCAATGGATGACATCAGACTACAGACAACAAACACATTGAGGCTAATGATCAATAAAAAGTAATATACTGACATATATTATGTACATATACGTTATAAAATATACATATACCACCTGCTTACATACTTGATATTCTTGAGATATTCGTGAGTGTCACAGTTCAGCTCCACACCAGTCTAACTCTCTTCACCTGTCTTCTCACCTGCCTCTGATCACTAATGAAGCCCCTATGAAGACTCCTGCCTCCCAGACACACGTTGCCAGAGTGTTCTTTATTTTCTTCTGTTTTCGTATCAGACGCTCCAGCCTTTTTTGTTCCTGTTCCTGTCTTACCCTGTCTTACCCTGTCTTACCGTGTCTTACCCTGTCTTACCCTGTCTTACCCTGTCTTACCCTGTCCGGAGATTGGTCCTGTTGTACACTGTCTGCTGTTTCCAGAGATTAAAATAAAAGGTCAACGATCTCTGAATCTGGTGTGTTGCATTTGGGTCCGAAACCCCCCCCGCCCCCCCACCCCGTTACAGTGAGGGTGTACATTTATTAATGGCCCTCTTTTCATTTAATTTCTCCCTTTGATAACTGTTTAATCTGACTGTGAGGAGCACACCGATGCTCATTTTATTGATTGGCAAAAAAAATCACCCACTTTACCCAGTTGGAAATCCAGCCTTCATCCCAGCCAGGAATATTAAATCCATTTTTGTGTGCAAATGTTAAAATGTAAATGTCTGTAGGAATAGTAACTGGACACAGTTGCAAACTGACATTAACTGTAAAATGCAGCAGGAGTAACTAGAAGTAGAGGATGTTAGAGCAGATCACCGGCTACCTCCCGCTGCTGTCGAGAGGGTCTCAACTTAAGGTTCTACTTTTAGATGGGAAAGGGGCTTAAATGAGAGTTTTAAAGCTGTGAGTAAATTCACTCCCGAGCACTTTGTCTAAAGAGATTAATTAACACAATAAGTGGAATATCTTCCGTCTATCTGACAAAATATTCAGTCAGTGGTTGTTGCTCTGTTCTCTAGGTATTAGTAGAGTTAATACGTTATACATTTTGCTTTTTCCAGCAGTGAGTGAGTGAGTCAGTGTTGTTTACTGAGGGGGGGGGGGCGGTTGGGGCTCAGTGGGTAATTCACAGAGACTCGGTCCATATTGTATTCACTTTACGGCCCGGCCCCAAGCCTCAGGAAGGTTGACCCCATGTGAGCTCGCAGCCTTGGATCCTCAGGCGAGGCCTTTCTGGCTTTTTCAAAGTGGAGGCTTAAAACTTTTCCAATCTCGGCACCTCGGCTTTGGAACGACCTGCCCGAGGAGATAAGGCTTGCAGAATCAGTAATCTCTTTTAAATCACTTCTTAATTTTTTTTATTATTTCTTTTTATTGTGTATTACTTTTATTGTGTTTTTTTTGTCATAGTTTTATCTATTGTTCTGTATTCAGCTCTCTTGCTCTTATTTTTCCTCACTGTTTGGCTTTCTGTTGTTATATTGCCTTGTATTTTGCTTTGTCTGTCAAAGCACTTTCTAAACTCAGTTTTTAAAGGTGCTACATGATTAAAGTTAATATAAAAATAGTATTATTATTATTAATATCATTATTATTATTATTATGTTGAAGATAGAGGATAATAGTTATGTTTTAGTTATAGTTTTTTAATTGGGTAATTCCACTCGTGTTGATATTTCTGGTGCAATGACATCGCTAAATGATTTATCTGGGAATACTCTATATTTTTCTTTCTTTTTTTTAATCCCCTGTGCAGAGTCAAACAACAAAAAGGTTTTGTGTGTGTGTATCCAATGCCTGATACATCCTCTTCTTCAAAGCTCCATTGTTGTCCATAAACCATTAAAAACACTGTTGCACTGTGTGATATGTTCCTTCATCACCATGAACACACACACACACACACGCACGCACACATACACACACACACACACACACATACACACACACACACTTTAGTCTATTCCCACACACACTGTCCTGCTGCCCCAAATACCCATTAGAGCACCAAACACGGTTTAATCCGCCGCTGAAAATAGTCCCCGACAAACGTAAACATAAAAAAAAAAATATATTGCTTTCTTTAATGTTTGTGCATGGCCACCGCAGTATGGTTACACTTGGTGACAATAGTAACAATAACAATAGCTAGTCACTGTGTGAGATCCAATAAGCAAACAGTGTGAGGTCTTGTCTCATGTGTATATTCTTTTTGGCCTATTTATACACTAATTCAATACAAATGGATCCACCTTGGAGCCACAGTAAACACACACAACCACATGCACTGCTAATTTAAAGCGCATAAGAGTACAGAGGATGGTATTAAAAGCTATTTATAACATGACCTGCTTTCTGCAGGCAGGGACGGGGGGGGGGGCAGAGGTACATTGATCTGTTTAAGCATTTTAACTCCAGTATAGAGGTTTGTACCATCTCCGACAGTGAGCCACAATAGTTACACTGCACACTCACACATTAACAGGAAGGAAGAGGACGTCATTGAATTGGTTTTCTTTAAAATTATATCTGTGTCTTTGCCGATTTCAGCTCATGTATTCATGAGCTCGGGTGCAGTTAATAGTGTCATAAAACATTTGAACATTCGTAAAAAAATATTCGATGGAGGAAAGAACAGTGTTTGTGGTAAAGATGCAAATACAGAAAAACATTGTCAGAAAACATCATGTCTAAATGAGGGTGCTGTATTTTTTTTTTTATCATTTCAATGTTTATCATTTCAATGTCATATTCAAAAGTTTTCAGGATCTGCTCTCTTGATTTACTGAATTAATTTACGAGGCAAAGATTTCAAGAAAGATTTTTATGTTCAGACGAAGGCTGTGATATGTGTAAATAAGACAATAATCATTCAATGTAATGTTGTAATAATAATGGTAAAAAATGACAGACGATAGTTTTTAAGTCAAAAACCTTCACGTTTTCTTGAAATCCCCGAGTGTCTTTTATTCACTGTAGCAATTCAGAATGTAATACTAATTGCTGATCCTGGCTGATAGACATGCCATAATGCGATTAGTATTTTTGTTCCACTTTGCACACTGCCTAACTGGATGTTAAAAATGAGAAAATGTTGAACTAAAAAAATTGAGTCTTATCTTTATATTTCTTTTATTTTTGGGGAATTTAAAGCAAAACTCTGAATTCTGAATCCAGAAAGCATCTTTCTGCTTTCTAATAGCCACCAAACCCCACATCCCCAGCCAACAGCTTTCACCTGTTTGTCATCACATCTACTGTACAGTATTTATTCAGAAGGACTGTCTCATAACCTTTGAACAACATATCCACATACAATGGTTTGTATATCTTAAGAAAAGCTACTCCTCATTTTGCATGCGTTTTCCTAGAAAAGTCCAGCAACACATGTCAATTTCCTGCTTGTTACATGCATACAGTCTTTTCAGAATAAACCTCCTTCTTCACAGGAAAAAAACTCTGTTCGATTTAGGCATCAAAACTATTTAGTTAGGTTTAGGAAGAGATCGTGGTTTGTCTTAAAATAACTATAGAAATGGCATTACAGTCTACCGGCTGAAAGACCGGTTTCTGTTTGACCCATCCACTCCTGCTCACCCAGTGTGGGGGTTTTGTGGCCTTGATACTGCCTGGTTCATGATTATGTGGATTAAAGACAAATTGATTTCGTGGGACAAGTCACAGCGCCTTTATTTTCATAGGAACAGCCATGAATGCAGGATGAGAACAGCTTGCCTGGCAACTTCTTCTTTTTTTTTTTCTCACTGGCTACGGTTCAGTGAAATTTCTCTTTCGACAAATGTCATTGAAAGAAGGCAATGCATGACTGACAGCTTTTTTGCCACCACATGAACATCTACTGTTTACCTGAACGGGTAAATACACCACTCACCAAGCTGTCACTGGTGTCTTTACAAAAAAATAGTAGCTATTTCACAAAGCGTCCATCTCAACAGGTTTGAGGGTGAGAAATAGACCAAGCAGTTACATTAAACACTTGTTGGCGTTTGGGGTTTCAGGAGAAAGTGAGTTGTGTCATCATCTAAAGACCTAACTGATCCCACTTCCAGCTGCTGGGCTCAATCCATTTTCAATGGCTCTTTCCCAAAATTCATTTTTGCAGCAAAATCTGAGCTTGAAATATGCTCTGACTCTGTGAGTCTGATAAAGGCAGGCTACAGTATACATACAGTGTGTTGCTGCATTTTTCACACTAGAGACTCTGAATCAGAATCAAGTGCAATAAAAAACAACTAAATGTAAAAGATTCACTTCGATTCAATCCAAGTTGCGGAACTCACAAAAGACAGAAAAAAAGAACGAAATAGGTGCGAGATTTCCAGATTGTAAGTGTGCTTCAAACAAACTAGTAAGTAGGTCGTGTCGTCCGGCCATGTCTAAAGTCATAGTGTTTCTATTTCTTTTCGAATGGCAACACTTGAAAGTGAAGTGAAAAGCCGTCCGTCACATCCTCCTCCTGGCTGCGACACACTGCCTCCCTGATCTCACTCCAACAACTCTGTGTCTTTGCGGTCTTGACAGCTAAGACATTCATGGTGTTGTTGTTTGTTCACAGAAGTAGTCAAATTAAAAGACAGCTTCATAGAGAAGTTTAAACTGCACAATTTTCTTTAGGAGAAAATAATTATTAAAAGTTACAAAATGTCAGTGAATTGGTTAAAATGCCTTTGTTTCATGAAAGCAATACATACAAAAATATGAATCTTTCATTACAACCAGGCAGAAACATCCCGTTCTGAAAAGTGAAGTCAATGCAGAAGTGTCTTGAACCTGCATTCTCTCTCCTGACCACCAGAGGGCGACTCCTCTGGTTGTATAGAAGTCAAAGCTTCAGGTGTTAAAGCTGCATTCTCTCTCCTGACCACCAGGGGGCGACTCCTCTGGTTGTATAGAAGTCAAAGCTTCATGTGTTAAAGCTGCATTCTCTCTCCTGACCACCAGGGGGCGACTCCTCAAACAAAAAGCTGCATTCTCTCTCCTGACCACCAGGGGGCGACTCCTCTGGTTGTATAGAAGTCAAAGCTTCATGTGTTAAAGCTGCATTCTCTCTCCTGACCACCAGGGGCGACTCCTCTGGTTGTATAGAAGTCTATAGAAAATGACTCTACTTCTCTTGATTTATTCCCTCAGTAAACATTGTAAACATGAGTTTATGTCTCAATCTCTAGTTTCAAGTCTTCTTCAATACAGCATGATGTTCATTTAGTAAATTATGGTCCATTTAGAGTCAAATAGACAAAGCGGAGTATGCTTTAGGGCGGGGCTACCTTGTGATTGATGGGTTGCAACCACGGCTTATCCGGTTTGGGAGTTGTCCATGATTTATGTCCTACAACTTTAACCCTTTCACTGGAACATTTTGGGTTGTGTAAAAATAGCGCATTCAGCGATCGGTTGCACTTAGTTCCACCCTCTTGTTTTACTTCTGGTTGCAAAAAGCCAAGATGGCGATGGCCAAAATGCCAAACTCGAGGCTTTAAAACGGCAGTCCCCAAACCAATGGGTGACATCATGATGACTACCTCCACTTCTAATATACAGCCTATGATTACAACCAAGAATATTGCACAGCCTGATAACATATTAGTGTGCTTCTGTAGCGTTCCATAGCTTCTGAATGTGAGAACAAGACTACAACAGATGGCTGGTAGTGAGGAACTGTAGGGAGGAGTTACAAATAGAGTCTGTTTTTAAGATATTTTGGTGTCTCTTAAGGTATTTTGGACACGTGAAGTGATGGCATGTAGCAAATGTGCGACACAATGAGGTAGCAGGCGGATTCAATTGGTAATGAGGTTAGGCACAGTTATATAGTACATGCTGTTCCACACGAGAGACAAATCAGTGAAAGCCTGTAATCAAGCTGTTGTGCTCAAAGACAACAGTGTCGCTTTTGAAAAGCTTTATGACCTAGCTCTTCTGTAGCACCGAGGCAAGTGCCTATTAATGTTCATAAGACGAAAATAGCAGAACAGCGGGAAAACACACTGCCAATTTTTCACCAACGGCAACAGGGCAGTGATTTGCACTCCCCCGCTGTTTCCCTCCAGCCCAGGCACTTTTGTGAAATTTGGGTTCAATTCAGGATTCTTAATTACCAAGCAAATAAAAGTCATAAATATTCCATTGGAGGAGTGTATGAAAGTGCTTAGCTGCTCACATGGCTCATTGGTGCAAATAAAAAGTATAAATATTTTAGGTGGAAGGAGGCCCCGAAAATGCTGAGCGGATTTTTGCTGCATGTCATCACTTCTTGTGAATCACGATCGATTCCTTGTCCTTAAGCGCGTTAACGGTGACTGCTCTGCACAGAGTCTGTTAGTCATTAATAAAATACGCCGCATGTCTTCAGGAGCACTCAAGTAATTCGTAATCAACATAGCCACGGGATGCATGACACAGTTATTAATTAGGGGATTTTTTTCTCACTGGGAGGACTTTAATGCAGTCAGATTTAATCAGCGAGGGCTAATTTAATTGCAGTCGGTTGGAAAATACCACAATCTGATATGTTAATCTGCTAACATCACGCGGGATGCTTCTGTTCCTCTTTTGATCCACAAAGAGCGGGGAGGCTGATAACATGCAACACAGCAATCGAAAAAACGCACCGGATGAGAGCAACCACACTGAATCTACTTCACAATGAAGCTAATACAATATAATGGAACACAAAAGGGGAGATGACTGACAACACGAGGAACAATATGGAAGCCCTTCACATCAATATCAAGAAGATAAAAAATATGTTAGCGGTTACAATTCATCTTCGAAGATGCATTCCCTCTTTCTTGCTCCAGTCAGGGTCCACAGTGTCACCTTGCTGTGTACCTGTGACTGTGTGACCCACCACTGTCACCAGCTGTACAGAGACTGCACCAGACAGGAAGTGTTGGAGGAGAAGGACTACATCCTTGGCCTGACCGGGCAGTCTGCGTGCCTCTAATGGAAGCCCGCTGGGCCATGTTTAATGCATTGGGCTGCATTATTGCTCCGTGTCCTCCTGACATCAGTTTACCTCACTTGTCACCCCGACAGCCGAGGCCCATACAGAGAGTGCAGGACTCTTTTTAACCAGGAAAAGAGAAATGCAACTTCAGATGAAAACTGAAGCAGAAGAAAGTGGTCTTGGCCTAAGATCTAAAAGCCGAACCGATGACTCTGAGTTTCTGTGACGTTTGCTGGAAGCGAGAAAACCTTCCTCTGTACACAAGCTTTTGTCTGACTTGCTATGTACTGTGATGGGAAAATAGTTTCATACGAGGACAAACAATGAACAGAATGGACGGCAGACGAGGTTGGAGACACACAGCTGGTGAACATAGTGGAGCATTTAGTAGGGGAAGAGACAGAAATGATAATGTTGTTTTGTAACTGTTGGACATGTCAATAAGCAACCGTTTACTCACAAGCCATATCAACCTGGATGGTAATGATACGGTAATGCTGTGCCCCCAAGAAGCTCAAAGTCATGTTTTATCAATTCATTTCGAATTCAAGGTTTACGACAATGTTTAAAATGTTTCCTCAGCAACCCCTGGAGCATAACACGGTCTGCTGCGAAGTGTGCCTAAAGTCTGTGGCAACAGAGCAGCAACGAGCAATTCGTTGCTGCAACTCAAGCCGAGTGGGAGAATCGCGACGCATGTCATACCACAAAACCGTCCGCATTTAAGGTAGGGCAGAATCAACCCACAACGGCTGTGTGTTCTGTGAGAGTCTGTCGGCATCCTGGCCGAAACTATATCAGATATCAACATGCCGACGGTAATTCCTCCCCTCTGATCCTTCATTTACAGTATTGAAGACACCGTGCGGATGTGGGTCAGTCCAGGAGGCTGGCAGGCGGCCCAGCGCTGGTCTGGCAGGCCACCGCATGAAGGGGGCGGGGGGCCTAATCCTTGCTGGACCGCTCTCAGTGATATGTCGATGAAAACGCTCAAATGACGATGTATCAGAAACGCTGCGGGACACATAATGTCAGCCAGAAGGTACAACGCCAGCCCTTTTCTGTCAACACTGCGTGACAGTAAACACTGGGATCTAAAGTATCTATAGGATCTAACAGTAGCCTCAGAGTCACCACTGTCCTGAGAGAATGATGCTGGATGGATCGGTATAGGGCAACGTATCCCCCAACGACGGTTCGTATGATATCAGACGAAAAGTTACTCCTCATTTTTCTTTTCGCGTTTAGGTTCAGGGAAAGATCGTGAAATACGTTGTTAGGTTAAGGCAACAAAAGCACTTCGTTAGGCTTAGGAAAAGATTGCCAGTTAGTTGGTTATTTTACGTAACAAACGTAACTATTTTAACATAAACCACAATCTTTTCCAAAGCCGAAACAAGTGTTTTTTGTTGCGTAAGTAAACCTAAACCCTAAATAAATCGATGTTGGAAGTTTATTTGTGAAAAGAGACTCCATGCATGGGACGAGCGGAAACTGTATGTTTCCTGTGGACACGGAAGTTTATTTTTGAAAAGGCACTATGCATGTATTGTGCGTATATCAACACGTTGTCCCATAACTGACGATATCGGGGGACGTTTATTCACTAATTATTTCCAGTCGCTTCCACTTCACCGCTTTGAGTGTGCATTAAACAATAACTCTGAACTCTATCAATCTAACAATGATTTAGCCTCCACAGTTATGTGGATAACAGACAATGGATATCCGTGTGCTTGTTACTATTTACAGTCTGATTAGCAACTTTTCTCCAACACAAAAACAGCAGTAGTCTTTGGTCCAAACGCCATGTCAGCTAATCTCTATAATCCAATGTGTTCCGCCTCATTTGCTCTCCACAGGGACTACCACTACAAACAGAAACCACAACGCTTCTAATACCGAAATCGTGTCCTGTTGCCTGAAGATTCGCCATCTAAATAAAAACCTGCTTTTCCCTAGAGTGAGGTAACTTAAGGCCTTGACTATCATCTGAGAATTTATGGTATTGTGTTGTCCAAAATGAATCAGTTTTACTTTAAATTCCACGGTTGCTATTGTATAGTGTTAGCGGTGAGAACTCCAATTATCCCATTGTGCTTAGAAGTAGTGGATAAAACCGAGTGCCTTCGTGAATACCAGATGCAGAACAACAGCCCACACACAGCAGCATGCCATGAATAGCACTCACACGTGCTCTTCGCTGTACTGTACTGTACTGTATGTAGGTTGATTTCTTCCTCCACCATTAGCTTCACTTCAAAGCCATTCCCCACCCCCACCCCCAACCGCTCTAGTCCCCTGGGATCTTTCGTCCTCTTCTCAGGGTTTGTCTCACATCAACAGCTATGCAGTGCGATCAATTATACAATGCATCTGTGTGAGCGTTATTACAATAAACAAGCTCCGGCTCGGAGTTAGCACTCCCACATAACACTTTGTCATTAGGCTCACGTTCAACCGCAGCCTTTCAAATAGAAAACTGTGAGTATTTTTGCCACGACACCATTAGCAACATGAAGTACGATGCAATGCTTTAGAGGAAGGAGTTTGGAATCCTTTATTAAAATTCATGAGCCTGTAAACTGGACCTGCACATCTTGAGGGTCTGCCTGCGTTCAGCGAAGTTTTGTAATGAGCGACTGGAGGGAAAAAAAGGAGATAAAAAGAGGCAGGTCAATAACATCAAAAGAGGACGTCTCCCCACTTAAAGACAGACACTCCTTGTTCACTTGCAGGAAGGTCACGGGAACCAATATGTCGTTACCATGGCGATGCCATGATCCTGGAAAAGTGATGGTATTTAGTTTTCTACAGTACCGGCTCGAGACTAACAGCGTCTGGAATCCCAAAGGACGCAGTAAACTAACAACAAATAGGCCAAAAATAATGGTTGACTAGTCGTTCTTAAAAAACAATATTCAAACTGCTTGAATATCTATTTCTGCGCATTATGTCCATGCTACAGTTTCTGAACTGACTGCGAGTTGTTCCTGCTGCAGGCTTTGAAAGGGCCTCAAAGGTTGAGGAACAGCTGATAGGTGACGATACCTCCGCATTGCACAACAACAAACCTACATAAGGGGGCAGCTGGATGGAGGGAGATCGCCAGGGAGCTGAACGTCTCCTACTTGCTGACTGTTTTGCTCGTCTTTTTCTGTAAATATAACAATACAGGACTTGAGAACAGCAAACGTCAGAAGAGAGCAAGGACTACTCACCGGTCCTTTAAGTGGTTTCGTCTCCGGTCCGATCTTTTTCTAGTGTTCTTCCAACGTAACGTTTAACAGTGCTTTTAAGACACGGCGTCTCTCCCCTTGGTGGCTACGTTTTCTGCCATTCATTACACTTATTGTTGAATTAATCCTCGTTGAGCTTGACCGATCCCCACTGAAAGCCTTTTTTTGACGCTCGTGTCTCAGAGAACAGATACGTTTCCATTATATTTAATGCATCAATCCACACTGACACCGTGAGGCCTTTGCAGCGTCATTCAGCTGACATCCACCCTGCATCATGTTCTCATGCTTCTGCACTACTCAGCTCCTCAACAAAACACGAACACCCACGTATTGTCCATGCATCCATGCTTCTGTTACTGAAGTTGCTGATCTACACGCTCTATTGTTTTAGTCAACTTTAGCTTTGATGAATAATGTTTTTGTAGATTTCAGCTCTTGCACGGCCTCCCTCCTCATCCCATTCCCTGAGTCGGTTTGTGACAGTTTATTTGTTTATTCAGAGAGCCACTGGATGATCCGCTCAGCAAACAGATGGAACATCTGCGCGGGAAACTGGTGAGTTTCGCTGACTGCGGCTTAACAGAGAAAGAAAAATAACGGTAAAAGTAAAAATGATAATTTTATGCTTTAAAAATAAATATTTTGGTTAGAATGACTGTTGTTGATGGAATAAGTGCGGCAGAAGTGGACATTATACTGAATTAATCAAGACAACGGCGAATTAAAACAGGAACAGATTGGAAAAAAGCGAGGTGTCATAAAATAATTTGTTGAAAATATATATATAAAACAGGGGAAGTTAGGAATTAAAGCCTGGTTCTGTCTGTAGTTAAAGTGAATACAGGCTGAGTAAAACACTCATTGAATGACACTTTTAAATGATATCCCCCTTCCTATGTGATCATCTCCACAAAGACCAAAAACAATGAGAACTAAATAAGTGCTGGCTCTGTTATCTGTTCCCCTCGAGTGCCTTGTTGGGTGGCATGAAATCTCTGGAGAGGGAGGCATTAATTATGTTTAACAACGAAGGAGGCTAGACATTTAAGGACCGTGACAGCGAGTGTTTGTCACTGATGAAACTGAAATGTTAGCAGAAAGCAGGGCAACGCTGTCAAGCGCTTCGGAGAAATGTACCATTATTCCAGGGCGGGACACTGTGGCTCCTGAGGGACGTCGATATTCACTCACTAATCCTCCCAGGACACCTTGAGTCCACAAAGGACAGTTTATAGAAATAGTGGCTAAAAATACCAAAGAACCCCAGTGCCAGGTGTGTGTGTGTGTGTGTGTGTGTGTGTGTGTGTGTGTGTGTGTGTGTGTGTGTGTGTGTGTGTGTGCGTGTGTGCATAATGAGAGGGAATCAGCTGGCTGATTGGGCAGTGGTGGGACAGAGCTCCATTCATTAGGGTGCAGGAGCGACACAACAACAGAGATCCCGAGTGGCGCCTGCTCTGCCAAAGCAAATAGGATCGGCTTTTTATTCAATCTACCTGTTTTCCATTAAGATAATTAAGGTAGGCGGAACCGGAGAGACAAACAAAAAGTAAAAGCATCCATCTCCCTTTTATGCTCCAGCGTGCGGGGGAGGTAGAGAGAGGTGAGGTGAAGGGAGATCGGCCTAGTGGAGACTCCTAATTGGCTGAAGGGCCGCGGTGCAGTGAGGGGGAAACACTTCACTCTTTCTTCTTCCTCCTCCTCACTTCCTGCTCTCTGCATGCATCAACCTCCCTCCACGTCTCGCCATTTCTCACACACACACACACACACACACACACACACACACACACACACACACACACACACACACACACACACACACCGTAGAGTGTACAGAACGCTTAACATGTTTGCATTAGCAAACTCATTATCCGCTTCATACGTGCGCGCGCCACACCTCCGAGAGGTGTTGAAGAAGGCAGCCGCTCATTGTGTAGCCGCTCATCCGGGGGCCCGCGTCGCGGGAGATGGCCGCCGTGGAGCAGGCTGTCGTTTGTCTTTTGTTTGTTCTTTGATGAACAAACGTGGGAACGAAAGCTGATCGCTGTTGCACCAATTGTTTGCCGGCAACACAGACACGTCACCCGTCATCCATTTCCTTGTGAGTGAGGTTCGACTACCCTCGACCCCCAGAGGTCCGTCATACAGGTTGTTGCTATTTCAATTTGTTGCAATTTGTTGAGGAATTCGATGGCCAAAGTGCAAAACCTGCTATCTGCAAAATGATCCACGAAAAGTGGGGAATAACCTCCTATCTGCACTTTGTATATATATATTTTTTTTGTATTTTGAGTTATGTATTGGGTATCCTTAACAAATAGCATTCTGCAAGAAAGTTTTTTTTGTATTCTCAAAAAACTCTTTTTCAGATAGGAGGTTTTGCTCTTCGGCCATCGATATGCTTCCCCTTGCAACCTGTTTTCACTCCCAATGTGTCAAATACAGCAGTCATTGCTCCTCGCCGTCTGACACAAACACACCTATTAGCGTGTGGCTCGGCTTGCAACTCTAATGTCAACACACCCGCGTCATTATTAGACGCTCAGAGCGACGGACGTAGTAAACGGAGCAAGATTGTCCACTCAAGGGGCTGCTGAGGATGTGCGTAGCTAAAAGTAAATGTTCACATTTTGACAGGTTATGGTCGTTTAGTGTCGTAGGCCACGTGACTCACGTGCCCAAACCGAACCTCCTGTGAAGACGGCAGTTCATTTTTGAAAAGACACTGTGCATGTAACGAGTGCACATTAACTTGCTGTCCCTGACGGGTCCAAAACAGACTCTGTGTCCAGCTGTGTTTTATCCATTGACAATAATTATCGAAGAATGTGCAAAACATTTAAGGAAACACGGCGGTATGCGTCGACCTCCGTCAGAGTGCAAAGGGCCTTTCTTCGTGTGGAGCGTCACATTCACACAACACAGCCTGAATATAAGAACCCCGAGTCTCAAACCACCGAAACAACGCGCTGAAATTGTCGTCTGATTCATTTTCCTTCCTTGCAGCTGGTTGCACGCAGTATTAACCTCAGATCAGCACTCTAAAGATATTCAGACGCCCCCGTGGAACCGCTCGGACGTATTAAAAGTGATAAGAGGATAAGCTGAAGAGCAGAGGATCAAATGATTCTGTATGATTGGAATTGTGGCTTTTCACCGTACGGTATACTTCATGATGAATTGATTAAAGGCTTTTATAAGTTAAACTGTGACGAGGAGTCGTGGTTTACCCAGAAAAACTCAAAACTGGTGCTGATGAAAACCTCCACCGAAACAAGATGACCATAACCAAAATAAACAATTAGATATTATATAAAATAGTAATAAAAAAAAAAAATTCTTTGCATGCATCTTCTTCTTTTGCCTTGAAATGGGTTGCCATTCGTCTCTACGGGGCTGAAGATCGGCAATGAATTTCTGGCCACCGATGCAAAGTGAATATAAATTATACAAACATCTGGAGCAGCCGTAAAAAACGGCGGCTTAGAGTGGAACGCCTCGTGGCCACGCTGGGATGAGCTGACGAAAGGCTTCTCCGACTCAGACGCACAATGTCTCTATTTTCATATCTCTGTACCCTCCTGGCCATTCACTGTCCCACAGGGTGCTATCCGCCAAGACAAATACTGCAGGTTATTAACTAGATTTAAGAAATTTATGAAATAGCAATTGCAGCCAGGGAATAAGCTGCTTATGCTGAATGTTCACACAATGTGCGGGCACAGCCTCATAATCTATTTAGAGCCAGAGCACAGCGGTATTTCACATGAGAAAAAAAAAAAAACGTATTCTGATTAAAAGATGACATCTCAAAAGCTTTTCTGTCGACCGATTTTCCCGCCACAGTTGTGTGACCCCATTTCAGGAAACAAAGAGGATTTCTTGTCAGCCGGGATAATCAGAGTTGAGAGGATCCTTATGTTACGGATACGACGCGGTGAAGGAAAGATAACACGACGGGAACTGAAGAGTAGAGGGGCAGAGTGTAAACACCAAGGAGACCCATTCCTACCACGTATTGGTCCCACACTACAGTACACAGGGTTTCCTGTAGTTTGTATTTTATTATGTTCTCTGCCAGGGGTTTGGTGTGTGTGTGTGTGTGTGTGTGTGTGTGTGTGTGTGTGTGTGTGTGTGTGTGTGTGTATCTCTGTCTGTCCACAGCTAATCACGGACACTTCTGCACCCAACTCGATAATATTTTGCTCATTTATGGCTGCATGCTCAAGGACCTCAAAACACCATTTATTGCCCGTTTGAAATTGCCATTGACTGATTGCCAACTCCTCACCCGCTACTCGTAACTAATTAGCCGGTTTAATCAACATTTGATTAATTCAGCAATCAAGTCAAAATATCAATTCTATTCTTCTATTCTAGCTTGTTCATTATAATTTATTGTTTATTTACTGTTTTCTTTCTGGTTTAGATTACTACAACAGCCTCACAGACTTATCAATAGTTACATAAATAAGTTGATCTTACTTTTGTAACATACATCTTTTACGAAATTTAAATCTTAGTAAAATATACAAGATATCAGAAAACAATAACCTAAAAATAAATAAATGTAATATAAATAATATAAAGTAAATGGAAATAAAGTAAGCAACGATTTCACATAGGGAGTTCTGGGGCCCCTGATTTAGTCACTCGTGTTATTACTTCTATGATTTTGTGGCTTTTAAATTTTTTTATTTATTACCAGATTTTTCTATTGTCATTTGAAAAAAATTTGAAATCCAACATTTGCAGAATTCCTCTTTCTTTGTATCACTTTGTATTGAATGTGTGTATACCACATCAGTTGTGATTGAAAGTACATGAGGCTTTGTCAAACTACCAAAAGGTAGCCCTGCGACTCCTTTGGTCAGGTAGCCACGCATGCCGTGGTCCCTTTCTGGCATTTAATTTATTTGATATGAACAGATGAATCGATAATGATTAAAAAATATATATTATAGCCGCAGCCCTATTTAGAGTTAAGTGCTAGATCAATATTCAGGTTACTGATGTGTGCCCAGTTGTATGAGGACCAGACCTAATCCTGTTTGGATCCTGAGTGTCTGTGGGCCCAACGCCAAAGCCCTGCTTATTTATTCATGATTTCTGATCCCTTCTCGTATGGCTCTGACAGGTCAGCACTCTCAGAGCCAGACAGCGCTCCCTTAAGACTGAGCTCAACAACCGACCAGAGCCTCGTTTCCTGCCCTCTTCCCGTCTCAGTGCCAGAACTGTGTGGTGGCCTTGTACAGACCGGTTTTATTGTGTTTACACAGACTGAGTTCAGTCAGTTGGGAGGATCATTTGAGCTTCCCTTTGGGGTTTTATTGGCTTTTCTTATTGACGCTTTTATTTTCTCTATTAACACTGGATTTGGACACGGTCTCCTCATTTGGGTAATTGTAAATCAATTAAAAACATACATTAGATTAGACTGAATATGCTGGGAGGATCACTCAATAAAGAGTCTAACCCACATTTTTCTGTATGAATAAAAAGGGCTGTTGTTTTAATTGACTGTTACCATCTACGGTGGCGCTGAGCTCCAGAAAACATACTTCTGTCCTATTTGTTTTCTTCAAAGTAAAAATTATACCATAGCTAAATATAATACGGGTGAGTTTGCTGTTAGTTCACTGTTGATAGTCCAGCTGTTAAAAACACCTGGGGTTTTATTTCTAATAAAGCACGTAGGTCTGGATCCATAGTAAAAGTGTTTGGGCACACAAAAAATGAAAATGGCTTGCACCAACCCCCCCAAAAAAAATCTGATTTATAAAACTGTGCAAACACTCACCTGCAGACAGTGTTTACTTTATAAATTACAGTCCACCTGGAAATGTTCGCATGTGGAGCCGACTCATCCCAACTTCTGCGTGCCCACTTTCAACCGTTGTTAATGGATTAAATTGTAAATGGAGATTAACTGATGATCCATCAATTATTGACATCCCTACTCAGACTAGCAATTATTATTATTTAAAAAAAAAAAAAATAGACAGATTAAAGATTGAATCTACAAGACATGAACCGTAATGAAAAATGCTCACCATGAAATACCAGATGTTGCTGAAACACTAATTGATGAATTGACTAATGGTTTCAGCGCTAATTCAAAACACAACATTGCCAGCGCTGCCTTGTTGCATTAACGCAAAGCAGCTTTCTCACTGGAGACTCACCAGGACAACTGGTTGTTTTTGTTTTTTCCTTGTTTAGATGTAATGTTGAATCCCCACAGGGCCGCGCACTTCTCTAGTACACGCTTGTTTTGGTGTTCCCATTTGGAGGAGAACTGTGTAATCCGTTGTGTACACTGGAGCACGAAATGCTAATCTCACCCAGATGGTCATGTGTTAGTTTAGACAGGTGGAGGGCATATGGACGACAGACCACTAACCCCAATGCTGCTTCCGCCACCTAGGAGAAGGCTCAGAAGCATGCTGCATGTTACTTCCTCCCAGCCTGCCAAGGACACACACACACCCACACACACACACACACACACACACACACACACACACACACACTCCGTCCGAGGCAGATCAGTCCGGAGAAAGAACGCTGGACTCCCGTATCCACTCATACAGCTTTTCTTGGAGAAAATTGGGGCCGAAGAACTGGCATGCATGACTACATAATCCCAGCTTTAGAGATGTGGGAGGAGAGGCAGAATCGATGGCAAATGAGAGGGACAGTGCAGCCGTCCATGGCAACAGATGAGAGTCTGACATCAGGACTCATCCGGGGAGGAGGAGGTGGGGGGTGGGGAGTAGACGGAGCAGAGTCCCGCTGCGCATCGACCTCTCTACCTCCAGCCTTTTATTTTTCCAGCCCGGTGCCGGACTGCTGTGACTGACTCAGTGGCTGCTCCTTTACTGACCGTCACAACAGTGGGTCAGGCTAACTGTGACATTAGAGCAACGCCGGGCCACGGGGCACCACGGAGGCAGCCACCGCTCACTCTAGCAGACAAGGTCTACGTCTGGTTCAAGGGAAGGTTCGTCTCCGGATTACTAATCATCAGCAGTGGGCAGAAACATCACAACGACGGCAGCCTCTTCTTAGTCAATTATGTAGCTGAATCACGGGTTGTTTGGGTCTTTGTTGATGCGGATTTTTTTGTGAATGTGTTGCTTTTTAAGTTCTTTTTAGAAGTAATTTGCCACCAGTGATAGCCATTATCTCTGGCACATTAATCATCATAAAGACAAGTCGCAGACTGAGGATTCCTGATAGGTAAGGCTCGATGTTGCTGACCATAAATAGGGTTGCAGATTTTTTTGAGAGCGTGCGGGTTAAAGATTTTACGCGCAAGCCCATGATGATCCCCCCCCCCCACCTAGACAATGAACCTGCTGCACTCCCCACAGCGTTGTGATGTGTGCATGTACGGAGCGGAGTAGAACTCTACCAAATGATCCATTTAGCCGTTTCCGTGCTCCAAAAGATGTAAGCGGGTCTATAGCTGATATTATTTTAAAAAGCAACGTGAGGAGGAGGCTGGCGGGGAAGGAGACACCACTGGTGATGAATGTGCAAAGCAGGGGAGAGACAATACCATGCTGTTCTGAAAAATATAGAACAAAGGATGCGACCAATTCATGTGCTGGTGCAAACAATTAAGAAAGTTG
Organism: Ophiodon elongatus; assembly: GCA_016806645.1. NCBI lineage: Eukaryota > Metazoa > Chordata > Actinopteri > Perciformes > Hexagrammidae > Ophiodon > Ophiodon elongatus. The sequence continues at coordinate 1,030,833 of JACSYO010000293.1, read as the reverse complement.
CCAGTATCACCAGTGGGAAAGGTCGTCTGGAGCCCTGATGAAATGGCACCAGCCCTGGTTTAGATCCAGCAGAGGACCTTTATTGTATGCCCTCTCACTCTTATTTCCTGTCACCTGTCTACTCTCTGCTAATGAAAGGCAAAATGCCCCCTGAAACACTCCATTTGCATTCATTTGTGAGAAGCAAAAGACTCATTGAATTTCTTTGCCGTACACCCCCAAAGCCTCCCTTCAGGCCCTTTTACGTTGCATTTGAAACGGTGGTGGGGAGGGCCACGGCAACACATGCTCTCATACATTCCTCAAACTTGATTATATTCATTATTTACCTATATTGTGCTTTACTATGATTGTCTAATGAGCGATGAGGATGTTCCTTTTTATTGAAACAAAAACGGCTACAAAATGCGCGATAATCACGTCTAATAACTTACAGCAATAGCCCGTGAAATCGAATGTACTCGTATGTAGGGCTATAAACCAATGAATAGTTAAATAGACCATAGCCTATGACAACATATGAAATAAAAGACCTGGCTTGACACCGTCTGTCTGTCAATCTCCTCCGCTGCGTTTCAGCACCATGGACAGCGTCGCACCAAAACACCCTCTACCCACAACAAACAGAGCTATCCATCTGAGAATAAGTAAATACAATTACGATTGATGCATAATGAATGAATGTGGGATGACTAGTCTTTATTCCATGGGCTACTTGGGAGTTTTGGTGTAATGCAGAACCAGATTTACAAGGAAAAAAGAATATATTCAAATATTGATTTCTAAAGTTGAAGCATAGAAGCATTCGGGGAAGTCTTACCGTTGCATTTGCGTGCGTGTTGCATTACAGAAGAGCATCGACTAACATTTTAGGCAACATGATGCCAGAATAGAAAGCAGGGATACGTAGAATAAGGAGGGTTTAGTCCATCATCAGAGGACTTGGGCGCAGCACGTCAGCGTCTTTTTTCATGGCGCCTGACGGCCGAATGAACAGCGTGAAAACTATGCTGAGACATGTTCTGATGTCATTTCTGTGCTCTCGTCTGCTCTCTGTGTCGGAGCTCCTTCACACACACACACACACACACACCGGCTGAAGTGAAGAAACGTCAAGGCTCATTCGTGGGGGAGGGCGGGGGGGGGTGAGCATTTTGTTTTGGCTGAAAAAGCAAAATACATGGACGTGTTTCTTTTTTTTATACCTGCTACACCAACCTCCATCTTTGTAGCGTGTGGTGCTTCACTGTGTGCATAATGAGTTTTGCCAATTGTAATGCATTTTTTAACGCAGAGTTTGGAAACGTAGGCCTATATTAACTTGTATACTGAATTAATTAACTGGATATTTTTAAAACAGGATGATGGATAAGCATTGATTTGATTTAATATTAATATGAAATGTCTAAAAAAAAACACAAGGTTGCTCTGTTGCCTGGCATTGCCTCTGGTGAAATGAGGTATTTATTCTAATTATTTTAAAACAGACGTTTCTCATTTTACAAAGTTATTTAAAAGGTTTTATCAGGTAGAGCTATAGTTACATTTATTTAGGACATTTTCATAGTTATTTTTCACATCCCAAATGTCTGCTTATTCTTAGGTTGATTTGCTCTTTGACAAACTACTTGCATTATTATACTATTATATTGTCACAAGCCTCTACCGGCGGTTTAAAATGATGATATATAATTACTTCTGGGACAGTAAATGTATACTGTGCAACAAAAGCCCATTCTATTGTCCTCTTGTGGGGATGAACAGGTTGGTAATCGTCTCCATGGTGAACATGGGGTCAGCCATGCAAACTATGATTCATGTGCGCGTATGACTGTGCTGTTTCTATGAGATGATGACTCAACGACCGGTCCAGAGTTCTGCTCCCGTCTCCAGCTGCTCTCAGTGATTGGACTTCTCACAGCGCACACACACGCTACTGTTAAACAAACAAAGCTGTTACCAATGCTGCTCCTCCATCTCTGCACGGGGAGAGGAGGTGGCGGCTGATTCAGAGAGAGAGTGAGAGCGAGAGAGAGAGTGAGAGAGAGAGAGAGAGAGAGAGAGAGAGAGGGGGAGAGAGAGAGAGAGGGAGAGAGAGAGAGGGGGAGAGAGAGAGAGAGGGAGCGAGAGAGAGAGAGAGGGAGGGAGAGAGAGAGGGAGAGAGAGAGAGAGAGAGAGCGAGAGAGAGAGAGAGCGAGAGAGAGGGAGAGAGAGAGAGAGAGAGAGAGAGAGAGAGAGAGAGAGAGGCAGACAGACATGAGGGAGAGGATGTCGATGGATGCATGAGGGTGCGCAAGGTAGCCTGCGTCCAGGCCTCAGTCTCAAGCCTGAGACGCAGCTCCCCGCTTGTCCCTGTGGAGCTCAGGATGGAGCTTAGTGTACGTCAGCCAAGCGCACGGGGACATATGTGCCATTATTTATAGCCAGCAGATCCGCTGAGAGGCCCAGGGGCTGCTTAGAGGAGGTATTATTTGAGAGCCCAAAGACCTTTTCTTCTCAGGAGAGGTGTTAATGCTGCCATCAGAACAGAATTACAGCGCAGATAATCGAGTGCGCTGAGACCAGTGTTCCCTCGAATCCCACGCGATGAGCTGGAACAGGCGTGGATGAGAGACAACAGGAAGTCAGTCACTCGATGTGACGTGACGTTTTTGGGGTTTTATTGCAACGCCGGAATATTTAAGAAACTGAAACAAGTCGGGTCTTGCTTGATACATTTCACGCGTTCGCAGCAGAGCTCCGTGGCTCATATTCCATTTTGTGCACCAGTGAGGTAGAGCAAGTCATAGCTCTGACAGATTTAAGCTCTGCTTACTGAGGGATTAGCAGTTTCACTGTGGCACCCGGCCTGGGAACTGGTGATGGACGAGGAGGTAGATTAACACACACACACACACACACACTAATGACACAACAATCAGGACACGGTGCCGCTCCGGCTCCTGCGGGTCAGCCACCGCTGGCATGACACCCTAATATCTGTTTGGAGGGGTTAATAGTAAGTCAATTAGAGTATGGCTCTAATCTGCGTGAGGCAGAGGTTATCTCTCAGTAGACAGTGGGATTAGGGTCGGAGGTTCCCTCACTTGGCGTGCTACTTCGCCTCAATCCACGCTGCCTGCCTGTACATCACAATCCTCTACAAGAAAGCTGCAGCCCAGTAAACAACTCCCGGGCGCCATAAACCCCCATCGCCACCGAGAGGGGCAAACAAGGCCATGCATTATTCAGCCCCCCCCCCCCCCCCTTCACATGGTTACCTGATCAAGAGGCATGGGAAGAGTCAAGGTCGTGAACTATGAAGTGTCTCGATGAAGGCCATGCACATTTTAACAGTTCTAGCCCCCCCCCCCACCAAGGCCAGACACAAACAAGAAAAGGAGCATTGAATTCCAAATGTGCACATGTGTTCAATAATCAAGCTGCAAATAATATGATCAAGCAGCAGATTTCCCTCAGGTGGATTCACCTGCTGCAGGTTCAACCTTTCATCTGCTTGTTAATGACTGCAGGGAAATACTGAACAAGTTCATGTGGCTTTTTTTGGGGGGGGGGGTTCTCTCTCTCTCTCTCGCTCTCTCTCGCTCTCTCTCTCTCTCTCTCTCTCTCTCTCTCTCTCCAATCTATTAGGGACTGTAGATGTGCTGTGCAGCCGTCTGCCTCTGCAAATATGAAAACGCTCTCAGAGGCTATATGAGTATTGACATTTGATGTTGGGTAAACACTCTCAGCTGTTCTTCAGCTGTCTGGTAACAGTAAGTCAGCTGTGGGAGCTGAGGGGCGTTGTGGATTTTATCCTATACAGAACATTAAGATCCAGCTCTAAGAAGGGGGTGGGGGGGGGAGAGTAATTGAAATTCTCAGCGATGATATTGAACTCTGATGAGCACTGCGCGGATCCCGGAGTCCATTTCAGCTAAATAGGGCACTGTGATGAAGGCGGAGCGGACTGACAGATAACTGGAGAGGCATCTAGACAACACACATCACACATCACACAAACAGTTCGGTCCAGTTAACACTTCAGAGGACCGCGTCACATTAACATCCCTGCCTGGGCTCTTCTTACGCACACAGGCACCACGGCCATGAGCCAGACGGTGGAAACAACGTGTGGTTAAGTTACCACGGATCACCGGCACCGCGGCTCACTGCGACTTCTTACCTCTGAGGCGTTTTGTTTTTTGGGTTCCTTTTTTTTCTTCTTCTTCCAAACGGCGTCTCTGCCCGCGAGATGCTGTCGACGGTCAACGCGCTGCACTTTTCATTTCGACATTAATTCCAGTGCCGTTTGTAATTTCCATTCCTCGTCCCCGGATTCCCGGTGTTGTCCGATCGCTCCTCGTCCCCCACCCCCCCAACCCCCACCCCGGCCCCCCTATCCTACCCTCCCACCCCCCCGTTGCGCGTAAAAAAAGGAAGAGATTGAGCGAGGCGCGCCCCGCTCTGCCGCTCACAGCCCGCACACCGACCGCGCTCCCGGCGCGTCCATCAGCTCCAAATGTGCGTTGTTTTTAAGTTTGAGTAAACGCAACTACAGCATGGGTGAACTTTCCAGTGAGTCAGACAGGTTTTGGTTTTTTTTTTTTTTCCTGTTCTGATGCGCGTTTATAAAGAAAAACGCCGAGAAAAAAGATAATATCCTCCCGGAGCGGAAAAAAGGAAATAGGTTTGGTTTGTTTTTTTTCTCCGCGCTCTGTGCTGTTGTCTGCGGGTTGATGTGACTACGAACATCCGCAGCCTCGTAGTCCTCTCCGTGCACCGACTGCGCCCTGTGTCGACTGCGGGGAGAGAGGGAGAGAGAGAGAGACAGAGAGAGAGAGAGAGAGAGAGAGAGAGAGAGAGAGAGAGAGAGACGGCAGATGGACTGGAGATCCGCGGGCATGTGACACATTTCAGACGCAAACACCGGGCGTTTCGTGTCACACTCACTCGCGCGCGCGTGAAAGATGTTTGCGGAATGTTCGCAATGAAACTGATGCATGAGAACAAGAAGCAGGTCATGTTTGCAAAACTGGGAACTTTCTCAAAAAGGCACTCTTTATGAAAGGGTTCACTGTAATGGCTTCACTAATGATCATTTGTGATGAATGGATGCTGTTTATTGGTGGACCAATCTAATGAATCCTGTATTTAGCCGCAGAGTCGGGTTAGTGCGGATGAATGAATACTCAAAGTAAACATGACTGCATTTATGCACGGGGTATTTCATCTGATTTCATGTGGTTCAAATTCTCCATCAGAATATACGTTTTCACATAGGCCTCCACAAACTCAAAAATAAATCTCCAGTGTTTCTGGTTGTGCGTCTGAACTTCTCTTTCTTGGATCACATGACAGACAGACTGAAATATGATAGGACAAATGGGTAATTGATAGTTTAACTTTTATTCTCCGTCTTAAATTATGATCTGGATTTCACCAATCTAACTTGCGTAACCTAATTTTTTACTTGACTTGAATTCGTTGACCCCCCCCCACCCCCAAAAAAAAAAAAATAATTAATTGAAGCAACTTGAATTTCAGGGTAATTTTGGTATTTTTCAACTTGGTGTCACGCTTTTCTTTTTTTTAATTTTGTGTGTTTTATTTTGTATTACCCTGCCTCCTGTGTCCTGTGTTCACTCTGTTCACTTTGTATGTTTTCCCGCCTTTGTGATTCTCTGCCCCGCCCCTAATTGAATCCTCCTGTGTCTAATCACCTGCACCTCCCCAGTGTATTTAAACCCTGCATGTCTCCTGTCTCAGTGTTGGTTTGTCTGCTCCTGTTCCCTATGTGTGTCCCTTGTGCTTGTCGTTGTAGGGTAAGTTATTTATTTATCTTTTTTTAAATAGATGCGTTGTGTTATTAAAATTGCCATCCAGTCAACCTTCTGCTTCCGTGCTGCTCTGCATTTGGGTCGATCCCCTGCTATGTTTTTGCCTCCCCGTGACACCTGGACCGTATACCCACACGTTTTTGTCTTAAGTGACAACTGGGGACAGCAATTTTTGAAATTGGTCCGGTATTGTGGCATAAGTGTGACAACCAGGGAGGACCCTTTAATGCTCAGTCGGAGACGAGCAGATTAAAGAAGGATAATTTTAGTCTCACAGGTACAGCTGGCAGATCACAAGCAAACAGAACTCCGTGACAGCGAAGACGAACTAACAAAAGACAAGCGGTGGTGCAGAGACTGAATACTGTTTCTTTCCGTATGAGTTTATGCACCATTAATGCGCATGACTAACTCAACTTCTTTTCCGGAGTCTTTGTGCTTTCTCTCCTCGCAGGTTTGCATGGATCGTAGTTATATCTGGACCCTGGTCATGCACCACGTTGTTATTATTGATAGTTTCATTGCTGTTAGTATTGGCAATACCATTACTGCTTCTGTTATTATTCTACTATATCCACTGTTATTTTTGGTAGTTGTAACTTTTTCATCATGCCTACTACTCAATATATGAATCATTTATGTCATATGCATTGAATGTGTTGTAACTCTGTTATGATGATTCTGTACACATTACATCTATTGTACTTCTGTTCATCCTGGAAGAGGGATCCTCCTCTGTTGCTCTCCCAAAGGTTTTTCTCCCCATTAAAGTTTTTTTTGGAGGGAGAGTTTTTCCTGAACCCATGTGCGGTCACGGGACAGAGGAAGTTGTATGTGTACAGATTGTAAAGCCCTCTGAGGCAAATTGGTAATTTTGGGCTACACAAAATAAATTGAATTGAAAATGAGAGGGGATAACAAGGAACAGGTGAAACTCATAAGGGGGGTGGGCAACAGAGGCAGGAAGTAAAGCGAGACACACGAGGAGACGACTTTCACATTAAAACAAGAAACAACCTATAACAATAATGCAGATTGCATAGGCTGCAATGTAATCGCTCGGGGAAGCTCGCCACCGCCAACGTGCGTCCACTAACGCTGCTTGTTTTTTTATGCAGAAGAGTTCAGATTGAGAAGTGGGAGAGAGGAGTGCCAGTGTTTTGTTTGAGCACAGAAAGTGGAACTAAAAGATTTCCAATGTCACGGCTGAATGAGATCGAGATGAGAGCAAAACAGAGCGGATCAAGTTAAAGGAAAAAGTTGTATTACTCCGTTGGGTTCTTTCCATAACGTTGTCAGACAATTGTAATAAATAAGTTGAGCCCATCGGAGGCAAAAACAAGCACTTTTAGTGGTCGTACATTGACAGTGAGGAATTATCTTGAGGGATAACATTACAGCAGCGTTCTTGTTCAGTTCCCATTTGTCAATTAAACAAAACTATCGGCTATCGGTCTGACGACGGAAGGCCTCTGGGAGAAAGAGGCTATATTTCTGGGGTTCTGGTGGAGACAGCGGATATCCGAGCCAAGACTTGCTTTTGAGTGCACTGCTTATTGTTTAATGTCCGATTAGCAACTTCAGATGCAAAACATGGAGTTGGAGTTGAGAGACGACCGGATTGTTTCACATTTAGCCAGTTTACAAGCACATTTTAAACCAATTAAAACAAAATCATCGATCAGACGATAGCTGGTGAGTTCCCAGATTGCATCTCGTTTGCTCTCCGTTTACCTTCATTCAATGAAAACCTGCTTGAAAGTGATCAGTACCAAATACCACATGGACCAAAAACAAAACGGAACGCTTCCGATAGCAACATCTTGTCCTGTGGCCTACAGATTCTGCAGAATCTTTTATTTATAGCGTAGACTGTATCTAAGAAATGGACGTAGTCATCGTGAAGTCCATCCATTGGCTTGTGGACTGGCGTTTTGAAGCCTTGAGTTCTACGAATTTGCCGTCGCCATCTTGGATTATGGCTGTTGCCATGTTTCGATGAACGGAAGTTACCATATTTGTAATGCGTAGGAGTGACTTAGAGACACCGTATATGTCTCTAATAGAGACCTGTCAATCACAGTAAGCCTGCCCTAAAGCATCCCCTGCTTTATGGTCTGTTTGAGTCTAAATGGACCATAATTTACTAAATGATCATCATGCTGTATTGAAGAATACTTTAAACTAGAGATTGAGACATAAACTCATGTTTACAATGTTTACTGAGGGAATAAATCAAGAGAGAAGTAGTCATTTTTTACTTCCATACCTTCTGACTTCTTTTTGCTTTTTACCAGAGGAGTCGCCACCTGCTGGTCAGTAGAGAGAATGCACGTTTTAAGACACTTCGGGTAACGTTGGATGCTCTCAGCAGAGACAATAGAGAGGTAAAATACTTTCATATCAGCTGAGTCCATCTTCTCACTCCAGATCTCTCACCCACTCATCATAGGCGCTCGCTTGCTTCAGGATCAGCAATCACTTTCTCCAACACCACCACCTTCTTCTTAGTGCATGTAGCACCCTGAGGTGTGGTTCTGTCCCGTGATCACATCGAGAGGTATTGAAGCATTACTCACACAGCTGATTAAACAGAATAACACATTTTAGTGCTTTACATACTATGTGATACAGTGACATTTAGAACCTTTTCTTTTGAAAGGTGGATTATGTGGAAAAGATGTTGTTTGCACGTCAAACACCTGCAAGAATAGCTGGAGGTTTTGAATGGTGCAAAGAGAAGGGCTTTGTCTTGTACTGTGAGAGAATGTAGGAAAGGTCCCAGCAGCACTGGCTGAATGTGAAAGCTAATCTCTAATGCACTTTCATTTTTACAATAAACCATGTAGGAGGAGAGGAATCAGTGAATTCCCAGGCTCTCGTCTTTGAACGGAGTGCCACAAAAATATGAAAGCTCTCACACAAACAGAAACGGTCCGAGCACTCCGAAGCCCTGGAGGGAATTGAACTCCCCACATCCTCACAAGCTCCATTCTTGCCTGAGCAAAGGCTTGACGGGGGTATGGTTGTCATAGTTTGTCACCATCAAACCTCATATATTGAGTGATTACTGGCAGTCTATATTCTCTGTGAATTCATGCGACACGGTGGAAACACACTGCAAGATCTCCATGCTTTAATCTGAAAGGACGCGTCTGTCAGCCTAAACCTGCGTCCCCTCAGTTATTCAGAACCATAACAGACAACTCTACCTGCCGCACTTTTTTCTTTTTTTTAAAAGATACTTACTCATGAATGTTTTTTTTTTGTGTTGAATGTTTCCATTCAATTATCGAGCAAACTTTTGAAATTTCAAAATAAAGACATTTTGATGCGTTTGGCTGGTTTGGAGAGAACAAACTCGGCTACAGCGCAGTTTGGGATGAAGACCTGCATTTGCATGTTATGGGACTGTCCGAGAAGACAGAAACAGCTCATCAGCTGTTGAGGGTTCACTACGTCTGAATTTATTCGGCAAAGGCGTTTCCATAATCAACTCCAAGCGAGGGGTAAAACCCCTTTTTTTTTTTTAGGAAATGTTGCCGTATCCTGACAGCTTGCCTAATGCGATACATCCAAAATGTGCAAAAAAATAAAATGTGAATGGAAACACAGCTTGTCTTGCATTTCACTGAGGACCTTTCAAGATAAATGATCCACTGCTGGTACTTTAGTTAAAACAAACAGCTTTGGGAGATATGATTATTTACCCTAACAAGTGCCCGAGTGCACGTGTGCTCATTTACTGGACATCTCGGCCTAATGCTTTGCTGACTGTGTGCATTATGTAAACAGAGCTTTCCATTAGTACCGAAAAGAGGATGAAATCACCTGTAGAGCCCTAGAAGCTCGGGCTGCGGTGGGTACTGGGTCTGCATGAAATTCGATGCAGGTAGCATTGCACTTCCATCTATCCATTTAAAAAAAAAAAAAAAAAAAAAAAACGCTGGACGCTGAATGCATTTTAATCCCCCCTTTCCTCTGAAGACTCTCATGAGGAGCCATATGCAAAACACAGGGGTGTCCGCAGATGGCCTGTGGGACGGATACCTGCGCTCTTTGCATAAGCAGGCGGGTAGCATTCTGGCAGCGGGGCTCTCATTTCCATCCAAGTAGCATCAAAGTGATGCTTTTTTTTCCTGTGACACCAGGGAGGGAGGGGAGGGGAGGGCTGCAGCGTTTGCAGGTGGCTGTTTTTTTTTTTTCCCTTTTTTTTCCCTGGCACCTGCCACAGATGGAAGCCATGATAGAAGAAAGGACCGGAGAGGACACTCGTCGAGAGATGCCCAAGCCCTTTCAGAGCTGAGGATTAATAAGAGGTCGCACCAGAGCACATGATTCCATGCTCGCCGTACGGCTCAGAGGTCGGGTCGAGACACCAGACAGCAGAGCATTTGTCTCAATTTACTTTCCATGTGCATTAGAACATAAGCCCCCTCTTTAGCCTTAACAATATGCCATTGCATCATAAATCCTCCACTGCCTCCACTCAGCCCCAGTAAGGGTTAAGAGATAGACGAACATGTGACCGTAGAGCTGGGTAGTGATGAAGACTGACAAGTGCACTATGACTGTGATTAACGTACTCCAAAGCAGTAACGATTAGCCAGAAAATTGTGGTTTCTTACCATTTATCTGTCTCCGTACGTGTTGTCTAACTTACAAATGTGATGTATTGCACATTTTTCCTTTTTCAGAATCACCGGGGCTTCGATGGAAACGAAGAAAAAATTTGGTTTATAAATTACAGAAATGTGTGATTTAGGTGTACATCAATAAATCCAGCCACAAAATGTATTTTACACAATTCTGAAGGTGTCACACTGGAGGATGTGTTGAGGAAGCAGCAACCAGGATGTCGTGTGAAACATGCAGCTCATTTTCATTGGCGTCGACACAGTCGTTAGATGCATTTTGTTTTTATTAAAGTACATAGCTTCTAAGAACACTGTCTTAACCTGCCATCTAAAAATAGACTTGTACGTTGGTAAAAACCTGAGGACAGATGCCATATAAAGACGGTCTGTGTACTGTATACTGGCCAACCCTTTGGCTGGACAAATGTCACAGTGACTGTAAGGCGATGATCCCCGGGGGTGGGGGGGGGGGTGTGAAGTCCAGTGTGGAGGACTGAAAACATTTTATCGACATAAATAATCTATAACAGTTGTCTGTTTTTTAATAACCATGACATATATATGAAAAAAATAAAGTAAAGTATAAGCAAAAGAGAATAACTGCTTGTGTCAAAATAATCAAATGTCTTGCCACAGTGGGTTTAAAAGGACGTGTAGGGTTTATTTGGTTATTTCACGTTATGGCTGGGAATGCGGCTGAAGTACTTCCAACAAATGTGAACGTGAGCAATGTATAAATCTATTTGTTTAGGTTGTTTGAAGTTTTACCTCTGTGCCGGAACCAAACCTAATTCTCTCACTGCACCTGATTTGCTAAGCAATAGGTGTATTTCTAAACTCTGGAGAGAGTCGGGCTAGCTGTTTCCTACTTCCAGTCTTGTTGCTAAGCTAGGCTACTCAACCCATGGCTTCAGCCCCAAAAGTTGCCATAGTAAAAAAAGAAAAATTGATCACATTGTTTCACATAGCTCAACCATGTGCTAATTATTGACAGAGGATGTCGTATGCTGTACACATTTTGAAGCCCTCCGAGGCGAATTTGTGATTTGTGACATTCGGCTATACGTATAAAATTGAACTGAACTACCTTTAAATTTCAATCCACAAAAATGTAATGAGCTCCAGACAGGAGAGATGGTAATATAAACTCTGGCAGATAATAAATAGCTCCAACCTGAACCTTTTGAAGACGGCAGAAAAGTATTCAAGAAATCACAGGTTGCCTCGGGGGCGAGAGGAGCTGAGGCCATCCGTTAAATTATTTGATTGGAAGGCAGGTGTTTGTTAATAGCTGACAGCTCCTGCTGCGGGATGCCGTCTCCCCCCAAGCAGAACAAACAGTTGATGAGAACATCAATGTTTTCATCAGGGAATCATGAACGTCTTCACCACTGCTAACTCATAACAACACAATTAGGAATCGAGGAGTCTAAAAGCTGAAAGTAAGATGTAACTATTTTCCATGTAGCTGCAAAGTCTGTGCACAGAGGAGGGAGTGTTTTCAAAATAATTTTTTAGCGAAGAAAAGTAAAGTCTCAATCCGGAAGGAAGGTTGAAATGGAGAGGAATTGATAGAGAGAGAGAGAGAGAGAGAATACTTTATTAATCCCATGCAGCATTTTTACATAAGAAAAGAAACATTTTTACATAAGAAAAGAACAATATATACAAAATAGAATAGAAGAAGAAAATAAGAAAAATGCACACTATATACAACAAATAGAATAGAATAATAATATTAAATTAAATTAAATTAAATTAAATTAAATTAAATTAAATTGATGAGTTTGTTAATTGGCGTAGTTTGATCTGCCCTCTGCGTCACACCGCACAGGGAGGGGTGGGAGGTGAGGAGGAGGGGTCAAACAAACACATGACCTTCGTCCAGCTCTTCATGGCCCCGGCCGAAATAAAAGAGATCGGTGGCATTTTGACGCGTCAGTCAGTGGAGTTAATGTTAATGTTAACCGAACTAAGTGATGTTTTTTTTGTGATTTTTGTTTGTTTTGTCAAATCTAACTGCGTATATTGACGGGACGTCCCCGTCACGTCCACAACTGATGCTCGGGGCTTAGGAGCTCGGACCAAGCTGCATTATTTGAAGCATTGGGGTGAGAATGTGCTGAAATATAATCCATTGATTAATACATTGAGAGCTAATATTGTACAGTTTGACGTATTGGTGTTGCAAGATGTAATTTATGCTTCAGAACAAGACGTGAAACTTTTTTTTGAACACAGTTTTACCGAAGTTATCGTAATGTCTGCAGGAACTTCAACACCCTGTGGATAAAACAAACTTTAGAAAATTTAGGAGAAAAAAAAGCCCGTGGATCAAACATGAGGGTTTGAGGATTACAAGCTGTAATTCTCTATTAGCTAAAGTTGACATGCTTTGACTGGAGAGCATGTAGCCCAATCTTTATGCTGCTTTGGCTCAGGGGCAGCTGGTTTAAATCTAAAAGCAGTGGGCGCGGCGTTATGTAAAATGTGAGCAAGAAAACAGTTTTACTGGGTTTGATGTTGAAATCCAGTACTCAGTTCTTTTTTCTGTGTGTGTTACAGTGTTAGCATCAACCAGTCAGAGCTGATATTCAGACATTGGCAAAGAAAAAAAAAGACATCTTCAAGCTTCAAACCACCCTCTTTAGGATTCAAAGCATACCGCGGGCTGTTTTCAGAACTTAAAAAAGAAAAACCTTGGCATGGAGAATTTGAATGGAAGTCAATGGGCATAACCACGACTTACGATGTATGCGGTGTGCCTAACTGTTTTCTCTCTGTTCATTAATCACGGGGGCATGTCAACAAGTTCAAAGTGTTAGGAGTCTGGAGTTCGCATGTCATCTGTGAACTTGCATTGACTTGTTGCAGAACAAACGCCTACAGTGAGAGTCAGAGAGGATTTCAGACTCCCCCTCGGAAAAAGTTTGAAGTTATGCCAGTAGTGCCAACTCATCGCTCGTATACATTTCCAGGAACACATGAAGCCCAAGAATTCGCCCTGAATCCTAATGAAGCCAGAGACAGGAGCCCTCGCAGGGAGACGTACAGACTGAAATGTGGTTTTTGGTTTTACAGCTAGAGGAAGTAATGGTTGTTTACTTTAGCAAGTGAAGCCAGGGCCTATCACTTGAAAGTTGAAAGTAAAACATATCTATAAATGATAGATGATGAGTAATTATGTACATTACTTTGGTGGATGCAAAGTTTTCCCAAAAGGGTTACGGACATGTAGCAACCAGCAGAAGGTAAATTCACGATTCACGATTCACACATCTGTGCGCTAGCACTTCTTTTACTGTAGTAGCAGATAATGTTACCGTGTGTTCACGTTGTAAAGCTGCAAGAGGACTCATGTACACTGGACCGAGAGGACCAGGAAACACTCTTTGGATTATAGGAGAGTAGGAGAACAGCTGTCCTTACAGAAGGGCTTGGATGTCTCTCTATCATTATGTACAGCTGTGAATTTATGGCTCCCATACCTTCAATCAATCACACGCACTTGTAAACCATCATCTCTGGGATGTCTCGGTCGTCATTATTTCACGTCAGAAAGATGATCAATGATTGACTCGTGGTGCTCATATTTAAAAACACACTTTACAAAAAGCTTCACAATTAGGAATAAAAAGGAAAGATTAGTGATACTATAGTGATACTAAGTGTGTGTGTGTGTGTGGGTGTGTGTGTGTGTGTCTGTATGTATGTAAAAATCTCCACTGCTGCATAAGAATCAGAAACAGGTTTGCACTTTTGCGGTGATACATTTATTGACTATGACTAAAGGAATAATGAAAAAGGGCACAATTTCATCACTGTAGGAAAATGCACTGGTGGCATTTTGTTGCATACAAACTGACTTGCACTAAACCCACTTGTTCCAAACATCCCTAATGGCAGCGAGTTTGAGTGCAGGTCTAAACTACCTCATGTCTCACTTGCATGTAAAATGATGAATGTAAATATGAATTAGCTCCCTAGCGTTGGTAATATGTCTGCCGAGCCTCGAGAAAGACTCCGGTCAAACGCAGCCAGCGCACGGGCAAAGTGCGGCGGATAGAAACGCAGGAACGCCGTCCAATCGCTTCACGAGGGCAGCGTGACACCATTGGACGGGCTCATCACAATCCTGCTCGACTTTTTGTTCGAGCATTTGATTCATTATGTGTTGAGATGTAGAGAGAATTTCAACAAATATAACAGAAATGCTTCTGAAATCATTTCCATGCCCCCTAACTTTGTATTTAAATGTAAAGGTGAAAATGGTAAGGAATCAATTTAAAATTCAAGCAAACCTTTACAATTGTTTTGAATGCCTGTTGAAATGTCAGGAAATGAATGTGAATGAATGATGAATGTGGGCGCATAATGCAATTCGAGCTGACTTTCCCTCTACGGTTATGTACAGCAAAAATGACTTATTGTGTGTTATGGAAAACCGTTTTTAACAAAATTGGGACTTCCTTGGTGACGTCACATATTCAATAAGACTGTTTCGATATCTGATGCGTCATTTTAATGTGATAAATGACCGCTGTAATGAATGTATGAACCGAGCGGAAATCAACCGCAGGTCACGTCACATTCATTATAGATTTACTTTAGAAGTGAAACGCAATTAAACAACGTGTCTTGGTGAAGACATTCTTGCACACGGCCTCATTAGAATATGCCCCGTTTTATTATGCAACGGCTGCGCTACGGCTAATGTCAGGTCTAGACTGACGCGGAGGCTGAGGTTGGCTGACCAAGCACTAATTGGAAACATTAATCCGCTTTATGTCTCCTTCTGCTGAATGTCCCTGGTGTGGGCGGCACCAGCGTCCCAGCATTCTTCAGCTGCTTTAAACTGTGACAGAACATGAGCTCCGTTGGTGGCAAACAATGGGAAGTTAACATGTTGGGGAGGATTGAGCGGGGCGGGGACAGGGAGTGTGCCCTAAGCCATTTTAGGCGAGTAATAACTGCATCGTGCTACTTGGAAGGAGATGGCAGGTTTGTGAAAGAACAGCGGGGGTACTCTTGAGATTTAGCCCGCCCACTGATTCCAAAGCTCTGCAGGGAGGTTGGCAGTTCAAAGGCCCGGCGGAGCGGCAGCCAGCGCCGGGTGCAGGCTCTTTCATCACTGTCTTAAAACCACGGAGGAGGGGTGTAAAATACTAACAACATTATGTATGTCGGGTGCTCGACATGATGGTGGAAGTGTGTTTTCGATGTGCCGCTGTCCGCGGTGCTGAACACCGCAGGCTGAGCAGGGTTCACTCAGACGCTCTCCGTGGTGCTAAAGTACACGGCTGAGTTGCAGAAACACTTTCCACGATGCGTACTAATGGTTTTAAACGTGAGCTGCATTTGGTGTCACCATTATGTAAATAACTACATTTCAAGTTGTATTGAATAGTAAGTTCGATATAGGTTTTGGTGAGAGAATTCATACACTCGGGATGATAAAACATTTTGAGTTCCCCTTAAATCATAGTCGGTTGCTCTAATGCTTCCCTGAGGAAAAACAGAACTTTACTTTTACCTTTGGAGAAATCTGAGCTGTAGAAAATAATTGGTATGTTATCTGTTCTGTTCAACCCTGGTATTTTCAATATTTTGAGGCATGATGAACTTTAGTAAGCAGTAATCAGCAACCCTTGGAGATTGCTTAAAAAACAAATCAGTGTGTCCAAAAGTTTCATCCCATGAAGAATAAAGGCATAGAGCACTTTTAATCTAAGAGACTACGGCATCCTAAAGAGTACTTTGTGCTGCACACTTCAATCTGCAGTAAGATGGCTTTATCACTCCGAGTGGGAACAGTGATGCCGGGCACTGGACTGTCAGGTAAGATGGACGTTCAAAGTACAAACGGTTTCAGATCTCAGAGAACAAAACTGCTCTAGAACCGTCCCCCACAACTGAGCCATCACACATCTGAGTGGCAGCTTATGTCCCCATATTGCGCATCAAGCAGATTGTGCAGATTTGGTTCTCGTTGCTTTTGATGTATGATACTTGAGTCATCTTATTGCCAACCTCAGAAGAAATTGTTGGATCTCGTGAGTTTTGTTCTTCGTGAAACTGGACAGAATGCAAACAACCGGGCACACTATGGTTATGGAGATGAAAGAACAGCTGGAGACCTCGAGCACACGTGTATCTAGTTATGAACTCAGGATGAACCAAGGCAAGTGACAGTTGGAAGCGTCTGACTGGATTTTTAATCTAAATACAGGATTTAGATAGTTTTCTCCCTCACATCAACGAGAAGTGGAATCCACCATTAGAGTGTGAAAGCCGACATGAGAACACAGCAGTGTACATTAACGAAACGGCAACACATTCGACAGCGGAGTCACCCAGATGTTAAAAACAGCGCACCAGAATCATTTTTAAGCAAGAATTACTCTGCGAGGATCATGAATCACTCTTGTTTACTCCACTGACTTACATAAACCTCAGACCAATGCCGCGCACTGCACTGATAATGGAGGGAAAATGACTCGTCGCCAGGTGGGAGAGCTCCCTTGTGTTTGCCTCAGTACTTCTGTGTGCTGCGCCTTCATTCAGTGGGAGCAGATGGCTGTTTCCATTGATGATTTTAATGAGCGCTTGAACAGATGTGGCAGGTGTCACTCATGTGCTACAAAGAGACACGTATGAGAGGTTCAGTGGCGCTGTTTGAGGGTGTGTGCATATGATGATTATTGAACGTGTTTTTTGGGGCTTTTTTCTTCGACATGCTGTACATACCGTACATGTGGACAACGATTTCACTGCTCTCTGTCTTACAGTGTCCTTTTCCAATTTATCAGGCTGTGTGTGTGCAAATTTAAAAAGGACTTGAAAAGCTAGAGAGATAGTATTTGCTGTTTTATTTTAGCGCTCATCTGTGAGAAAGTTTTGCTTTGTTTTTCCTGCTGGTGTAAAAGACATCCACCTGCCCAACAGTGCAATATCTTGGAAACCACTGCTCGGATTTCTATTAAATTAAATAAATGGAAAATGTATTCTGCAGTGGTTGAATGGCACCCGACCGGAAAATTAGCACCACCATCTCCATTCGGGTGGGGAGGATTATTTTTTGTCAACAGCTGTTTACAAGGTGAAAAATAAATGAATACTTATATATTTAAGAATATTGTTTAAGATTGTATTCTGTTTGGTGTATGAGTTACGCAATTTGATAACACAAAAGAGAAAAGTGTCCACAGGATGTCTTTATTGTTGCTCTCTTGTAGGTCAAATTAGTTGCGGCCATAGAGATAAAATGAGAGAGGAGCAGACGTTGAACTGTTTGTTTCATTCTCTGAACTTTAAGTGGCCTGATTTCATTTATTTGATATACTTTTTTAAAACCGTTTTAAAAAGAGCATTATAAAAAAAAAAAGTGTGTTCTTATGAAATACATTTCTGTGGTTTCTATAGGTGCAACTCTTTTCTTTGCATAGCCGTCAGTCTTCCGAGTTCTTCTTCGGTTTATTCCAACCAAAGCATTATTGTAGCTGCTGTGAAATAATAAAAAAAAAAATCACTTTCAATGTCCCAGACAATGCCTTCACTTTCGTTTCCCACTAGCTAGAGTGTTCAGAACAACAAATAAAAGCCTCCCTGCAGTAGATAGCAGTTGAATTGCTATAACGTTACATAAATCAGTGAAAGAGAGCAAAGCAGGCTCGTATTCATACAAAAAAAAAATGTCCTACATTATTATCTGAAATGATCTGATTCGGGTGGCTGTCGGTGTGTGCGTCTGGTTTCAGCACTTACTTACCTGTGCTTGTGTATCTGACAGTAAATCCATCCTCTGCTCCGGCACAAACAAATAATCACACACAATCGCTGGGGCTGAGGCTCCAGCTGACCCGGAGAGAGCGCACCAATCACCCTGCCAGCCCCGCTCCGGATTGGGCTTTATCCTTGATAATTTGGCTCCCGCATCCTCTCTTTCTCCCCTGGCAGTTTACGGCCTCAGACACCGGAGAAACTGGCGCAATAAACAAGTCCAGTGACAGCAAAGGTGAGAGGAAACACAGTCCTTAGAGGAGACAGCTTTGGGGATTTTTTTTTTTATTGCTGTCTTCCACTGTTATTTTACACAGGAGAGTCCAAATAAGCCTTGAAGGAACACTATCAGGCTGCCTCTGCTGTCTGAAAGGCACTCACAGAGGCTTCCACCTCCTTCCTTTTGTTTAAGACAGACTTATTTTTCTCAGTTGAAAGGGTTGAAATGAGTTAGCTGGGAATTCGAAACGGGTTACTCACATATCTTTAACTCAGTCAAGTTGATCCATCAGACTTGTGGGAAGTGGCTGATCGGTGACTGAAAAGGGATGAGACACTAATGGGGTGGACAGGCACAGTTTCTGGTGTCTGACTCTGGATTTGCAGCTAATTCGTCCCAGCTGTAATTACAACCAAATCAGGTCATTAGCTGACCACAGCAGCCCGACGAGCAGCAACACGTGTCAGCTGGAATGGTGATTAAAAAAGGTCCACTGCTGAGAAATCAAGACACAGGATTTCAACCGACTATTATCTCCAACTGACTGACAGGTCTATTTATTGGTGTTTTCTAAAGCTGTAAAAGTTAAGATTTGTATTACACCAAACCAAAAGCTGATGCATACAGGCGTTTCAGGTGATGAGGAAAACATTCAATCACGTCCTCTTGAGTCTTCTTCATTATTTTGATGCGCTACAATGACTTCTTTTATTCCATTACAAACCAAAACGCTAGTTGTTCTTCATCTGTTTTATTTGCCGAAGAGTAGCAGTTGAGGCCAGCTTTTCTGCCCTTTTTAGTAATATGTTTTGTCCTGTCAAGAAATCCCATAAAAAATCTGTCTCTATCTAACCGACCTACCCAGTCTGTGGCTCTAGTGTGACGTAAATCTAAAAACAGCTCACAAATGATATATATATATACATACACACTTGTAAATATATATATATAGATCTATAGATCTAGATCTAGAGAGAGAGAGAGAGAGAGAGAGAGACCATTTGGCTACCAAAGCGCTCCAACTCTTTGTGTCACTGTATCTAAATAACCTTCCTCAAACTGGAGGAAAATGTGCATTATTTTTAGTACTATTTGTAGCTGTGGATAAACACACATCCGTGTCTCAATGATTGATTTGAATGAATGATTTCTGGCCGTGTCGCACCGCCGAATTGCCATTTTATTAGGGTTGCACTGAGGTCAATAATATTTTGGAACACCCCTATAGACCTCTGAAATCCCACAATTCATGTTTTTTTTGTTTGCCTCTGTGATTCTTCTCTGTCATCACACAGAGAAAGAAAGTTTCATTCTGATTGTGGCATTAACATACTACACGATGTTATGTCACGTGACGGATTACAACACACACTCACAGGGAGAGTGACATCATTCTCTGCTCAGGATGACATTACTCCACCATACCTTTACAAATAGTTGTTTGCTGCTATATTAATGCTCTGACTATCGTATGGAGAACCTTTAAGAATATAGTAATGACTCCATATCTCAACGTTTACGCCAACATAGACAAGAAGTTCATAAAGTGCGAAGAGAATAGGGACAATTTGACATTCAACATTCTGACTGCTGTTAACAGTGAAATTACTGGGTAGAACTTTGAGATGACATCAAAGAAAAAACATCTATTCAAACTCTTTCCATTAGTGGACGACCCGCTCCAGCTCCTGAGCCACGGCCGCCTGCATGTTTACACAAATAAACAATGATGATTTGTTTCTGCAAATCAAATGTGGAAATGTGCCTCCACAAAAAGGCGAATCAAAAGCCAATGAATAGGTAATTTCACAAGTTGAGTTGAGTGATTAGGAAGAATCTCTGCAGTGTTTTTGAGCAGGGTGATATGTGAGGTTTAAGTAAAGTGCTGCATCATTTATAGAGGGATTAGTGTACAGTATAAATCTCTCTCACAGCATTAAGTCGACAGGTTCATTGATTATGAGGCAGCTCAGAAGCGTTGACCGTCAGACGTGTGGACCTTTGTGTTTAGAAGCAGGCTGACCCACTTTTCCTGACGGAGCTTTTTATCACCTCGTTTTTCATCAGCTCCACAGCCTGCCACGGCAAGCCGGACTTTGTCAACTGTCCGAGACTTGATAAATTGTTCGAGGGGCGCTCATATTGTGCAGTGAACGAGTCAGTGAAGAGAGGGTGTGTGTGGCAGCACTGTGGGGCATAAACGCAGGATGGGACAGATAGAAAGGTGGACTTTGTCTCAATTGGTGGCATCGCTGAAGAGCTAGTTTGTGTAATCCGGCCTTCTTTTAAATCATTATCATCATATAAACCAAAAAAAAAAAAAAAAAAAGAGGAAAAATCTTGTCCAGTGTTTTAGATATTTTATTAAAGATCTGCATAAAAAACATTAGGCTCGGCATCTAAAATAAAATGTAATAAAATACAGAAATTCGAAATATTCAGAAATGTATCCCCAGCTCATGCCTAAAATGTAACACATTGATTTTACTGTAAACAATCTACTGACATATCAATTTTTTTTTTCCCCTTAAAGAGGCAACTATACACACACACACACACACACACACACACACACACACACACACACACACACACACACACACACACACACACACATATATATATACTGACCTGATTTTAGAAGAATGGCTGTGTTGGAAGCTTCCTCTCATTTTTTATATATATATATATATATATATATATATATATATATATATATATAGTGCTGTGGCCTCTTTAAGGGACAAAAATGTATGACGTAATGTAAGATAACTTTGGGTGTATATGGATTACATTATGATCTAAAGTATGTCCAAATGTATCCAATGATTTGTATAGTATTTACTTTATATTGTTTCTATTTCATTCTATTACAATTGAAATATTTTTATACGTGTTCTACATGTGTGTAGAGAAAAGGTACCATTGTGTTCTACAATGACAAACAAACCGTGTAACCTAATGCACTGTTGTAAAATTGCAAATGTAAGTTTGTTTGCATAAATGTCATAATTTCCTTGTCACCCATTCCTAACGCTGTTCTCCTCCCTCTCTTTGTTGTTATCATTATACCTGCCGCCATGAAAACCATCACAGGGTAAAAGTTCACAGTCAGCAGGGAACATCATTACACATCATTTTCAATTTTCTCTTGGTAAAAGATATCCACTGTGTTAATGCTGCCTGGCCTCTTACCTGCCCGTCACTAAGAGTCCTCTTCAGGCTTCACTGAGAGCTTAGTCAGGCAAAAAAACACGTTACCTACAGAGGAGGTAAGGCATCCCAAAATAGCCCATGCATATGAAATCTATTCATATTGACGAATGTGTCAACCAGCGCTCACTGACAGAGAGAGCCTGTGGCATAGGCGGTATTGGCGAATGCTTGGGGTGCCATGAGGGGAAAGGAATAATACTACGGTTTCAAAATATTACAACAAAAAAAGCCCACAATAACATAGATACATAGCCTGTTGAACAAGCCCCTTTTTTTCTGGGTTGCATCACCACAGTTACTGGTGGTGGAATTGGCCTGGAACCAGCTACCATGCATGCCTGTGTCTATTACAATCAACTGAAGCCCCAAACAATGACGGTAGGGAAATTATGAATGAGCACGTGTGAAAGGAGTGAGTGGGAGGATGTATGAGAAATAAACTACAAGCTTAAGCACACAAAAGTATAGTCTTCAGCTACGTATGAAAGTAGTGAAGTCAAATCAACTTTCATTTCCAAAAAGATCCCTAAAAATATAAAGATGAAGGGGGTTAACACAAAGTCAGATCCCAGAAGTCAGAAGTTAAGTCTGGCTTCAATCTCTTCAATGAGCAGTTCATGAATGATTAATAATGGTTCCAAATAGAGAATAACTGCATCGGCATGTAACAGCTATTGTAAACGCATGAGGTAAACTAAACGCTTCTATTGTGTACATCAGTGTGTCCTACATTAGACTACAACATTAGCTACTGATGATCTATAGGACAGTTCCAAGAGAGAAAATTGACATACAGCTGATTTTCATCATCTAAATATTTGAAACTGTGACATTCCCATGGTGGTGCCACACAGTCTTGCATCTTTAAAAATAAATAAGAGACATGAAGCTGAATTAATTATAGATATAAACTTGAAAGATCATCCACACAATTATGAAATGTTCTCCTGAGTCTCCTGCTGTGGTTATGCGAGGCCTCTTTCATACAACAATTGTGCATTCATAGACATTGGTAGCATCAGATGTTTGCAATCAGCAGGCTTTTAATATCTGTACTTTGATGCTGAGCTTAAGAGCAGCAAAGGACAAGAGGAGTCTTATAGAAAGCCTTTATCTTCATTGCAGACATTCAACAAGAAATGTTGCTGTGCAGCTCTTGAAACGGTACAGTTAACATTCCTCACGTGCATCTGCCATGGTACTAAGATTTCAAAAAGTAGAGACTTATCAATAATAAAAGTAAATGCCATATGCTACTATTGCACTTCCTAAAAGCTATAACTGCACACATGTAGTTATTGCACATGTCCTTATTTAAAACGGTTCCAGCTTGAGACCTGTGCGGTGGGGGGTGATGATGTTGGTGAGGTGGTGGTGTGGAGTTCAGTTCCATGATGGCTCTGGGGTTAGAGCCGTTTTTAAAACCTGGAAGTCTTGGGGATCTTTAATGCTCCGGAGCGCCTTCCAGATGGCAGGAGAGAAGATGTGTTTGTAGGGGTGAGCTGCTGCTGGCTCTGCAGAGGCAGCGTGATCTGAAGAGTCCAATCCTTTTCTGGGATGGGTTTCTGACTCTAGAGAACTCGTCTGGCTGCTGCTGAACAGTTGGTATACCGTACTGTAATACAGTATGTCAGTACACTCTATGAAGCAGTGCTAGAGGGGCACGAGCAACTGGAGTTCCTAAGTGTCCTTAGGAAATAAAGGTGTTGTTGAGCTTTTCATATCAGAGCAGTGGCAAACCTCTCCATTTCTACTCCTGTGCTGTTTGAAGGAGATGGGTCCTCATGTGTGTCCTTGAGTCGCCATCTTGAATTACAGCCGTCGCCATGTTGTTTTTTTCGCATGACCGGAAGTTACCATATTTGGAATGGGGAGGAGCCGTATATGTCTCTAGTAGCGGCAGCAACCTGTCAATCACAGTAAGCCCCGCCCTAAAGCACACCCTCCTTTATGGTCTATTTAACTCTAAATGGACCATCATTTACTAAATAAACATCATGCTCTATTCAAGAAGACTTGAAATTAGAGATTGAGACCATAAACACATGTTTACAATGTTTACTGAGGTAATACATCAAGTGAGAAGTAGAATCATTTTCTCATAGACTTCTATACAATCGGACTTCTTGTAAACTGAGGAGTCAGCTGAGAGAATGCAAGTTTTAAGACACTTCCGCATTGGCTTCACTCGGCAGAACCGGTGGTTGCCTCCTGGTGGGGGATGTAGTCGTCTGTATAGACAACGTGTTCTCATTCCAACTTGACACATTCTGACGCTTTGTTAGACACCTTGTTTTGATTTTTAGATTAATGCAACTTCAAAATAACTCAAAAACACTTCGGGACATGAAGACCAGTCTCTGTCACTGGTTTCCTGTTTGAAAGTTCAGTGTTTTGCCCTCCCTTCCACCCTGGGTGGATTATCTTGGTCTTTATACTACATCATCTCACACCCTGTGCATTTTCTCTGACCGTCTAATAAAGACGCAGATAGGTTAACATTGTGGTGACTTGAAATCCCAGTGCGTCTCATACAGACGCCTTGTGCGTTGATATCAAAATGCAGAGCATTGGTATTTGAAGACCTGGGAATGAGAACAGGCTGGTATATAGGGAATAGATGACGGGACTTAGCACTCAGCTTTGTGGTGCAGGGTCAGGCTTAGAGAGGGGTCAGGAACCATTGAAGTCTGACTCTCTGTGGACGGTGGGACAGAAAGTCCTTGATCCCGATGCACAAAGAGCTGTTGAAATCCAAGTCAAGCAGTTTGGAGAACAACCTGCTGGGGACTTCAGTGTTGAATGCAAGGCTGTAGTCTATAAAAAGCATTCTCATGTATGTTTTGTTCAAGGTGGGCCAATGCAGCATGTAGAGCCGTGCAGAAGGCATCCTTTGTGGATATTTGCTCTGTAGGCGTACTGGTGCTATTCCAGGGCGGGGGAAGGGTGGATTTGATGTGCTTTGAAACCAACCTTTCAAAGCACTTTGCTATGATGGGTGTGAGTGCCACTGGTCTGCAGTCATTCAAACAGCTGGTGTTAGTGGTTAATGGTTGATTAAAGACAGGCAGCATGGGACAGGGGCAGGCGGAATATGAGCATCGTCTCTGAGCCCTCTTCCAGGAATCTCTTCAAGCCCTGCTTTCTTTATATTCACAGAGCTGAGAATTTGCCTTGGTACACACTGCAGCCACCCATACAAAGTCTGTACTGCATTGCATGCAATGTGTATACCATTGCGACATACTTCCCATGACATGGCACCTTGAACTTTGACCCTCTTGTTCTTGTCGCTTCTGTTTGTTCACAGGATTGTGGGTCACAATGTCCAGAAAAAAACATACCAGTATTTTTTGGCAAACTGCATTTGACATGCTATGTATTGAGACTTACTAAATCTTGTTTTCTGGCATGCTAAATATTCCTTTAGTGGGGGTAATGGATTGCAAAGGACTTGGAGGAAAGCCAGAGTTAATATACTGTGGAGCTGAGGAGTAGATCGCTGACAGGTGTGTGCAGAGCCGGGAGCCTGGAGAGGTGACGAGCTGATTGATGGCAGGTTCAGGTACAGTGGGCGCGCACACACACACACACACACACACACACACACACACACACACACACACACACACACACACACACAGAGACAACCACAAACACAGACAAGCTGGGGACACGGATGACAAGAGTACGGAACACAAGGGAGAAGGAGACGCAGGGAAACAAACCGTTGCAATGTCACAGTGACAAGTTGTGTCGACCCATTGGGAAAGGGGCCGGTCTACCTGGTGACCAGTCCAGCCCTGAACAGAGCTGATTAGAATTCAAGAGGACTGTCATGGTGATTCATTCCATGTCTTTGCAGTTCAATACTGATCACGGTTTATATCTGTAAAGTGGCCTGAATCACACAGCGGCAGCCCAGGCAGTGTGATAGAGATACAAAACATGGGTGTAGCAGACAGTCCTCAAAATGTCTTCTGTCTGAAGCTAATGAGATCGGAGGTGTTGAAGAGTTTCATCCATCACCTGCGAGTCGAGCTTCTTTTAAACAAAGTGTTCCCTCGCTGCTCTTCATCACACTGTTGCTCGGACCGAACGCTTTGATTCATCATTTCCTGAGTGCTCATAAAAAAAAAAAACCCCTCTGTGACCAAACCTGAAGTTAATTAGTGAAAATGGGATCACTGCTTTGAAGAAGGAACACACTGTGATACTGACTGATGAATGGGAGCCTTTTATATGAAAAATATAATTGAATGCAGCTTTAAAAAAAAAAGAAACGAATCATTTGTGAGTAAAGGTTATTCCACGGGTACATCATTTCTGCTATTATCAGACCAATCAATCAACCTTCTGAGTTATTTCAAGTCCTGTTCAGTGCAATTAATCATCTTGTCCTCTATCCACTGCCTACGTTGAAAAGAAAATGTTGACCCCTTGGAAAATGTAACTTTTTGAACTTTTAAGAATTTTACTTTCATGTATCACTTGTATTTTAAACGAAGTTACAAAGTTCCTTCGACTAAAAATAAGAACTAAAACCACTCAAATAGGAAATAAAGACAAAAATGTCGCGAAATTCATGGGAGAGCTTTCCGGCCACAGCATGCACATAGCAAGAGAAGAGAAGAGCACACAGTTAACAAAGGCGAACAGTGTGAGGGCGCACATCGGTTTAACTGGTGCCTAATTAATAAGGATAGCTGATGAAACAATCAGAAAAGATACACTACATTGATAATTGTACAGTGAAAAACCCTCGTCTTGATAGAGTAGAGACAACCAAAAGTAAAATCACAAAATAACGCAGATAAAGAAGCACTCAATGTACAGCGGGTCCACAACAGCAGACTATAATTTAACATTGTAAGTTATAAGCTATGTAGCTATACTACCATTAATATTTCATATGCTGTGTGTTTTTGAGAATATCGATTTGGAGACAGAAACTGAGTCATTTCGCTCATCACCCGTCACAGCGTGGAGTCATTTCAGCCCTTTTAGTTTGGATCCGCTTTTCCAATGAAAACGTGATCGCGCTGTCTCACAGAATATAAAATAACAAGTATTTGCCAGGTTGCTGTAACGTCCCCCCAGTCTGACATGTAGTTCCCCCGATAGTCCTCGTGTCAAAGTGTGGCGAAGTCCCGCAGAAGGTCCGTGTGAGCCCGCGGGTCCTCACCTTAGCTGAACACTCAATTCATTAGGGTTGATCAAACTGTCATCTTGGCAGCCGGGGCTCCCATAACAAATCCCAGTGAAGGTCAGGAATGAGGAGAATATCAATTTTGGTGACAGAAACTGAGTCATTTGCCAATTTCATCTCACTCGTCTATTCTCAGTGCTCATCATCTGTCACCGCGGGGAATCATTGTTAAATCATTGTCATTTATTCAATGGTGATACAAGGGCAGCTGCTGCCCCCCCACCCCACCCCCCCCCCCCCACACACACATGGGCTTCTACAGAGGAAGCAACTTATTACATGCAGTTTGGTGCAATTGAATGGCTGTTTCAGAGCCGTGTATACTTTCGAGTAAAGAAACAAACTAGTACAATTTTAAAACCCTACTGTTTGGGTCAAAATGTATCCCCCAGTATATTTGCATCTAAAAATGATAAAGAAGGTCACACTGTACATGACATTCGTTAAAAGAGTACTCCATTGCTTTAGGATTGGACTCGCATAACGGAAGGATAGAAATCGATGCAGCAGAATATCTCTGGTTTCTCA
Source organism: Ophiodon elongatus (assembly GCA_016806645.1). Lineage (NCBI taxonomy): Eukaryota > Metazoa > Chordata > Actinopteri > Perciformes > Hexagrammidae > Ophiodon > Ophiodon elongatus. The sequence continues at coordinate 1,003,425 of JACSYO010000293.1, read as the reverse complement.
TCCATTCTTCTTCCTTGTCAAAGCCCGGCGCCGGGGGCCCAAGTAGATCAGCAGGTAGACTTCCATAAACATTATCTGTTTGATGAAATGGAGATCATGAGCATGATCAGGAACATGAATTTCCAAAGATGAATTATTTTTGGTAATGTATGCAATTTAGTTAATTGTTGTTGACAGCAACTATAACCTCATTCAACGACATGATAAAGCCGATTTTTCAACCAACGGTAATCAGGAATACAGTTGTTTGTTGTCTTTTACATTTATTATTGAATATGCAAGGCAAACTCTAGGAACACGTTCGTCTTTTTTTTTCAGATGAAAACAACCATCAGTTGGAGAATGCATTGAGTTTCCAAAGTTTGTGTAACAGGGACTTTGGCTCTCATCTGTGCTAAAAGCTGCAGGTGGTGGAGGCACATTGTCAAAGCAGCAGATAAATAGAGACAAATTTCAGGTTTAAATGATTACGCTTCGCAACTAATGAGTGTTAAAAGCAAGTGTTGCACTTAACACTCTCTTTGCTTTTAACACTCGTCTTTTTTTTTAATTGTCTTGAATAAAACTCTCGATTCGGTCTGTTGTCGTGTCATGTGACTTGGTGGAGTTGGAGAGAGAAGTGCCGATGTTTATTGGAGGACAGAAAGCGTAGCCTTGTGTCATCCCAAAAGATTTTCAATGTCATGGCTGAGTGTACAGATGGTTTTGACCGTGTGGATTTGAAGCAAGGTTTCAGAACGAGGCTTCTCTGAACAAACAGGATTCAGGAAAAAAAAGTAAGAAAAGCCTTTTATTTCTCTGTAGAGTCGTTTCATAATTTTTTCAGACACTTTTATAACAACAATCTGAGCCCGCTAGTTGCAAAAACTACACTTTTAGTGGACGTACATTGACGGAATTGCTCTGAGCGATTACATTGCAGCCCATTAAGCGTCTGCCTTCTGCAGAGTTCTCGCTCAATACTGGACCAGTTTCAAAAAATGTTGTCCCCATTAGTCACTCAGACACAAAAACATCGAAAAATAGGGTCCAGGTTCAAAGATACCAAAGTTACCCTTTAACTTCAAACTTTACTTCATCCAAAGGAGTGAAACTGAATTGAAAATATTCCTAGAAGAGCAAATAAATTATTGTAGACTTTTGGAATTACAAAATGCTCATCGAATGAACGACAGCATGTATTTACCTTTTGTGAGACTTGATAAAAAGAAGTGTACCTCCCAAAACAAGGTAAACTATTTCTTCAGGCTCTTCTCATTTTAATCCTCACAATAAAAATCCGGTGACAACTACCTCGACTGGGAATTACGTTTTTTGTTTTGTTTACAAGGACTGAATAACGCCAGCTGGTCACCACGCTAGCAGGCGCAACAAGGAGCTATGCAGAAAATACTTAAGATAATGGATGCCTTCACTTCTCTGCAGGTAACCTAGAGAGGCACAGGTGTAGGTTGACTGTGTTCTTCTTCGTGACAGGTGATTTACAATGTAGACTGGAGCTGCTGTGATTCGGGGCTTAGTTTAATTGAAGTTGTGCGAGTATCTATCATCCTAACACACAGTTTGGACGGGGGATGCTATAGTCAAGAAGAAGCTTTTGGAGTTTAACGGCATATGGGAGCCCTGTGGTTTAATGACAGCTCTGCTTTGCTGAGCTCGGCCTCAGCTGCACGGCGCTCAGCTCGCGAAGCCTACAGAGGATGTACTGTGTAACCTTATTAGATACAGGAGAACTTGGGGGAGATAAGCACAGAGCTCAAAGCAGAATTATTCACAGATTAACTCACTTCGGTCCCTTAGGCGCTCAACAGTTGGGAGTTTTGTTAAAACTTCTTCATGCGTGCATACTTTTTTTTATGCGCAATATGAATGTTTTATAGAGGAAAGCACTTCAGTTGAAAAAGGCTTTTTTAAATTCCTAACATTGGAAGTTAGTACTCCTAATCTTTAGCGAGCCGGTGGCTGATTGGGTATTGTTTAAAGGTACAATGTGTAGCATTAAGGGGGATCTAGTGGCATAAATGGAATATAATATTAATAATGACGTTGTCTTAAGTGTTTAATCACCGGGAAATAAAAATCTTTGTTTCTGTTACATTAAAATGAGCGTAAAAGTGTAAAACTACTTAGATTTCGTAATGGACATAATAGACATGTCCTTTCCAATGTCCAATTGTCTGACGTTGAACATACTATTATGAATATGTGATGCACATCAGAAAACAGACACAAGAGAGTTGCCTCATGTTATTCTGCAGTGATGGAACAGCATCCACACTGTCAGGAATCCCTGAGGCGTTTCGAGAATATTTAATTCAAATAAAATGCAGCTCTAATGATCATTGTGCGATGTAGTGTGGTAAAATGAAAATCTCCTGGTTAAATCACCATAAAAAATGAGCAACTGTGTTTGAATAATGTCCGTTTGTTGGAAAGTCGAATGTACAAGCCGGAGGACAAAAGTAAAGAAGTAAACCACAACTCCCAAGATGTACTCTTGTTATAAATATCCCATCAAAGTCTGACATCGGTGACCTTTGCCGCTAACAGTGAGTGAAAACTCAAGGTTACACTTTGTGGGAACCTTATTGCACAATGCAAATTCACCACAGCTCTGATGCTCGGCCTTGACTGCCGCCTAAACATCGACGCTGATCGAGGCTCCTGGGGATTTCTTGCATGTAGAGCCATCAGTCATCAGTCTGACAGAAAAAAGCAATATTTTCTCAGTTGAAATAATAAGACATCCCATGTGTCTACGTTGAGGAGCAGAGATATTATTATCTTTTATAATAAAATAAATATATGCACTTTGCAACTGCCGGCAATCCGGCAATGTGGTATCGTTGATCTTTTTATATGACCAGCAACAACAGAAATGAAAGACATGAGCAGAAAAAAAGAAGAGCAAGAAGCAAACAGCTAAATCCATTTTCTTTTTCTTTTTTTTTTTACCTCTACAGTTGATTCTGTCAATCTGCTGCTGGCTGATGACGACGGTGACAGCACCGCTCTATCACGACGGAGCGATGTCCTCTCCTTACATCGAGAACACAGACAGTGACGAGACAGAGTAGCACCTTTTAGCCGGAGAGTCAAGAGAACCAGAAGAGGAGAGAGCTAAACGCTGTCATCCAAACACAGATGACAGCTCATAAACAAAGTTTATGGAGTCGACAGAGGAGGACGACTTCATTACGCTGCCCTACCTGTACACATATTGCTTTTGTCACGGCAAAAATATGAGATATATACGGTGGAAACCTTTAATCGTAAAAAGGTGGGACACATGTAGGTCTGATCGTAGGACAGTTGAGAATCAAGGGCATGTGAGCCGTGTAGGCTTTCACTTAAACCAGACAGTAACTGTAATGCTCCCATTTCAAAAGATATGATCAAAGTGATCATATTACTGAGCACACAGCAAAATAAAAAAATAAAGTTCCCAAATTTCCCCTCTGTTTTTTTTGTTTGAATGTTCTCATTATTTATTTATTCATTCATTTATTTACTAGGGACAGTGCATATTAATTAACATTTCAGTTTCCACCTCAATGTAAATGTGCCAGAGTTAGCTAGAGAGCTCATGGCCTAACATTATCAGTACAGGAAACACTATAGTACAACACAGTACGATACAATACATTACAAAAGCAGCAGATTTGTAAAAACAATGAGAGTATATGACGGCAGTGCCAGAGATGAGGTATTATGAATATTTATGTATTGTACAACACAGACCCCTCTGGTATTTTGCCCTGGTTACCGTGCATTGTGAACTGATTCAGTGAGGGAGGTGCAAGTCCATGTAGAACCTTAAAGACGAGGCAAGCATCTGCCAAATGTTTAAAACGATCAAAGTTGAATAGATTGTGATTTTGAACTATAAATGGCCTCGGTGATAGATATCGGTCCTTTGGGTCAAGTGTTTTTTTAGTGTCTGTTTGTAAATTGCAATGACCTTTTCAGCAATGGCCAGCAAAAACAAGGTCAAGCGGGTTTGAATATACATAATGGAACGCAATGCCAGCCACCATGAATAAATACATAAAAGCTTCTGTAACACTGACTCATTTAGTCATTTTCAAAAAGTCTCTTCTTTTTTGATTGTAGACATCGTGTTCTCACCACATGTATTTTTTTGAGCACCTGCTGAATTGTCTGTGGCATCAAGAATAAAAAATAATCGCGTGTTGACAGAACGGATCGGAGAGAGGTCAGATTGTTAGTCTTCTTCGCTTACCCTTTGATCCCATACATTCTGACCTAAACCGGGAAATTATTCTAACTTTAGAGTATAATTTACTGAGGCAAAATTCTTACACATGAAACATGTCGGTGACTTCCCTTGGTCTATTATATATTATTCTAAATTATGGACCAATTACTGGTTAATTAGTCAATAAAAACCCACTTAAACGCATCCCTAGAGCAGCATAGAGGGTGCAGACTTCAGCTACTCACTATTCTTTTTATATCATGACAGAGCACGCCTACAGAGTTTCCTGGTTATTGATTTTAAAAAGATCTAAAAACAAAGCTTGTCCCCACGGAGAATCCAGTTAGTGGCTTTGCAGGGAAAGGACTCTCTGTTTTTTATGGCACTCAGTCTTTCCTCTCTCTCTGTCTACACTGCTACATGAAAAGATAAAGCACTGAAGGAGACACGTGGCCATAAGGTCTCAGGGCACTTGTGTAAGATAGAAATAGGGTTGGTCTTATTAGAGAATGGGGGGTTAGAGGGAGGGGGGGGGGACTGATCTCTGATCTGGACCAGCTGGCAAAACATTTAAAAAACAGAAGAAAATAATAAACTATTCAGGTGAATTCACGCTGCTTTCTGAGTGGTGGATTCCATGAAATCCCTCTGGGAAACAAGCCCAGACAATTGGCATTTTATTGGGAGCGGAGGGTATCGGAAGCTGCGGCGTTGCGGTGAATACCCAAACAGGTTGAGGCCAAGCCAGCACTGTGAGAGTGTCAAATAAAGCGTCTTGGGGGCTTTAGAAAGGGCCAGCAAAGAGACAGAGCTCCTGTTTTTCTTCATCACCCAATTTTCAAGGCGCAGAGAGGCATGGTAAAAATAGCAGACCCATAGCTTGTTCTTCTAGGCCAGCACAGCGGCCGTCTCAGATTACTGTGCAGCGACCGCCGGCTGATTAAGTGCTTCTGCATCTGGGCTTTGAAGAGGCCAGACAGACAGACAGACAGACAGAGAGAGAAAGAGAGGGAACATTAGAGAAGTAAGAGAACATTTGAATTTAAAATGAGAGCGTTCGTGCCAAATTAGAGGAGTGAAAACAAGCAGCGCTTTTCAGAGCTGCAGGAAATGAGAGCAAAATAATGGAACAAAGAAAAACAAGGCATCCACTTCCTGACAACGCACACATTGTTTGCTCGTGGACTATTATGTGCTGAACATGGAATGTATTAGACCTTGACAATGAACAGTGGTACTAATAAAAATTGGGTGGAAATCGGGCTAGTTTGTTGTTGAGTTTGGTTGCCTGAAACAAATTAATCTTTACACAACGCATCATCATTTTATATTCTGTTGATCAGTTTTCTGTGTCAGTCAAAAAGGGATGGAAGATAGCTACCGCCGACTACGTTAGACCACTACCAAATCAAATAATCCCTGTAAACACACCTACACACAGGCTTCAGGTATTTAAAGAAGTGACAAAATCATGGTTTCAATTATAAATTATCCAGATACTAAGTCTGAGGTAACACTTGACTTTTCAGTGAGACTGTTGTCATCCGATCAGACCAGGACGCATTAAGATCGGATCTCGCCCTCATCGGGATCCGATCAGTCAGACCACATGCCGAGGTGGTCTGGCTGATCGCATTGAGTTCGGATCTCGACGAGGTGCGGACAGCATGTGGTCACAATCCGGACAGTTGGTCAACTGTAAGTCTTCATCATCTTCACACAATTCTCGAGAGTAAACGGAAGAGTGGAGGAAAACCATGTGCGAGGAAATCTGCCGTTCCCCACATTTAAAGGAAAACAAAGAAAGACTGGAATGGAGTCTGGATCGGGAAACGTATGCGTGTGAAGCCAAACCAACGCAGAACCTCAATTGTAGTATGAATGGATCCAGTACAAGTCCGCAGTGGAAGTCTTGTCTCCAAAATCAAACCTCTCTGTGAATGAGCTTCAAAACGTGTTGGTAGGTGACAAAGCCAGGCTAGCTGTTTCCTCCTGTTTCCAGTCTTTATGCTAAGCTAGGCTAAGCACACCCTGACTCCAGCTCTGTACTTGTCTCATTGCCTCTGTACACACAGACATGACATTAATCTTCTCATCAACTCTCGGAAAGAAAGCAAAATTATTATTAATCTCCAAAATATTAAAGTATGTATAAGAGGAAAGTCTTTAATGTTGTTTAATGAAAACTTTTATTTGTAAGTTAAAATACTTCATGAACACCCTTCACCGCAGCAGAGGATTTAAATCAAATTCACATTTTTGTGGCTAATCTTTCACTTACTGTAGATTATGTAAACATTCAGAGACGTGGGCGCAGACTAAAAAAACACTTTAATCGGACTTTCTAAATAGTGATCCCATGAATTCACTTTGAAGTCATAACCGACACAAACTGATAAAACCTCTTTCCTTTCTCCGAGGAACATGCCAGCTGGGAATTGAATCAGCAACCAGTCCGACTGCTGCTGGTACTTTTTTTTTTTACTCTGCTCTCGGCCTAATGAATTATGTTTGATAAAGAACAACTGTTGTGCGCTCCGGTGAATTCTGAGGTAAGTGTTTACCAACTTCAGTTGTTCAACACGGCTCCTGCGCTCAGAGTGTCGAAAAGCAATTAGCGCTCTGATTAAAGGTCCATCAGCATTAATGAGCAGGCGAGTGCATCCAAGCCATGAGCAAAAGCTGTCAGCACTTCAGCCCCATGGAGAGGAGGCCAGAGAGAGAGAGAGGCCGGGGAAGTTAGTGGCATGTGTGTGCTGTCCCCTCGGTCCAGACCTGGCTTTAATAACCAGATTCAGAGCAGGGGAGTCGGCAGAGAAGTACATTAAGATGTACAGGCTGAAGTGGGCCATTATCCGAGCCCCAGAGCTATGCTGCATGTGGCAACGTCCCTTGAGGAGAGAGGAACCACGAGAGCTCTCAGCTGACGCTTATGGAGAAGCCTTCAGGTGCAGGTGAGTAATTATTCTGGAGTCTCTGTGGGGGCGCAGGATCGGAAACAGCTAGCACACAGCTGAGAAGTGACCGGCCCCGATTCCAGAAGTGAGTGTCCCATTTATTTTCTCATGTGCACATTTCAGAAAAATCCCTTTGCAAACGGTTTTCGGCTTTGGACTGAAGCAGCCAGCTTCGAGATAAATTATGACCTTCTAACAACTGGATCCGAGGGAAAAAATAAAATGTACGAAAAGGCACAAATCTGTGTATGTAATACCTTTTTAGGGGAATGTGCAACAAATCCCATAATGACCTGTTTTAATCAAGACAGGTCATTTAAAAAATGTCTTCTTTTGGACCGTCAAGCGGCAGCGTCATGACTTTAACATGTGTTTTAAAGCTTCTGAACACCCACACACTCAAGGCCTTTACACACCGAGGGCATTCGTTCCGAGTGATTCATTTGCAAATCAACATATTTCTTTGAATATTTTCACACAGAAATTGAATATTACAAGGCAAAAAAAAACAAACAGTAATTTTCTTTCTGAACAAGGTTGATTTTCTTTAGCTTTCTCATTGGGAGTGACTACGTCAACCACTCACGTTGTGTGGTGCGGACAAACTCAAAATGTAGACTATAGTGTACAAATTCAAGCAAACTTTATTACACCTTTCAGCCTCGACAAAGGAAGCGTAGACCACATGGACCACATCCTTTTGTTCTTACCTTTCACAATAAAAGCCCCTTTAGCGTAAATGTTTACCAGATGGAAGTCCAATTAACTCAGAGCATTTGGATGAAAAGGACACTATAATATACTACAGTAGCTTTAGGCTATGCAACAATTTACCTCAGACAGACTGCAAGCAGTGCTCTGGGTCAATAGGATCCTGGTAGTTGATTCGCAGGCGAGTGTTTTGCATTTTCGTGTCATTTATTTTTCACTCATGCGATGTGTGAAGGCCTTTTTTCTGGCAAATTAGACCTGTGCTCAGGTTACAGTTTGGCACGAGTTTGCTGGAATTACCTGAAGCTGCTGGACTCCATGTACCAATTAGGATGATAAAGGTGTAATTGGTCCTGCCCACACGTCCACACAGTCCTAGGAAGGGCTCTAATCACCCAGAATGAATTGGTTAAAATCACATGTTGTTTAGTGTAAGGGGCCTTTGCAGGCTATTTATACCGTGCAATGATACCTTGCTTTTCCTAGAGCTATCTGTTAAATAAATGATGTGGGAACACATTCAGTTACCCATTAACCGGGACAATAATACCTCTTCCTTCCACTACCGAGGGATGGAAGGACCCCCCCGAGGAAGCGACCTCGTAGTAACGACCTCAGTCGAAAGTGTAATGGAGCTCAGGGATAAGTTGCATTTTCGAGACTGAACCAATAGTCAAGCTAAATCACATTTATATCCTGAACAAGAGTGTGTCAAACTTGAAACGAAAATGAAAAGCGATTGATTTTCACAGCAATGGGACAGTTTCCATCACCGACAGAAAGGAGACAAATACAGAAGAACTGACTTTGCTTAGATTGACAAGTTTGTGTTCCATCTCCCTCAAGAACCGTATTACTGTGGAAGCACAGATAAGCCTACAGAGCTTTTGAGATCAGCACTTCACTGTGGTTAGCAATGGAATCAATAAAGTAGCTGTGCTTCTGTACAGATCATTATCCAAGGACACTTCTTCAGGCGGTCCTCCCAGCTCTCGTTCGTAGAATGCAGAGGTGTAACCACATTGCACCCGGCTTTTTTTTTATTCTGAGCGCACAGGTTGAAAATCTCTGAACTTTTCAGAAAAGCGCTGGTGACGTCACCGTAGTTAATGAAGCGAAAGCCTGTCTCCGGGCGGACATTGAATGTTGTATGCCTCGTCTCGCTGGCTCTGACGTTACGGCTGTCAGATTGAGTGGTGACAAGCTCATCTACCATGTTGAAGAGCTACCCGGCGCCTTGCAGCCGGTTTTCTGCCAGAAAAAGGAGCAAGATGGACACAGGCCGTTGTGCCATTACCATGGAAACTATTTATTACAGACATCTTCTTGTTGCATTAGAAATCAATAACACAGTCAGAGGCTAATTGTTGAGTCATGTTACTTCTACAAACTGGGTAATGATCAGTAGGTTGAAATTGCTCTATTGTTTTGCCATTTGGTTTCATGTTCACATTTTCATTTTTGGTCATTGTTTTCAGACATACTGTACATATGTGATACATGCATGCTCATCCTTTGATTATGAGTTTCCTATGCCGCTAGCTAGGCCACAGCTAGCATCCTACTCACCGACCGTGCTCTGCTGTCTTTGTGTGGCAGCTTAGAATTTGACTGATCAGAGAACATCTTCCTTTTAAAACTTTGATCACTGACCACTATCGAGAATTACACCATATATTATCCCTGCATTCTACATGTCTACACACATACTTTTTTTAAATTTTAACCTTAGTAAAAATCAGTGCTATAAAAGAAAACTCTTCCCCGGCAATACATCATTTGCCTTTTTCTCAGACCACAGAAACCCTTTGTAGTGTAAATGAAAATCTGGATGTGCGATTGTGTGCACCCCGTGTCTTTGTTTTAGCCTGCTCTGGCTTTTTCATGTAGCGACTTCAGGCACTTCACAATATTTTGACTTTTCAGGAAAGGCTACACTTTTCTAGTTAGGATGATGCTGTCATGGACATAAAAACCCACATGCAGCGCTCTTTTCACAGCATGAAAGCACTTCATCTCAGCAGCCTGCTAGCGCTTTTCACTCACGACCTTTAACGTTGTATCCAGTAAGACCTGACCATATAATGTGTGTGTGTGTGTGTGTGTGTGTGTGTGTGTGTGTGTGTGTGTGTGTGTGTGTGTGTGTGTGTGAACCCAGTTTTTTTGATTGAATGACCGCGATGCCTTAAAATGGACTTTCCTCAAGAACAGTACCATATAAAAGACATAATTTACAAATGAGACATTAAAACTGAATATGGAAAGTCAAGATAAGGAAGTCAAGGTGGTGAGACTCAGGGTTCGTGCTGATATACCAAAAATGAACTGAAAGTAACAACACTGCCAACAGTTTCTATTGCCTTCATTATCTTAACTTTTTTTCAAAGGCAACTGAAAGACACTATCCTGAGAACTGCAATCATATGGGGAAATTCTGCTACTCCCAATTACATCTAGTGCCAACGTTCATGTCAAATGCAGTAAGCATTATGTCATCGACAGTGACAGAGAGAGAAAGTGGTTATTTTTCTTTTTTGCGCCCGTCAAATACATTGTTGTCTATGTCGATGCGTAGAGGGCAGCTCATGCGTTCCTAAGCGCCTATTTGTCAGGGCGTGGTGGCTGCGCCCGGGTATGACAGTAGTTCGTCTTTTGGAACACTGCAGCACGCACGACATGTCATTTGACGTGGAACAAGCAACCGCAACTGGCAGATATCATTTATTCCTTCCATCAATATTAACCTTTCGTAAATATATGGTGTGGTTAATCAATGTGGTGCAGGGCTATCCAGAGCTTTGTCCCTCGGATTATTTAACTTGCTTCACCCCTTTCAGTCCACGGACATCACAACATCTAGTTGAAAGGTCAGCAGAAATTGACGTAGACAAATCAATGAGGAAAGCTTCTGTGAGGGATTTATGGCGTTGAAAATCTTTTTATCTTTGTTTTGACTTCAGTTTAGTCAATGAAACTAACTGCTAAATTGCAGAAACGTCATCATTATCGCCATCGCAGGGCGCTGGATCGTTACCCTCGCCATATTTTATTCTGCCGAATAAGGTTGGGGAAATGTTGTTGTCATATCAAGTAAAAACTATATAGTTAGTCTTCAGACGTGCTACATGGTCATCCACCACCCTGACAATCTGCCTTGCTACAGAAAAGATACACTACTTCCTGCATTGGCACTGAATGTTAGAATTGAGCATCAATTGTAAAATGAGCACATCTCCAAACTTTATGTTGTATAGTCACCTTTTTTTTCTTTCTTGCCGACCTGTTTAAGCTTTGCTTGTGTCAAAGGTTTCATTCCACCTTTGGAACAAACAGCTCACATCCCCAGTTGAGGAAAAGATGGCCAATAACACATTTGTTCTCGTTTGTCTATTGGAAGTATGCTGATGCAGTGCAAAAGCCAGCTGTAGCTTGGCTCGTAAAAGCCTGATGTAACTCTGTCAGGGTGTATCAGTATTGCGCTTTTTGTCAATTTACGAAAATGAAGCCCATTTATTATATGCCTTTGAGTCGACCACAGTATACATTTGATAATAAAGTACACTACTGTTCTTTAGGTTTGATCAAATCCAAGGGAGACATGGTGTGAAGGTTTTTTTTGTTTCTCTTTCGAGTCAGTAGCTTCCCGACTCGTGCCAAGATGCCATCGACTATGACAAAAGGCCTGATGGGAGTTTACTCCCTAGCTGCATCAAGTGCCAAACCTCTTTTGTTTGCATCCTCAGAAATCTGCCGGTATAAAGCAACATCTCTTGCAGCTTCAAATGGACTGCTGTACCCCTGAGCAAGGATTAATTACCCCTGTGACAACTGTAAAACATTGCCCCAGTTAAAAGCCTTCAGTTATGATAAATCAACTGAAAAAAACATACAAAAGCAGTATTAGATGCAGGGATGGAAACTAGCCTGTACTTGGGGGTGGGAGGGAGATAAATGTTGACAAAAACTTTGGCAACAAGAATTGTTCTTGATTTATACTCTTGATACTCTGTAGCCTAAGGCTTTGCATATCTTAGTACATAGCTGGGTATTATGTACACTCTAGAAAGTGAAACACACAAATACAGCACCTTCGCTTTAACTCAACTTCCATGAGTTATCCTGACTGACAGTTGAATGACATTGCATTGTTATGCAAGAGCGCTCTGTGGACCGGCTCTATTTAAAGGAATGACAGGGCTGCATGGCTCAAGTCAGTCTGTTCAGGAAAGGCTCGATAATTGGTGTGATGAGTACAAAAATGATGCGATGTGTGTTATGGTGGATCTCAACACACATTTTGGAGTGAGGGGTTAAGACAGCGCTCTCCACCACCATCATCAAAACACCAAATGAGGAAATATCTTTTGGAAGAATGCAGTTCATCCAGTGGTCTAGTCGTCACTGATTAGATCGGTGTTCTACGGAGATGGGAAGGTTACCAAGAAGGAAGTGGCTATATTCTCTGACATATTTCAATCGCTTTTTGGCTGATTGGTTGGCTTACTGTAAACTGCCAGAAAAAGAGGTGGGTATACCCCGTATACCTGCGTGTACCCACCAATACACCACTGACTACATCCCCCCCAGTAGAGTTCTAGACAATTAGAGAAACTATGATGAGGACCAAGTTAGAGCTCCATTAATAGATGAAAGGTCATAGCACATCTTGCTCATGAAGTTGAGAGTTTGGACTGTGGTTAGTGAGCTAAAAACCCAGAGAGAGGGTCGAGAGTGGAAAAGGTTAATTCTCTGTTGATTATGAATGTGTTGAATGACATTCACAATCTGGCTCTTAGTTGTCAAGATATCCTGGTTTAGACTAAGCTGTTTCAAAGAAAAATATAAATCTTAGGCCTAAAGGGTTTTGCCCTGGCGCCCTTGAACAGGTTAATACAATTACAGCCCACCCACTCATAATAATACTAACAATAACAATTACTTTAGTTTATATAGCACACAAAATAGAAGTGAAATGTCAAGGTGCCTATAGCTGCGACAGATTGGTAGCATTATTATTGCCTCTCAATGTCTCTTAACATAGCGGCGGCTCGCAGCTAACAGCGCTCACCGGGGCTAACAGTGTTTACGTGAGGCGGCACAACAGAGCGGGTACTTCCGCAACAATGCCAGGAGCTGTTATCGTCACATGAGCGCAGTGCAGAGCAGCGCCCGTGCTTGCCTTCGCCAGTGTGGCGTGCTCACATGCACTAAAAGACATTTTAGAGTCAAATATGTTGCCTTAAACACTCCATGCATTTCTGTCTGGTACCAGTAACACTAATACACATAACACATCAATATCCCGGCCAGGCAACCTGCCAAAAAGCAGACGTGAGGGTGGCTGCCAAGTGAAGGAAAAAAAAGATAAGACTGCACTGAAAGCAAAATTACACAACAGCTTATGCCGAGTTGTTCTGAGGAACACACTAATAACTAAATCATACTCTGACTGATGCACTCGTGACTCCTGACAGCAACTGCTGGCAGGGTCTCCGTGTGGGAACTTGTCATCGGAGGACCGATAATGAAAATGGAGGAGGTGGGTTCAGCAGACTGAGTAACGATGTTGTGTAAGTGGGCTGGATTCCCTGTCAGAAGAGACTGATGGGGCGTGTTCTGCAGATCCTTGTCATAGCCATAGCTCAGCGGCTTCTCGCGGTGCTGAAGAAAACAATATTTAAGGGCCCATAATTATTGAGAGTCATATATATTATATTTGTGCTCTGAGTGAACAGTGTGCCAAAATCAAATCAGTTTCCATTCACAGTCAAGGTAATCTGCAGGACCTTTAGTGGGAGTTTGCCCTGCTGGCAGTGAGATCTGATGATGGTCTGTCAGTCTGTTTATCTCTCCAGGGCTTTGAAAGAGAAATCTAAACACCAGCCAGCCAGGATGCTTTTGAATTCAGTTGGGATATTCACAGTCTCCAGGTGCCTAATTATTTTTTGGGGTGACTCCCATTTCCTCCACCATCATTGTCAGACCAAACTGTCCTCATGACAAACATGTTATATTTCAAATTACAGGCAGGACATACACATGCAGGTTTGTTGACTCCTGGCACAAAGCTTCATTGTGCCGAAGTCCATAGGTTGTGGAAAGTGCTTTTTATGAATAGATATCATTATGTATGAGGGGTTTGCTCTGTACATGGTAAACACAACATTGTACAACAGTTCAACCAGACTGACAGTTGAATGAGAATTGAAGAAACCACCAGTTACTGGTAAGAGAAACTAGAAGCTTGGCATCGAAATGTGTGCAGATTTAAATAGGAAAAGGTTCCTGTTTCACAATAAAGCGTATAACGAGCTGGAATTAGCAGCTTTGTTGCTTTAGCAAAGCTCGTCTTCAAACTTCAACATATAAATAGAAGGTTAGTGTAGAGTTAGCACCGTTGGAATATCCGCTGAACATACTATAGACTGAATCAGTTTTAACCTCTACAATCTCAACACTGCAGAGAGCCCAAAGAAAAAACTCGATATTTAGAGCCCAATTGAGCCTTCACGAAGCCTTTCCCTAAAACTATGCGTACATAGAACCTGCAAGACCGACAACAGATTAGAGGGGAGTGTTGTGATCTTTTGCATTTTCCAAAGCCCCAAAAATGGATTGAACAGATTGAACAGTGTGGAAGACCTCACTCACAGTTGAATCCATCAAGGATCAATGACAACGCCTTCGTTTGCCACATAAGCTAGCTTAGCTTAGTTAGCTAACTGGCTTTAAACAAATGTAAAAGTGGGATCATTTAGATTTATATTAGAAAATAAAAGCTAGTCATAACAAAACATTAACTGAGTTTAAAAAAAAATGATATATTTACTTTGTTCCTGTATTTGTTTGTCCTTCATGTGAGTTGCCAAGACGTGGGTTGTCTGTCACTCACATTGGGACTGGTGAGCCTTTTCTTTCATTTCCATTGCTCTGCTGTCAAATTATATTGTGAATGTAGCTCTCAAATACATATCGTAGACCTTTCTGTCTGCTTCTCTCAGATATTTCAGAACTATTGTTCCAGAAATCTTCTATTATTCAATGTGGAATATGTCTCACTGATATTGTTCCATAGGCCATATTGTCAAGCTGGACAGGCCTAGCAACAGTAACCAAGGGGGGAGGAAAATTATTTTTGCACAGTTGACAACAGAATGTTTTAATGTTGGTGCAGGAGGAGAAAGTTGGCCTTTAAGTTATATCTACAATTTAGACTGTAAGCCAGATTCTATTCTTTTTTTTTTTGGACATCAGTAATATTTCACTGCTATTTTTCCTCAGCTGCTGCTGTGAGCGTGAGGAGTTCCCCCTCTTCGTTTTTGTTCTAATGGTAAGAATTAGCAATACAGACATCCAGATGGCGGTGTTACTACGTAATACCTACACACCTTCTCACATTCTGTGTTTCTCCTTCATTTGTTGGTTACCACACCTCATTGTCAAAAACAGAAATCGTCTCCAAACCATATAGTGAACACCTGTTCACAGGAGTGCCCCTCTCCTCATTCTCTGAACTGCTGGCCCATGACAGCATGGGGGATAGCACCCATGTCCTCCACCCCCTGTTCCAGATGCCACCTATCCCTCCCCGGGTGCCGTACCTAGCGGCGCAGAGCGATCTTCATTCCAGAAGCCGATGTTGGTGAACAACGAACTGAAAGACATTTCTGGACTCCATCTGGAGCTTGGCACATAATGAAATGCCTATCTGTCATGTGGACTATTTACTTATTTATTTTTAGCTTTAATTTATGACTTTCATTGCCTCTTGAATGCAAATCAGCTCAACATGGTCCCAAACAGCTCTTTTGCTTGAAACTGTTTTTTAAATGTTGACTCATGTGTTTCCCGTCGGTTTTTACTTCTGCCCAAAATCAAATTCCCTCTGTGCACCACTCAAGTTGTATTCAATTGAACTGATTTTTGAAACAGTTCATTTTTATTTCATAACAAATTCAAATCTGTACTTATGACCAAAATCTAACGACACAGACTATGTCAGCTGTGGAGATCTGCTTCAGGCAGTTCAGTTCATACTAATCCACCACGATAAGGAACAAAGAGTCATCATCATATATTTTTCTCAGCCATCTAATCATGAATCCCTTCCTGCTTCAGAGAATCAGGTACTGCGTTTTCACCTGAAACAAAAGGTGAAAAGCCTGAGTGTGTGCGGAGAGGGGTTGAGGGGAGTGGGGGAGGAAGGGCTGGGGGGATTGATTGTTTCCTGTAAACTGGGCGAGGTAGGCTACCATCACAGCCGTGGCCTCAGCTCATAGATTATATAATGCCAAGCCTTTAATCCCCCCGATGATGCATTAGCATATACTACGGTATAAGCCTGCTCTGAGTCAGGCTGATTGCTATTGGATCTATGATAAACTACACTGTCTGTGGATCATGTGTTGATGTCTCTGCAGTGGTGTGCGTAATACGCAGGTGTGCAGCAGTCAAAAATAGCCTGTTTTTTGAAAAACAATTCTAAATGGAGACGTGAAATAATGTGTGCGTATACTTATAGTGTATCACTGAGGTCACTGGGAATAACATGAGCGTTGAATGCTTCTTTCATTGTGTTGATAACTGACAACTATGTCGGTGATGGCTGAAGGAAGCTGTTTATGTTTCCGTGGTGGGTGAAGACACAATGAGGTCACACATTTAGTTCTGCATAATGAGCCCCTTTTACTTTTGATACACTATGATCAGTAATGTTGCTGCAAATTCTACGCTGACTTCAGAGACCTTTTTATAGGCAGAACAAATGCAGAGACATGTAATTACTTAATTGATTTAAGTTCTTCTTCTATCACTGCTTTCAAAAGCCTTTTCACTAGACGGATAATTTGCAGGTGATGTTTGTATGTCTTTTTTATTCGGTTGTGGTTGGTGACTAATGAGGACTAGAGTGCAACAGTATTATTATTTAACTAGAATCTATTTCCTATGAGAAAAGCCTCGTTTTGATGTAGAGATTTGAATGTTTTATGTTTTATTTTTTAAGCCTAATGTGGCAGTGAAGCCGGTTTTGGTTCTCTCACAATGTCACTACGTCACCGTGTCTCATCTGTCTCCAGTCCAGGTCCCCCCCCCCCCCACCAGCAGTGTGTGACATCAAACACTACCGGGAGGTGACCCGCTCCACACACCTGAGTTCATCACGGAGGATGAACTCGGATAATAATTTCTGCCACCGTGAAATGATTTCTGGCAGTCCGTTGAAGAGCAGCTCTTTCATACCTACTCCTGTGTGCTGCAGGGTTCATCAGTGCAGCCGCACATCATATTCGTCCGACTTTTAATCGATCTCCCGTGTGCAGTCAAAGACTTTGCCCCAGAGGTGTAAGGAGCTTTGACTTCCCCATTGTTAATGTATTGCTCATTTATTACCCCTCTCTTTTGACCACAGTGTGATGTATGAAGCTCCGATGTAGCTCTGCGTCTGTTGGGACCTGACACAAACCCACTAGTGCTAATGACTTTGTTGGGATCTGACAGGAGCGTGTTCGGTTATTAGCTAGTGTGAAAATGTAATTATTGATACTAAAATGATTAATATCAATAGGATTATTAACATATATTAACAAAAACGGGGAAACACCCTGAGATCAGGGACCAATAACCAAACTATGGATTAAGTCTCAAAATTGGTGTTCACTCACAATGTCAACAGTAAAAAGTACTATTCCACATTTAGAGTGAACAATGAAGGTTTGAATTCACATCCAGCTATTATCACAACACATATGCACAAAATAATCACAGACACGGCTCCTTTCAAAATAAGTTTATTTACTTAACAATAATGATTAAAACCTATAATATAAATCAACAAACATCTATTATACAACTACAAGCATCCTACCTAAAAGCAACAAACAATCACGTGGTGAGGAGTGTGTGTGTGAGTGTGTGTGTGTGTGTAGAAGAAGGGGGTGGGGGGGGTGACAAAGGAGAGAGAGAGAGGGAGCAAGACGGCGGACGTTGTCGCGAAAGTGATTACGCTGCGCAAAAGTCCAAAAATGGCGGCGTGGCCGCGATTATTTAAAAGGGGAAATGTGACGCACAATTAAGGCCGCGTGTGTGTGAAATAAGCATGTGTGGGTTATTTGAAAAGGAAGGAAAAGAAGAAGAAGAAGAAGTAGGAGGCACTCAATACAAGGCAAATCCTCACCGCATCAGTAAAGTACAGCAACTGTAGTTTTATTACACAGAAGCCCAACTGGAGAACGGCACAGGACTAATAAAGTACAGTTTACCGACACAACAAAGTACAGCAGCGTGGAACAACACTATCACAACTCTGAATGGGACACAGCGGTTTGTAAAATACAGAATAGCACGGTAGCAGTGCAGTTAAACTTAAAACAAAACAAGGTCACAAACACACTGTGACCTATCCAGCAGAAAAAAAGCCTCTTACTTGAGATCACTTCGTAGTGGCTGGTGCGTTCCTTCGGATTTGTAGATGGAATTTCTCTAAGCCTAGAACCAGGGACCTCTTGACTGCACTCTCTCGGCGAATCAAGCGGCAAACAAATCCTCAGCAGGGATTTGACTTCGGATTTGCAGGCTGAATTTCTCTAAGATCTAGATCCGGGGACCTTAACCACTCTGTATCGGCGGGTTAAACGGCGTGCTGATTCTTGTCTGGCGGCGGCAGGACCGGCGAACATGGACTCGAAGAATTCCGGAGTTCCGTGATCTTCTTTCCGCAGGTTAAAGTGGCGGAGCACGGGGCAAGTCATCCGTTTTCTCCTTCGGGATCCAAAAACAGTCTATTGTTTGACCAGCGAAATTAAGACCATCTCCTAGGGTTTTTCTTTAAAGTCACTGACGTTGTCTCTGCTCCTCCTTTCATCCAAGCCGAGTCGGATGGGACGGCACAGAGTAAAGGAAAACAGTGATTTATATAGTCTTGGTGATGTCAGGGCGATGTCACAGGGGACTCCCTGTGGTTCCTGTGGCCCTCATCCAATGAGGCACTAGTGTTTGGTTTGAACCAAATCTCCCACATAGTTGACATTGTGATGCCCGATGGGGGTTGGTGTGGTTTAACCCAGGCTGTCCACTTCACATACAAGCCTTTTCCTTTGTTTCAGCCACATGGTCAACTCCAAACAACTTTAAAATACCATGGCTGTGCAGTTCCATTAAAGTGGAAATGTGGAGTAGATAAAGAATATACATGCAAGAAGTGCTATTTGTTCTGTTCTCTCCGTTTGTAGCCGAAATCAGATGAATCGATTGTTCATCAATAACACCTTCAGCACCGACTCCAGTTGGATCCTCCAGCAGCGACGACCCCACCGTTGACAGACCCAGATCCGGCTCCGGTGGCGCCTTCAATCTGCAGTTGGAGCTCCGGTGGGAGGAGGAAAGAGGCTGCACCTCCATGCCAGGAGCAGAACATGGCCTCGCTTGAGCCAACGCCGAAACCACGCCGCTGGAGGCCCCTATGACTATGTAAACCCAAACCACAACCTTTTACTAAACCTAGGCAAGTAGTTTTGTTGCCTTAACCTCACCAATCTGTTTTCTATGAAAAGACAGTAACGAACACAAATTGACACATGCAAAACTGCCGCATGTGACAAGTTGGGAGTGATAACTTGTTGGCATATACACTACATCCACACTGTGACTACAGACCCCGACAAAGTGAGCATTAGAGTGCAAACAGCCAGCTGGTCATCTCCTGTCAGGGTCAGCTGTCCTGAGCATCCAGATCACAAACTCATAGGTGAGATCATCTCCTCGCAGGCCACCATGACACGACCGTGGCTCCAACACTCTCTGTTTGACCTCGTCAGACTGCCCTTTGCCAATCCTCCTTGCAGGTCGGAGGGGGTTGGATTCATTTCATAACATAGTATTTGAGGATTATATGCCCCATCTTCAGCATTTTATTTTAATCTCACACTCACTCACAAAAAGTATCAGGAGAGTCCCAGTGATTATCCCTTTTATTCATTATGGTTACATGTGGATACATGTGCACACACACATGCACACATAGAGTATTATGTTCGATGTGTTTAAGTATAGATGACTAAATATTTGGAATTTCAGATCACATCACACATACTGGCTCAAAAAGGTTAATCCCACATTTGATCATTAAAAACATAACATGGATAGATGTAAAAAAAATGAAGCTTGTGTTTTATTACAGTAATAGACTGTTTAGTTTGCCTCTTGTGCACTAGGCGGAACGAAATCTCCACAGGCAGCTGTTCAAATCACTCAAATCCCCTGCTGCCTATAATGTGGCCTTTTTTTAAAATATTTTTTCCTTTGTCACTTTTTCACTATCGCAATATCATTTTTATTTTTTTCCGTTTATGACCAGTGTTTGTTTACCTCACAAGGTTTAGCTCCCGAACCCCTTTAACGATTAATTCTCACTGTCACAGCTGATGGAGCAGCACAAGCTGGGGAGCCCAAATACAGAGTCAGAGAACCGGTAGATTCAATGAAGATACTTTTAATCAAGCAACATGTCTGACAGGTTCCCAAAAAGGCAAAAGGAGGAAAGGAGGGCGATAACGAGGAACAGGTGAGACTCATTAGGGCGCCGCAAATAATCACACGAGAGGGAAACCGAGGCAGTAAAACAAAGAGAGGATGTTCAAACTAAAACAGGACACAAAGCCCGGAACAAAACCCCCTAGGATCAATACGTTAAAGGCTCAAGCTGAAATGAGACATTAACGAGGGAGAGACTGTGAATATAAAAACAAAATGGGCTCAAACTGCTCTTTCAGTTACAGCAACAAAACAAAGGAATGCCATCGATAAAAGTGTTAAAGAGTGTATTACTTTAAATAAACTCACATTAAAAATGGTCATGTTGACCTCTGGATTTGCTCAGTGAAGCCGATGCGGAAGTGTCCTAAACTTGCATTCTCTCTGATGTCCATCAGGGGGCGACTCCTCTGGTTGTATGGAAGAGAAAATGACTCTACTTTTATTTACACGATTTATTCCCTCAATAAACATTGTAAACATGAGTTTATGGTCTCAATCTCTAGTTTCAAGTCTCCTTTAATACAGCATGATGTTCACTTTGTAAATTATGGCCCATTTAGAGTCAAACAGACCATAAAGCAGAGTATGCTTTAGGGCGGGGCTTACTGTGATTGACAGGTTGCTACCGCTACCAGAGACATATACGGCGTCTCTATGTCACTATGGTAACTTTCAGTCATTGGTTTAAATAAAAAAAAAAAAAAGTCCGTAATCCAAGATGGCGACATCGAAATCGTCGAACTCAAGGCTTCAAAATGGTCTCAACAAGTATCTCTCTCCCCTGTTGGGGCTGTTCCTTCCCTCACCTCTTCCCTCGCGACCGCCTGCTGCTCTGTAGCCGTTCTGCTGTAAAATAAGCTATGGCCGCGGGCACTTGTGGAGCTTTTAAACTTCAAATAGGCAAATGACAACAGGTCCCCGTTACTTTTTTGTCATGGACATTTGTGGGAAATAAAAGCTTGTCTGAGAGTTTCTTGAGAGCGCTCCAGTTAAGCTCACAGCGGGGTTTGTTAGCTAGCGCCTGCAGGGCCCGCTAGCTAGCTGTCGTTCCACTTTGTGGAGCTTCTCAACTTATTTTTTGATTTGCCATAACTCACTGCAAAACTGTGAATATTGGAAATCTACACAGTTGATTTCTGAAATGGAGTACAAACATTGTAAAAAAAAAAATTGGTCACCGTTGTTGTGACCATAGTCTGACTGACTTTGCATTGGTTGAGAAGGTAAGCAAGGTCGACTGGTCAAATGCATACTGGAGATTCTTTTCCAAATAACTATACTTTTGTTTGCATACTGCATACTACATGTTACATTTTGGCCAAATCAATGCATACCGCCAGTATAGTATGCAGTTTCAAATAAAGCCTGCGTGTCTAGGGCACAACTGAGAAATCTGTAGTTCTTCCTTGACGTGCCAGCGACATCGAGGCAGGGAAGAACTACAGAGTGCTACTTCAGCTTTGATAGCTTTGGATCAAAATGTCGCTTGTTCTCTGTGCTTGTGTTCCGCTTCAATAAGAGAAAATGGCAAGTTTGAATGTTTTACGATAACTTAAAAAGGCAATCAAGCTAGACTTGACTTCAGAAGGTGTACGGTTGTATTTTCATGTTTTGGTGTGAGAATATTTCCTTCATTGACATTTTAAAGTTAATTGTATTTATTTATCAGATGTAGCGCCCATCCGGCTCGGCTCCACAGCAGAAGAAGTCAACTTTCTCTTTCAATTTAAGAGCGGAAATAATTTTTCCAGTGGACTAGATTTACCATCAGCACCGATTGGACATCCACATGAAAGACAATAGATCTTTCCTTTACGAGTGCCATTTTCAATCCATCAATCATTAAATCATTGACAAGTTAACTGCCTTCAGTTTCCACATTGAAGCTTATGAACACATCAGGGATAATGGAAAATTGAGCTGTCAACTAGCTCTCTGTTCCTCCTCTTTCATTTGTTGATGGCTCCTCCACTTCAGGAAGCTGCTGATAAAAGCCCTGTTAATGGCAGGATCTCTACCGGTAGCTTCTTGTCTCTACTGAGCAGCTTCACTGAATCATGCGCATCAGTCCTCTTTCGCTCTTCAATAAAAAGATAATGTGTTTCTATCAACGCTTCAACTTCTTCCATAACTTTTAATGATCTCCAAAGGTTTTGGCTGATGAGAAAATGTTGTTGGTTCATCCTGTCTTCTAGGTTAGTACAAATAGAAGTTCAAAGGGAAAGTTTGAAGAAAATAAAAAAGTCTGACAAAAAAATACTAATAATAGTAAAAATCCAGGTTACTGCAGGCTGTCTTCTCTCAACAATCAAGCTGAAAATAATTCATTTCACAGCTAAAAAGTGGAACTAAGTGGTTTTACAGCCCATTCTAATTCTCAGGGCATCAAATACCAATGCTTTGTCACGTCCTTTGGCATCTGATACCGACGCACGAGGCACCCTTTGAGAGTCTGTATGAGACGCATTGGGCTTTCAAGTAACTATAATGTAAACGCATCCTGATTGCTATGAGACACTCAGAGAAAATGTGTGAGAGTGTGATGACGAGTCCAACAAACACAGGACTTTCAAAAACAAAGATTGGTATTCGAGACACGGAATTTGTCTTAGTTACATTTCAGAAAAACCTCATGGTTGGGTTTAAAATGAGCACGTTAACTAAGTAGAAAACGCAAACAACTCACTAAGTGGTTTTGTTGCCTCAAACTAAGCAAGCGTTTTTGTTTGGAATTCACAACGTTAACCTCATGTTTACTGGCTTCACAGCTTGAGAAAGTGACCCCCAAGGGGTTTGAGAAAGCGTCAGTGTGTGGAGAGAATGAGAATATGTTGTTTTTAATACTTCTTAAGCAAGACCCGCCATGACCTCTCCCATCGTCTTGACTCAAGACAAAGCCTCAAATCACACAAACAAAAATCCATTGGTGGAGTCTATGATTGAATAAGGGAACACAAGCCCCTCTGTAGGACTGATGGATTGTTACAAAACACAGCCCAAAAATATCCAGATCTGAAAAGTGAAGCCAATGCTGAAGTGCCTTAAATCTGCATTCTCTCTAATGACCATCAGGGGCGCCACCTCTGGTTTACTAGAAGTCTAATGATATTATAGTGTACTTGATGTTTGGTTTTACTTTGCGTTTCATTCGTCTTGTATTTGCATCAGGTCTCCAGGGGGCTTTCTGTTTATGAGTGATTGTCATTAATTGGCTCGGTTAACAATCCCTCACACGGCAGGGATTTTGAACAGAACAGCAGATCCACAGTACAGCTTTTCCTTCTATTATAGGTCAGTGCACGTGTCCCTCAGTCAAATTACTTATTGTGTTGGATTCTCTCAGTTCTCGGCCATGGTGGAATTATTTGTAGGTTGCTTACATAACTGGTTAACGTGATGTAGCCAGAGTTTAGTTTCATCAATGCAAAGTGGTAATCCAGCCCTGTAAATCGAAACTGTGATCCCGTGATGACAGATCTGATTCACTCTGTCATTGGTTTCCCAATGGAGTATCAACCGCCCACTAGCACCAGCTAGCTGGCTCAGGACCTGCAGAGAGCCTAGGCGCCAATATCAGTCTGCTGCTGAAAGGGTGTAACCATCTGCCACTGCATATGGAGCTCTGCAACTTCTTCTTGATTATGCAGGGCTTCAGAGCAACGTGAAGGAACATTATGATCTGTAATAGATGCTTTTGGTTGATGCTGTTGGAAAGGTTGAAGCATCTTTGATGTTTACTTAAGTTAAACTGTTTCAGCAGCCAGTTTACGTCCATGTTTGTGCAGTGTTGGACGGCACTACCCTTCCAAACAATGGATGTAAATGACACAAGGGACTCGTTTTCTCATTTGTATTGGTCCAGTCCAGTATGCCCTGGGATGTTGGAAGACTCAGCTGCCTTATAAGTTAAGTCCAGTACCAACATTCTGTGCTAATGCAGGAAGTATTGTGCCCTATAGGTGTGGAGGTCGAAGAGGTCAGGTGGAAACATCCGGGTCAGAAAAGTGAAGCCAATGCGGAATTGCCTTAAATCTGCATTCTTTTTAATGGCCTCTGGTTGCAAAGTCTGATTGTATAGAAGTCTATGAGAAAATGACTCTACTTCTCACTTGATTTATTACCTCAGTAAACATAGTAAACATGAGTCTTCTTCAATACAGCATGATGTTCATTTAATAAATGTATGGCCCCATTTAGAGCCAAATAAATGATAAAGCAGGATATGCTTTTGGGCGGGGCTACCTTATGATTGACAGCTCGCTACCACAGTGTTGTCCGATCTGGGAGTTGTCCGGGTTTCGTCTTGCAACTTAATTCCTTTCACAGTGTGTTTTCAGTCCATGAAACATTTTGGTCACCTAAAAATCTGCATTTCAGGTTAGTTAGCTCCACCTTTT
The DNA here is from genome assembly GCA_016806645.1 of Ophiodon elongatus. Taxonomy (NCBI): domain Eukaryota; kingdom Metazoa; phylum Chordata; class Actinopteri; order Perciformes; family Hexagrammidae; genus Ophiodon; species Ophiodon elongatus. The sequence continues at coordinate 978,610 of JACSYO010000293.1, read as the reverse complement.
TGTGTCACTTATGGTTGCAAAAAGCCATGATGGCAACGGCTAAATGATGAACTCGAGACTTTAAAACCGTAGAGCACAAACACAGGATATTCACCAAGGAGACCGCTGTTTCTGTCCTGTGTGAAGCCAAGTCAATGTTAAGTTATTTTTTACCTTACTTGTTACTGGCATACGCAGGAGAACTCACGCAAACACTGTACATACCTGCTCACCAAACCGCAGACAGACAAAGTTAAAGACTAGCTGGTGAACATAGTGGAGCATTAAGCAGCTTAAAAGCCAGATGTTGGTAGAGTCTTACAACTTTTACCCTTTCACAGTGTGTTTTCAGTTCATGAAAGTTAATTGTAACATTTTGGTCACCGCAAAATCAGCGTTTGGTTGTACTTAGCTCCACCCTTTTGTTTCACTTCTGGTTGCAAAAAGCCAAAATGGTGACCGACGAAAACCAAGATGGCAAGGGCTAAATGCTGAACCCAAGGCTTCAAAACCTTAGTCCACAAACCAATGGGGGATGTCACTGTGACTACGTCCACTGCTTATATATAGTCTAGCTGACTGTCATAGGTAGGGACTGTCAATCAATCACGAAAAAAAACATGCTTCTGTTCAAGCCGAAAAGGAGAACTGCATGATTAGTTCATTATTGGAAATGTGTTAAAACTCCACGTTTTAAAACGCATTTGTCTGCCACCAACACTTGTAATCCAACAGATTTCTATATCCTGTGCAATTATATTTATTTATATACATATTTATATTTTCCCTAGCACAGTGCTTCACACCAATTATCTTGTGCAACCGGTTAATGCATACATTTATTTTTTATGATTATACACTTGACTATTTTGCCATGTAAAATCCCATCTTCACTAGATTGACATTAAAGAAACAATTCACCCACCCACACGATTCAAATGACATCTCCTAAGAGAAAACAAAGGGGCGGATCAGCCACTGGCAGGGAATGTCACCACTCTGACACCAGTATAATCAAAAGCTATTTAGGACACACTCTTTCTTTCAGTAAATGTCTGAGTGTGAACTCTGGGTTCTCCATGAACATTATTCGTTGACACAAGTCTTATCACTCACCGGACATTGTTTCAATCATGTGGCACCAAAAGAATACTTTTATTATTATTATTATTATGTATCGATATCAGTGCTTCACAGCAGTGATTGCTTCTTTATTTCAAACACCATCTGGGAGTTTTTCTTCATCGGATTCGAGGGTCCAAGGACAGAGGATGTCACATGTTGAACAGACTGTCAAGCCCTCTCAGGCAAATTTGGGATTTGGGATATTGGGATATATAAATTAAATTGAATTGAATCTCCTTGATTTGGCACTTATTTTGGTTCTACTCACTGCTCTTTATTATTTTCAATATGTCCTCCAAATGAAATGACAAAAAGATATTATTTGTTCATGCCCTCTAGAGCGACAACAACATGACAAGGCAATAGTTAAAGTTTGGTTAGGTGTCACCCAAAAATGACTTGGTTAAGGTTTGGGGAACGATCATGGTCTGGGTTAAAATGACTAAGTTGTTAAGGTCTGGGGACCTTCATCGTCATGGTTACAACAATCAACACATATTTAGTAACAATGCTGGCTGTCAGTTGGAAAAGGGAAACGAACAGAGTTAAAGTCCGCTGTTGCAGTACACAAATTATTACACAAAAATGATCATGAGTTGACATTATATGACAGGCATCATTAGGAGTTTATTCAACCTTGCTTTTTTTTTTTCCCCGGCCTGTTTTCGGGACCAGCCTTTATTTAAGGAAATACAGTAGCTCTTTAGTGTTGAAAATATTACATTTTTAAAACGCAACAGTGACCTTCATGTCTAGATTCAGTTTCCCCATATATCTTGATAAACCTAAGAGCACAATGTCAACACTGTAAATTGGCTATTTCTTCATTTGTAGTTATTCAAATGAAAAAATGTTCTGTCTACGCATGAATATCAAAAGATGTGAGCCAAGAAATTCAAATTTTTGCTGCCAATTTTGCTTCAGATACTATATATATATATATATATATATATATATATATATATATAGCGTCGGTATTTAATTCTGTTGAAGAAAAAGTGTTATGTGACCGTATGATTATGTAACATTACGAAATCTGTACACAGCCTTAAAATAATGACTCATGAATAACAATCCTGATGTGACTTGCCAAATACCCTCGATTACCAGCCAAGAAGTCAACTTGACCTGAGTCCATGTGTCCGGGATGAAATACTAGAACCTGACTGGTGGACAGGGGCGTGAAGGGAGGTATATAGTAACAAAATGAAGATTTTGATGTTAGGAGTTTGTTGAACTTGTTGTATGAAGATTGAGTTCTTGTGCAGACAATAAACGGCTCCCCGCTGGTTGACCGAATCCGAAAGCTGTTTTCCTCATCATTTCCTGAAAATGAGTGATGTCTAACTAGGCCACTTGTTGAACCACCTGCATAGTGTTTGTCAGAGAAATTCAAACTGCTTATTGATTATTTATAAAAAAATAAAATTGTGTTCATTTATATTTACTGTGTATATCAAAGGCACTTCAAGGTTAGAATTAAGTATTTAGTTTTATTGAGATTTGAAGGTGTTTTGTCAGAAATGCAGAGAATTCAGTGAGACTGCACTCAAATGTTGCTTGACAATTTGAATTTTAGAGATGCAAACAATTACTTCAGTGCAGACAAGTGTGTCAAAAAGTACGAGAGACACAAGAGACATCTGCTCCGTTTTGAGCGGCCCATCATGTGAAACATTGCTCCCCACACCCGACGTCACACACATTTAGAGCTGTCACTCCACAACTTCCTCTCTGCTTAAATCAAACATTCACACTGTAATCACAGCCGCCTCTGTCTGAACTGAACCTCAGAGGACAAACATAAAGCTCCGTCAGCTGTCACCGCCGCCAGATGACTGCTCCTCTTCCTCTTCAGACTTCTCCAATGCAGGGCATCATACATGATCTGAAATCATCATTCTTTTTCCTTTACATTCATATGGTTTTACCAACTATGAAGTTGGCTGCCGTCCTTGAAAAAAAAGAAAACAGCAGGAGTATTTTTCATTTTCTGTTGTCAATCATTTTGTGAGAGTATCACATCTTTAAAATTGTGTACTTTCCCATTTCAAAATGCAATTCTTCATATGCGACAACAATGGCAAATACTTCCAGCTCCACTGTTGGCTGAAGATGTGTGGTCGCCTATAGCACTCTTCTAGCGTTCCTCTATTGTCCCTGCGTCTGCCAGCCTGAATACAAATGTGATTGGTCTTGTCTTTTCAAGTGGATCTGGGAATGTATTTCTGGCACCCCTACCCCCCCTACCCCCCCCCCCCCTTCCTGCAGGCCCCAAGCAGACAAATTATTTTCAGATGCCCTGTGCAAGGTGATGCCAAATATAATATAGGGGAATAAGTTTACTTTGGGAAGGTGAAGAAGGTCACAAACACTATTTTAATCAAGAGAGCATGTCTTATTGAATCTCCTAATACTGAGAATTCACACCCACACCCACACACCTACACAAACAAAACACACACATACTGTATATATGGCTGCCTTGAAGGAAGTAGTATAAAGAGCTTCAAAGTGCATGTATAAAGGAGGTTGTAGTGTATAAGGTAGGTCATACAAACACAGGATATTCTCCCAGGGGACCGCTGTTCGTGTCCTGTGTGAAACCAAGTCGACTTTGACTTATTTTACCTTACTTCTAAAACGTAACTTTCGTATCTAAGGACAACGCTTAAAAAAATAACAAATAACCTTTCGTAAGATATCACACAAGACATTGTATGAGCATACATTGATTTGGTACGAATTGTGATCTCTCCGTGATCTCATTTCTAGCAGCAGGACAAAGCCGCTGTACACTTCCTGCTCGCCAGACAGCAGACAGACTAAGTAAAAGTCGAGCTGGTGAACATAGTGGAACATTAAGCAGCTTAAGAGCCAGATGTTGGTAGAGACCAAACCAGATATATAAGGAGAGTGATTATTGTACTTACACTCACCAAGTGGACACAAAACTCTAAATTAATTTGAACGTTTCACTGTGTCTGCTGGACGTGTACATTTGCAATAATATATCAACGCAGCATTTACAACTTGATGCGCTGTGGTTTAGTCGTGGTGTTAGAAGTATAGACCACCCCACAATTAAACAGTCTCAGAAGAACTTTACCGGTTGATGATTCAAATGGACAGTTTGGATAATAATTTAACTGTTCACCTTTTTCTTTTTCGCACAAACACACGCACGCATATGTGTACGGTATTACAAAAATAATAATAATGGTAACAATAGTGGCACATTGGCCATAATTTCGTACAAATACTGGCATATTATCATTAAGATTCAATAATTAAGTCAATAAATTTACACAAATGTTAGTAATGCTTCATCATAACTATTATTATTATTACTTTTTTAATCATTATTATTAAACCTTTATTCAACCAAGGTTGTCCCATTGAGATCAGAAAATCTCTTTTTCCAAGGGAAAAAAACGCAGTCTCTGACATGTTGATAATTCCTGGGCTGCAGCTTGTACAGGAAAGTAAAAGCCTGATGGCGTTAAAGGAAACATTGGGTTTCATTCTCAACAGCAGAAGTATGTTTCACTGGACTAAAGTCACCCTTATGTCCTCTTCACAGCAGCACAATCAATACAGTTTTGGTCTGAATGTTTGAGACATGAAGGAAGCGGATAAATCCCCTCTTTTGTGTTAAACTGAAATACATTATTCACAAAGTATGTTTTCCAGGGCTGTTGTTCCAATCAACACCTGAAAAGTTACAGATTATTTTATTCATTTCTTTCCACATACTGACACCGTGTAGAGGAAAAGATTTACACCTAGAGAGCCTGAAGAGCATAATGTGATATACACATATTATCATGAATCAGTCTAACCTCTTCCACTCCTTTACTTTACCTTTACTGTTTTTCAGAGTCTATATCAGGCTCAGTTTTAGAGTTATGCACTGGTAATATATTCAACTACAAAACCTAAGTAATCCATTGTTACCAACCAAATTTGGCGAGGGAAAAACTGGCATGGCCATATTCACAGGGGTCCCTTGAACTCTCACCTCAAGATAATTGAATGAAAATGGTTTCCATGGTACTCACGAGTCTCGCCTTTACAGACATACTTTATCAAAACCCCTGTCTGTTAGGGGCAAAAGACATGCAGTTTCAAAGTGCTATTTTTGCCTATTCTGAAAAATGGCTTCTTACTTGGGTGCCTACAGTCTTGGAATTGCATAATTTGATTATTATTAATTTGATTATCATTGTGGTTCCAATGAGCTCAATTGTATTCATATGTGATGATGTTTGTCTCCATATTAGTAATTTCACTGCAGTGAGTTATCGGTCTGAAACTTTACGCCACTGCATAAAATGACCAGTTGTGACTTCTAGGATAAACACAGCCTCATAAAACTTTGAATTCCCAAAAGTGTCTAGTTTGTGGTCGTAGAGGATATATGGTTTTCCTGGGTATATTGACAATAAGGGGGTTTCTAAGTAGTTTCCAGAACAGAAGTAATCGCCATCTAAACATAAAAAAAAATGCAATTCTTGCAGAAATCTCCAAATGTCAAAAGCTTTTGATACCAAATCACAGTATGGCTTTTTATATGTTGTTCCTTAATGTCTTGCTGTCTTAATGTGGTATTTTGGATGGATTTTTGATCATTTATCAATTCTCCAGTGGTCAAAAAATTTTAAATTTAGCACCAAATCCTTGATGACACACAATTGTCCTTTTATTTTTGTATTCATTAATTGATTTTTTTATATTTTTTTTTTACCTTCGATCTCCCCCCAAACATCTTATCCTTTTAAAGACGACACAAAATGGGTCTATGGTATAGAGGGGTGGAGTGGAAAGGGTTAATCATCCTCCATTCATATTTCTACAACCTGGATTCCTCCCCTCATCCCTTTTATCCCTCACCCGTCATCCTTCATCCCTTCGTCCCCCGACTCTCATCCCTTCGTCCTTGCCCTTCATCCTCCCATCCCCACAGCACTCGACCCCATCCCCTTCATCCCTCAACCCTCCCACGGACTAATCTATCCCTCCTACATCTTTATGGCGCTCCTCCTTCTTCAATATATAATAAATTATTGTAAACCCCATATCCTTATTGGCGTCGTCTTTTGTTGTTGAAATCTCATAATGTAAAGAATGTATACTGTTTGTTTTTTGACAATTACTCACACACATTTCATGTTCACAGCTCTCTTTAGCAATATGCAGCTCAGCACAACACTTAATCTCACATCAAAGATGCACTAAACTGGCCAAGTGGTGAGTTTGTAACTACAAACTGTCGGTTGGTCGAAATGGCCGAGTTTGGGACGGGGGAAAGAGATGATCATCTCATTGATTTGCTGAGTAAAAGCTGAGTCTGTGTGACACAAGCCTTAACATTGAATCAAATAAGATCGAGTTCACGGCATAGATTTGAATAAGCCCTCTGGGTATTGCGTTGGGGACGACTCCAAATTGTCAACTCTCTGGATTTTAATCTCTGCCAGGAGGATCAAGTGATTGGTTGCATGTGTCCATATGTGTGTGCATGTGTCCGTGAGTGTGCGCCTCTGTGTCTGTCCGTGGTTAATCTCGCATTCTACAGCAAACTGCATGACATTCTGGGTGGCTAGTTAAGGCTGCTTGCTCGAGAACATCTTGTGGTTGCAGTGACTCACACTCATAACACCTGTAATTGCATGTCTTATACTGCCATTGACTGAGTGTTGGCTCCTCACTCATTGCTAGCTGAGAACAATGCCACTACTCTGGCCCTGAGACACATTCGGGGGAAACAGTTTTATTGTATTGGACGGTGTGTTTGGCTAAGAGCTAAAAGCGAATAAATCTAACAGTACACACGCTGCTGAGTACATCGCTGTCATTCAGCCGCTGCTACGTGGAATGACAGCTTGGTGGGTTTATATAATTTTTTGGCAAGCTTGAAATGAATGTCTTGCATGACTAATTCGAGGCAGTATGCATGTATTTTACTTGTTTTACAGTTACAGGACTTTCAACCACAAGACCGGTGTTCGACACCGCGTGTCCCGAATTGTTGTTGTGGTGTTGTTGCCGAAACCTACTGTTCGTGGCGGTTTGCCGACCTTTTTCTTTTGCCTGAATCTAGCTATCATTTTGTAACATAATGTTGTCCCGAAAACAATGTTGTTCCAATCGACATGAAAAAAAATATGGACAAAATGTGGCTCCCAGTACACAAAACCAATAAATTACATGTTGTGACTATCTCACGAGCTGTTATGAGACCGTGTTGGAATATGCCCTGATTAGCTGTGAATTTAGCAGTTTCCCAGTCGTCTCTATTTGAGTTTTGTTTTCATTATGCATAAGGACTACCCTCAGTCCCTGTGCACAAAGTGAGACAATTAGTTAGTGCTACAATCCAAAGGCAGGACTTTTGCAACTAATTAAACCAATTCACAGTGATGTTTCCATTCAGTAAAAACAACACGCACTGAACCACAGTGAGTTGTTTGGAGAGGAGCGATTCATTATTCAACCAAGAAGCTTTCAGTCTTTATTCAAATGTGTACTGTTTGCACCTGCACTGTTTTAGCTGTGATGTTTTCACTCAGATAGATTTAGAGGTGCACAGTCCTGTTGTAGGTAGAGAATACTGAACAGTAGCCCCTTGAGGCATTTAATACAAATAAACAAACATTAAGTGTAAAGTGCCAGTAGCAGCCCCTAGAGGCTGCAACAAAACAAACAACATAAGGATGATTTCTATTCTAAGAGCCTCTGAAGCGAGGCAATTCGTCCAATTGAGGAGCATAGATGTGCTCAGTAGACTGAATGGCAACAAGCCATTTAGATTTTGAGAATTCTGATACACAAGTGAAACTTTTGTCATGATCGCGGCAGTAGACGAAATGTCAGTGGGTTAACAACAACATTATGTTCAGCTTACACAAGCTCCGCCCTTAAGGTATCCTTGTGTATCCAACATTTGCAAAGTTCAGGTCATCCAAAGTGAGCCCAGAAATATGATCCCCATCACAGAGGTAAGCATTGGCTGAATTCTTCTTCATCTGAATCGAGGGTCTCAGGATAGAGGGTGCTGTACAGATTGTAAAGACACTTTTGTGGTTCAGGGCTATATACAAAAGTGACTTGACTTGACTGCTGCCATTACCACTACCATTTGTAGCTCCTATATCAGGATGGAAATAAGTGGGATATGATGACTTTGTCCATTCTGACATCTTGCCCAGCAGAGTAGTTGCAGTCTCACCAGTGTGGAAGGACTCCATCAGACATTTTACCTCCCGCTTCCTCTAATGGACCCTCCTGTGGCCATGGTTCTATGAAGGCTTACCCATCCACCCTGTCTCTTTTACCCATATCTTCTTGGTTCGGTATGAGCCTCTGTTTTTGGGTAACGGAATGTTTTCAGTACAGCAGGGTGAACAAAAATAATAATAATAATAATGGTAATAATAGTGGCTCATTGGCCATCATTTTGTACAATAATTAAGTCAATAAAATTACACAAATGTTCGTAATGATTCGTCATAACTATTATTATTATTATCATTTCATATCATTATTATTAAACCTTTATTTAACCAAGTTTTCCAAAGTGAAGAGAAAAGAGACGATGAGAAAGATCCCGTCATCACTTGAGGGATGACGTCTAACACCCCGACAATAAAGGTCTATAGTTGCTGACAGGCAACTTCCAGACATGTGTCATGGTGAAAATCATCATGCTGGTGCATTGGTTCCATGCCTCAGGCGGCCAACTATCATAGATGTGGGAAAAACCAATGTCTTAAAAGCTTGTTCGGGAATCTTGGTCTGATCTCTTGTGGATTAAGGCATCTCGGAATTTCTGACAAAAGACCTCAGAAAAGGTGAGGAAGGGCTTTCTACCACCCAATGATTTGGTGACTGCTTGGTGCTGTGTGTTGGCATGAAGAAGAAATCTAACCCCAGCCCAGTTAAGGAGGAATATTTCAAATTGAAGATATACCTTCCATTTGTCAATTACTCTCAATACCATGGCCCTATTTGTTGTGTCCCTGGATATAATCAGACATGACCCATTACCTCTGCCTTGAGTGTGCAGTGAGCGTGACACTGCAGGGGATGCATATTTGCTAACTCATCCATTGGTTGCCTTGCTGAGAGCACATTGTGCAAATTTTGGGTAAATCTGCGAGGATGACAGGTTAAAATCCATAGAAACTGGTTCGACCTATATTCACACAACTGTCCATCCATTTATTCAGGTCTCAGGTGGCGGTGGTAGCAATCTAAGCACGGTAGCCCATTCATACTTCTCCCCAGCTACATCCACCTCATCTCTCCAGGGCTCCCATGCCTCATGGGATACATAATACCTTGAGTGTGTTCTGGTGCTGCCCCCTTGGGTGTCCTTCCCATTGAATGTGCTGTAAATAAACTCTACAGGAGATGTTGGACCAACAGTTCCGCCATACTTATGATCCACTGTTAGTAGGGGAAAACACTGTTGGATTTTCAAATGTTATTTGACAAAACACTCCAAAGCCTCATTGTCTCCCTATCACAGCTAAATTAATTTTCCCTATGGGCCAACAGGGACATGCTAGGTCAGACACGACGAGTACTGATGCCAAGCTCTGGGACTAAACAGTATGTGGCTTTGGTTAAATATGCTGGAAGAAGCCAGTTTCTGCTTCACTTCGTCAAACCTTTTGCCAAATGGTACAGTATCACAATTGCAATCATTGACTGCTGCTTTTGAGCCAGCACATATTCATACACATCATCAGTCCCAGCCCTGAGATTATCAAGAGCACTCAAGCTAAAATGTGGAAATAATCAGTAAATGGCTGAAATACTGATGTTTACGATCGCCTATCCAGATCTAAACAGCAGTGTACTTGACCCTTAAGGATGAGAATGTGTGGGTATGTATATATATATATATATATATATGTGTGTGTGTGTGTGTGTGTGTGTGTGTCGGTTGGGGGAAGGGGCAGGTTGCCGAGCCCATAACACAATCACCACACCAGCTGTCACTGCAGAGGAAACCTGAGCCAGCTCTGCTCTGCTGTACTGTACACTGATCTACAAATGTGTCCATGTGGGGCCTCGCAGATGTGATCGTTGCCGACAGATGTTTAATCTTTCCATACCCACGTAAGTGGAGAGCAGATAAAAGACCAAAAAATGCAGATTAACTCAGCCATTCATTTCCTGGAATTCATTAGATGCAACTTTTGTCACTGTCCATTATAGTCAATAGCTTCCGTCTGTCCGTCTAGTTAAAAAAAGTAATGAGATACATAAATACAAAAACATGCAATAAAATACTTGTTTTACTGGTGCAACTGGTGATTGTTAATATACTACAGTAAAACAATATAATATGAATAATCCTATATAAATGATGTCCTCATAAAATTGTTCATGAAATACATTAACATTTCAGATGTGCTCATATCTGCTTGTAACTACATTACAGTGTATAATAGTGTACAAAAATGTACTGACTAAGTGACTAAGTGACTAAGTGACTACAAATGCTTAAAGCGGGGAGATTTAAGTGTCATTGTTACATTTTATGATGATGAAGACACTTACTACTGTTGAAGGACTTCCTGGGATTCAGAAATGATACTTTTCCAGGAATAAATCACACTCTGTCTGTTTGATGCTCTGTTATCAGCATCCTCCTGCCAGTTTTACATCTGAGAGGTTATATGGGAGGTGTGATTATTTTTGATGGTGCTGACCTGAGGTTATTGCTGCGTGCGGTGACAGGGAAGGGCAAGCCGTTGCATGTTGCTATTGAGACGTGCTGTCTCAGAGGTTCAAGGAATGGGAGCAATGTTCTTGGACAATTATTTGAAACATCGGGGTGAAGCTCCTGCACTTGAGTCCTGCCACTTGGAAAAACATGGAAAACGTGTGACATATATTAATATATATATATATATATATATATATATGTTCAATGGCCTTAGGTGAGCCATGGATTCACTGGCAGCAGCACAGTTATGTGCAACGATGCCGGATGAAAGCTTTAGCAATGGCAGAGTTCAGACTGGTAGAAAATTGAGCAAAAACGTGTGGAGAGCAAAATGCACACAGGAAAAGAAAGCAGAGAGATTCTACATTGAAAAGGCAAGACGGGTTAATTCAAGAAGCAGCTCATACACTGTTCACAGAGCTGAAATGTGACTTCCCAGGTATCAGCTCACATCTCAAGGTGATCAGGAGTTTTAGAACTGTTGCATATGGTGCTGGAGATACGGGGAGTCCCCGTCAGTGCAGATATATCTCCTACTTTTCATGCCAAGCCTGACACGCTGCTTTCAAGCGTATCATTTTGAAAATGGTTTTGCATTTGAAATGACTTCAGACTGACGGATCTTTTGACGGATTTTCTTTTAAAAAGTCAGGAGACACTGAGAGATGTTGCTACGTTATACATTCGACTCAAGCCCTGATAGGTTTTTCATTTTTGCTTGTACACGACATCAATCTAAACCACCACAACTCAAATGTGTGAATTTCCCTGGATAGAGAGACACCTGTGTAGTGTTTTGATGCTTGAATAAAGGTCTTAGCGCAGAGAATGATGTCAGTCCTCACACAGAAGCTATTGAGTCACAAACAAGCTCCTTTCCTTACATCAGAAGAAAGCTGTAGACGGTGGGAATGGCATTTCTTTGACGCGCAGCAAGCTGTCTCCTCCTCATACACTGAATAGAAGATGTCACACTGGGCCCAGCAATCTGCGAGAAGCGGCGAACAGGCAACGTAAGTCTGTGTGATTCATCCCCGCACTCTTTTATTGTCTCACATCTGGAGTCCTGGCAACAATCTGCAGAGGACTGACACGGCTTCTGTCTCTGCTTAAATGCAAAGCACAGGTATGAGCATCAGTATTAACAGACAGATCACAAGAGCTCCGGGAGAATTATTCTCACGACAACACCACTGTCATGCAATCACTCCTCACATTGCCAGGCTCAAAAAGAAAAAAAAGAAAAAGAAATTATAGGTGATATTGCTGCCTGAAATATAGTGGAAACCTCTTCTAGTAAATACACTTACATTGATCAACCGCTTATATGGATCAAAAGCTCGGGGCAGAATCATTACATACAAATGCTGTTAAAGTAGTCTGCCTAACAGTGTCCATTTCGGGGCTTTTCATACATGACAAGATATTGAAAAACATATTAAAGCTGCGGTAGGCCAAAGGTAATTACAATTTTTTTTGTATCTTTCACTATACTTTCTTGGTATTTTGCCTCATGGTAACCCATCTGCTTTCCGGTGGGCTCCCTAAAGCGTGGTGCCGCATGGACATTGAAATCGTGATGGGGAAAACAGAAATTCACATTCTCTCAACGGAAAAAAAAAAAAGTAAAAAAAGCACCTTTCGTTGAAGCCGCCCTCGTCAAGTGGATTGATAATGCCTGATCACGTAGTGTCCCCAAAGGGAAACTCTGCACGTCCACAACCAGCTCTGTACAGGCAGCCCCCGGAAAAGGTTTGCCGCTCTGCATGCATCGCCCGCACTGTGGTGACACAGAGCCGGACAAAAAACTGCCTCATCCCAAAGCGTTCCCTTGGTGAGGGAAAAGGAAGAAGAATTGGCAGCAAACCAGTGATTTACAAAGCTGTCTATATATTAAACGGACAGATTAAAAACGGACAGCATGAATACTTTGTATACATGTAATAAATGTAATAAATTAGTTGGAAATTTGCCTGAGAAATAAAGAAATGAAGGCATGATTGTGCTGAAGCAAGATAACGAGAGAAGAAGTTTTCTTTTTCTTTTTGGCATTGGTTGTCCTCTAGTGTCCCACCTGTGTGTTCCTTCGTTTGTATGAACTAAATGGATAATTGGCCAATGAATGGCAATAGCTGATGCATAGCCGTGAAGGTAACAGGTCAGTTGTTGTGCCCCTATTAATATTTTTTGGGTGTGTTATTTAATAGATCCCATTAAGAGATGGATAAATGGGTATGCTGTGCACTCTTTTTGTTAAAAGTTAGTGGTGAGGTGCCCTTGAGCAATGTATCCCTGAGTGTTTGAAGCAGACAATGACATTCCAGGGCATGCAGAGCATTCAGGTGTGAAGAGTGAGCGTGAGAGGCTGGGCCCCGACATTTGTCCTCAGCAAACCTTCTCGAGAATAAAAAAAGGATAACATCTTTGACAGTGATGGAAAAATAACAAAGTATTATTAATAATGAACTGGGAGTGCTTCAGAGTGCTGAAACGCCGACCTCTCCAGTTCAGAAACGCGGCACACAGCCAGCAATCAGAAATCATCTCCATCATGGCTTCTTCATTCTTCTTAGCTCTACTTGAGGGTTAAAGCTGGTGCTATTAAACCTTTTTTCCTTTTATTATTGTTTTTATCTCAACAAATCCAAATAGACCGACAGCAATAATGAATGTATCCTATTATGTAAAGTACTGTATGTGTAGACACTGCCTGATAGCTACTCCAGGGCACTAATTACTTAATTTGTGTGTGTTTAGATTGTATGTCAAAGAAAATAATATTTCAAAGTGGTTTGAGAACCACTGGTGACTAATCCACAGCAAAGGTGTCAGACCATCATTGATCTAATCATGGTTTTGGATGCACGGAGATGTGACCACCCCTAAGGTCCACTTTACTGGATTTCAGAGCTTGTTATTTCGTACTTTTTGGGGCTTTTTACCTGGACAGTAGAGATGTTATGGGGAATGAAAGGAGAAAGTGGGGCTGACAGTCTCTGGGCTACGCCCTGAGCTTAGCATGAAACATTAATGTGGTAAAAAAAAAAAAAAAAAAAAATGGATATGAATGGGGGTGATTGTACACTCCTTGGTGTTGGATGTGTATGTAAAAGAATACCGCCCGTGAACGGAAATGCAGTCAAAATAAACTATGTTAGCAGAATAAATTGTCACTGTTTGTTGTTGTCTCTTTACTGGACTTGTTGATAATCAATAGAAAGATAAAAAATAGTGATATTTTAAAGCAGCCCACAGTGAAGTGTAGTTCACTGTTGGCACAGTCTGTCCTCACAGAGATGTTTGGTTCAAGACATGAATATCTCTGTGGAACCACACAGGTATTCACCTTGTGCCACCCTGTGGCTCAGGGGTTAGAGCGGGTCGTCCTTTAACCATAACTTCCCGGCTCCTCCTGTCAAGACACCGAACCCCAAGTTTCTCTGCGGGCGCTTCGAAGCAGACCACTGCTACTAATGCTTAGGGTGGGTTATAATGCAGAAATTTCATGTATCAATCCATCCATCCATATTCATCCGCTTATCGGGGGCCGGGTCGCGGTGGCAGCAGGCCCAGCAGGCTGACCCAAACTTCCCTCTCACCCGCAACATTTTCCACCTCATTCTGGGGGATCCCGAGGCATTCCCAGGCCAGCTGGGAGATATAATCCCTCCAGCATGTCCTGGGTCTTCCCCGGGGCCTCCTACCAGTTGGGCGTGCCTGGAAAACCTCTAGTGGGAGGCGCCCGAACCACCTCAACTGACTCCTTTCGATACGAAGGAGTAGCGCCTCAACTCCAAGTTCCCTCCTGATGTCCGAGCTCCTTACCCTATCTCTAAGGCTGAGCCCGGCCACCCTACGGAGGAAACTCATTTCGGCCACTTTTTTCGGTCACGACCCAGAGTTCGTGACCATAGGTGAGGGTCGGATCGTAGACCGTCCAGTAAATTGAGAGCTTTGCCTTCCGGCTCAGCTCCCTCTTCACCAGGACGGTCCGGTGCAGCACCTGTTTTACTGCTGCAGCTGCACCGATCGATCTCCCGCCTGTCGATCTCCCGCTCCATCTTACCCTCACTCGTGAACAAGACCCCGAATTACTTGAACTCCTTCGCTTGCGGTAGGCACTGCGTCCCCACCCGGAGGGAGCTATCCACCGGTTTTATGGGACTTTTGAGGTCATGCATCAATATATATGTATAATATAATAAAATTAAAGTCTTTATGTGTCAGGTGTGCACCCATTTGAAACACAGACAGTCGAAATTGGAAATTCAACCTGTAACCCTGGTGGTGAGCTATACAGCGCTCCTCATTTCCATGAGAAGGCAATTAATTACAACAATCCATATTCATTGTGAGTAACATGGGATGAAATACTTCAGGGAAAAGATATAAACACAATGTTGTCAGCCAGCCAACGACTATAACTCACGTAATGAATATAGATGATGCTCATTCATGCATTTATGCAATAGGTATGAGGAAGTAATGAATTCCGCAAGGCTCTATGCCTCATCCCTTCTTCATTTTTATCCACGATGCCGGGCCGTGTTCACGTCGAAATAAACTTAAGCTCTTGTTTAACTAGACAAACTGACTAGAAACACATTCTAATTTACAGCAAATGCCTGGAGGGATGACTGCAGTTGTGGAGAGATGTGGCAGAGCTTTGGAGAACCTTACTGAAAGGGACAAATGGGCTCTGGGGTCCAAGAGATCAGCTGTAAGGAAGATCCTTAGTGTGAACTGACTCAAGGATCTTTTTTCTTTTCGTATTTATTAATGTTTGAGGATTGAATATATTTAGTTGTAAACATTTGCACTGCATATAGATTTCTGATACTGTAGAAAAACATATTGTGATGTTGTCGAGAATAGTACATTATATGTTTGAGGGTTGGACACTGGAGGCATTCATGCTCATGTGCACTGATAAAGACTTTCTCAATGACATTGATAGTGTCATAAACAAAGATGTAGACACAAGTGCATGGCTCAGACATTCATTGTTTATTGATGTTACACTCATGCACAGAGAAAAAGAGACTATGGTGTCCTTTGAAAGTTCTACTGGGAACAAAGTTGGACAGGACAGAGCAATACTTGTGTATATTGATGTTTGATACTTGTATAATCATAGACGATGCCCTCAAACAATGAGAGGAAGCGTTGCAGCCAAGCTTGCATTTCTACACTTGGACCGCTACATTTTGGAGAAAAGGTCTTCGGACTCGAGGATCAGGAACGATATCAGGGGTGTGCATGACCTTCCAACTCTTGGGAAGAGCAACCGGGAGTTGCACTACGCAGCCTACAGGCCGAGACAGTTTGTTGCATGGCAGTATGGAGCACTTGGTCATAGACATAGAGTTGTAATACCGAGCTGCTGTGAATTTTCATTTTCTGTAACATGATGTTGTCTTCAGACCATCTTCTGAATGTTGACCTCAATCCATCATTGGTTTATTCTGTTACAATATATCATGTTGTCTTCCAACCATCATTAAATGTTTGGATATTTTATGGACCCCACTTTTTTGCTTGTCCAAACATTGAGTCTATGCCTGATTTCATTGGACGAATCCGCAGGACACCAAACGTTAGGTGTCGATCCAGGAACAATCATGTGATGTTTATGTAGCTTTTAGTTCCAACTTTGACAATGGACACAAAGGTTTGTCCAGCAATAAATGTTTATTTGGTTCCAAAGGCAGTTTTGTCCTGTACTATATCTGTTCCCAGCATGGTTGAATAAACACACCAGCTACTCTTTCTATACACAGTACTTGAGTGAAGTCACTCATTGTTCAGTTGTCCACTTATTTAACTTAAAGAAACCTTAAATTCCCTTTTCTTTGAACAACACTACAAAATTAAATGAATGCTGCTTCAAGACCATATGATCTGCTACAGAGTCTCACCTTAAGCAACACTGTAAATATATTATAGTGATTCATATATTGACACCCCATACTGAACTCAGTAAACTTTGTTTCTATTGCCACATCATTGCATGATGAAAGCCCTGAATCTCATGTCATTTTTCTGAAATAAAAGGTAACAAGAAAATCCTAACACTCACAGTAATGATGAAAAATAGAAAGGCCACACTGAATACCAGACAGCTGTTTTGAATCTTACTGAACTATCTCAGCTCCCACTCTGCTTTTATGGACATTTTATGGTTTAAGCACAATAGAAGCTTGATTGAATTCATGGTCATGTGTTAAAACTTTATTCACTAACCAAAAGAAATAAATAAACAATGGTATTGCATTCAAATACATATGTGCAGTAATTTACATCCACACTACCAATGTTTTTATGCTTTTTCCATCCTCTATTTTACATTATGTATCAAAACAATCGCTGACAAAAAAAAAGAGTCCAAACTTTACCTTTTCAAAGAAAAAGAAAAACCCTGAAACACATTGAATACAATTTGAAATTTAAAGGAAAATAAGGACAGAAGCCAGGTGTAGCATGATTGCTCGTAGCAGATTTATGAATTTATAATCAAATGTCAAAATATGTTATAAAAATGAATAACTTAAAGTTATACATCATAAACCATGAATTGGTTTCGGGGAGGGAGAGTGATGGCACTCAGCTTCATCCGACACAGCTAGTTTAAAGGTATACTATGTAGTTCGTAACACATTATTCAAACTACGCCCCTCCTCTCTGGCTCAGAGAGAGAGAGAGAGAGAGAGAGAGAGGGAGAGAGAGAGACAGAGAGAGAGAGAGAGAGCACAGTGGTGGTCAAGAAAGCTACAGTGTGAATGAAGAGAGGGACCGGCATTAGTGAGAACAAAGCTTTGAATCAGAAGACAAAAACTTTATTTTCCAATTGTTTTACAGCGTTTCCCGTCTAAAGCACAGATAAACACCTGCACTCCAACATGTACAGCTGACCTTTCAAAGAGTAATCATTCATAAAACTAGCTCAAATGGTCAGAATAGGTACTTAATATTTGGACAATATATATATATTTTTTTTTTATTTAACGTTGTAAGGTTAAAAATGATTTTATCCTCATTGTTATTGGCGATAGCATTTCAATATTCGTAATCTCTCTGTCATCATCTTCATCCGCTACACATGAGTAAGAGTCTTACAAAGCACTCCCAAAACTTTACAGGATAATAAAAAGTCTTTTCAATTACTGAAACTCTGTAGGTCAGCGGCTTTCTCTGCTCCTGCTGTATCTCAACCTGCAAAAGCCAATAACCCACATTTCCTCATCTGTTTGACTGATGTCAGCACACAGGAATATTATCCAGCATTGCTCATGATTGGTTGTGAAGTTTAACCATAAAAAGTTTTGGATTTTCCATTTGTTTAATGTTGAATCTAATCTTGGTAGTCAAACTTTCCTGAAACTCACATACTCCCCTGCAGAGTATGAACTATATGCAATACAAAGACAGTAAATAGTACTAGTCATTATACATTTTACCTGATAGCAATGGTGGAAAGTAACTGAATATAATTAGTACAATTTAGAGTTACCTGTATTTTACTACAGTATTTTCATTTTATGCAAATTTACACTTTTGGACAGCAGTGCAACAACGTTAAATGAGAGCAAAACTTGCTACAGTTGTAAAACTGCCATAAAAACATGCTCTCCTAAATCCTTTGTTGTCAATGTAGATGCGTGGAAGACGTTCTCAAAAGCGAGAGTGACACTGTCGCATTGCACAAGCTTTCCCTAGTGCCTGTTATATAAAATTCAACTTTTGGAATGCTGCAACCATAAATATGAGTCAAGGGTAAAAAATATGGAGAATTTAGTCATTATAGTGCAGAGCTACCTACAGCTTTACGATCTGTCCCACAATGACTCTTTTACTTGCTTCACCCTTTGCATCCAAAGACGTCACAACATCCAGTTGAAAGGTCAGCCAAACTGACACATACAAGCTTCTGTGAGGGATTTATGGTGCAGGAAACCCACTTATCTTTGTTTTGACTTTGTTTAGTTTAGTAAATGGGGCTTACATCTAAGACACCGCAACTTGTCATCACAGTGCACATTTTGGTCGCTTAGTAACAGGACAGGAGTGCAGTCGTCCAATCACCTTGAATGGAAGGAGGAAAGTCTTCCATGCTGTTTAAGACGCACCATGTGAACAGCCCTTTGTTCAGTCGCAGTTCCTATTTAAGTCCAATTTGTCCAAGTCTTTATGGCCATGAAGGTCAACTGCCCATGTCCCTGAGGGGGCTATGTATGTGAAAAACACATTACAGTACACTTTATATGTGTGAAAACAGAAACTCGATGCCGTATAGAATAAGTGTGTCCACTGCATCCATTTTGGACAATATCAGGCCCGTGAATGTAGAGGTCGGAAAAGTGGGGTGTTAGATTAAACTTAAAAATGTCTCCTCTGATGTGCTCGGTGCTTAAGCTCATACCTTGACGGTGTTAACTACCCATGTGCTTGTTTAGGCCTTGAGAGCTGATATAATTCCTTCTATTATTCTGGAAATCAGCACCTTCGCTATCAGAGCTCTGCAGCCCGTCGGCTTGTTTCATCTGGGTTCACTGTCAATTGAACGCGTCTTTAACAGCCGAATTCTCCCAACTCTCGCTCAGCTATGAAGATTAAGAGGCAATCACAGCTGACAAGAGGAAGCTTCACAAAGCCGGAGAAATGCAAGATGATCAAACGTAAACTTTTCAACACTGTAAACGACAGTAATATTGTTTTCTCTATTTCCTGCTGAATCTCGCCAAATCAACCTGCCACCCGCTGGGAGGGCTGTTTCTTTTTTGTTTTTTGCTGGATAAAATAGAATCTACCGAGAAGCAAAATGGCTGCCATCACGAAAATAACACAAACATGGTTAAGCGCAATCCACTATGGAGGCCAAGATGAATATATAAATACATAACTAAATATAACCTTAATAAAAATTACATACAATTATATAATTCAATGTTTAATTCTCACCCTCTCATTCTCACCATAACAACCTATATTAGATGTTTTCTCATCGGGCAGGTTGAACTTTTGTCAATGCCTTTAACTATTACATTGCTGGATCATGTGACCGTTTCCTGATCTGCCACTGCTACGGTTAGGGAGAGGATTTCACTACTACAGTAAGTCCACAAGTAAAACGACGATAAAACAAAGGTAATCTTTCTGGTGAGGAGAATCTCAGTTTGCCTTTGCACATCTGCGGCCAAGATTTTTCAGTATGACTTAAATCTATCGTGCCTCAACCAAGACTCACAGATACCCTGAAGATACAACTTTTTTTAGAGGTATAAAAAAGCTACCCTCGAGAGTGCAGGAGCATACAGTGTTCAGGAAACCCCTCGAGACAAAAGAGACGAACAAAGGCAGACTCAAATAATCTCATTTTAGAGACAGCGAAAGTGGAACTCTCAGTCATCGCTGACAGATGTCACAGCCCATTCTTTGACCATGCAGAAACAATTTTGTCTGTCAGCCCTTCCTCACATGATGAGATGTATCAGTCACTGGGAACACCAACGTAGTCTGTGTTAGTTTCACACTCCATTAGTAACATTTCTTTTGCCTCTATTCCATCATCTCTGAGGCTGCATTTGATTAACTGCATTGCATGTAAGTTCTGTATTAGAAACAAAGTGAACGTCTACGGGAACAAATGTTACTTTCACTCTGCCAGCAGTAAAGACCCAAACTCTTTTTGAGAAAAGGATTGGCTTTGCTCTACTGTCCTCATTTTCCATTTCTGTTCAGAAAATGTTATTCCTACCCGCCGATTTCCATTCCCACTTCACAATAACGTTATTATCTAAGAGTACCTGTACAGTCAGGTGTTAACAGGTTCCCCACACCAGTTTAATTGTGGCACAGCCATTCATGTGTAGCACATGACATCCTCACAAACAATCACAGAGTGTCCAATCTAAGCTCCCTGACTCCCACAGGCTAATGCATGCAATCCACCATTCCAATCACACTCGGTCAAGAATGCTCTTCGCAGCCATGACCCTCGCCAGCCAAGAGGGATCCATTGTTGTTTCTGATTTTCCTGTCAATTGTCTCCGCTCACTGCCACCACAAATGGAAGCAGACGAGCCCCCCTCCCCCCATCGCCCCTCACCTCAGCGCCATCTCCGTTTATTGATTCCGATCTAGTATGCCAATGCTGCGAGGACACTGATAAGACCCGGGCCGACTCATAAACACTACTTGGCGGTTCCAATTGGGTGGAGAGATAAGGCCACAGAGGACAGTAAGTAAGTCAGGGCTTTGTAAACCCCCGCACTGCTGTCCACCTTCTCTCCATCTGGGAAGATAAGGCTCAGTAAACCAATGTGATTGGTGCGGTCATAATGAACCATTCCAGCCTGCCACATTGAACCATTATTGACTCCTTTATTGTCATTTTCATACGTGTTGTGGGTAAGGCTGGGTATTGTTTAAAGAATTACCATGCCAGTACCAATACAAATACCCTTAAAGTATATACCGATGCAAATGGAGTACTTCATTCGATACCCATCATGTGAATGAAGATGTTTGTGTGTGTCTCACTGGCTAGCTAATCAAGGCCGTGTGCATGCGATCCCGGGTGCATGGGTTGTAGCTGCTGCGGTAGCGGATCGTTCGCACAACGCTTCATATGATTGCAGTGATTGACTGCAAGCAAAACCATACAAATAGTTTTTTTTCTCTTCGATCTGAGCACAAAAAGATTGATAGCACGTATAGTTCGACTGGAGAAGTCTCACTTCTACTTGATTCTGGGTTCACCAATACCCAGCCCTAGTTGTGGAGGATCAAATAATAGTTGGAGCTGTGCAATAAAAGTAAGGGGAAGCTTCTTCGTTTATCAAGACCTCCATTAAGTTGGAGAGGGAGTGCAAAACAAATTTGTTACCAGCTTGGTGGTGCATATTGTGCTGCATTGGGATGATTTACTTTTATTCATCCAGCTGAAGAAGTGGGCAGCAGGGTGATATACTGCAGCAGCATGGTGGGGAAGTCTGAATCTCCTTATGAGCATTCGTGAGGAAAAGATTTGTGTAACTGTATGAATATTTATTGGTGGAATATTGCACCTTGTAGGCCAAAACTTGTGGCCTCAGTGCGCTGTAAACAAAATGCTTGTCAGACCCTCTAACAGCATCTGAAACCTCCTTTATGATGGTGGAATATGCGCCGCTATGTCTCACAATTTTTGTAACATTACAAAACGGATAATCCAACATTTAAATCCACTTTATGCATCTACTGGCCAGCTTTTCTAAAGGTGTGAGTAGGCGGGTTTGGAAACCATCTCTCATCTTCTTCCATCACTTTCTATGTGAACAAGTGCAACACCAGGAGAGGCTGTGTGAAAGTCTTGTGTGAAAGATTTGTCTCGTCAAAACCAAAAAGGCAATTAAAAGACAATGCAAGATGGTCAGGACCACATGGCAGATTATCTCCAAACACTTCCTGACCATCTAAATTCAAATCAAGTCCACAGTCACAGTCAAACACAGCACAATGTGTAGTGAAATTATTTTGTGGATCGCTCCAAATGCCATCTGTGGTCGATATTTATTCTCCAGGTAGCTACTGAACCAAGAGCCGCTCTCATTCCATACCTTTCTAATTTCTTCATTAATAAAGAATGGTCAATAGGATTTTGGGAGAAAACCTTCAGCTGGGCCAGAAGTCTTCAGGTCCCCTACATCTCTGGTTAAAATGCTCTTCAATCAATGCACATATCTAATATATTCAATATTATAGAGGTTTACTGCAAGAATCCAGCCTAGTTCATGTAAACTGAGCAACTAATTCTCATCCTGCAAAACATTCTCTTTAATGCCACATTCTCTGCTCAGGTATACATTACTCCACTACAGTATATCTTTACATTGCAAATAGTTGTTTGCTGCTAAATCAGTATTGAGTTTAGCAACTATTAATGTCATTGATGCCATATCTCTATCTGAACCCACGTGGTGTGTCTTTAATCTATTGATGAATGTGACTGAAGTATTGTGTCACTGTCACATATTTCCCTTATCGGATTGCTGTAAATTAATGGCATGTACTTTAAATCGTAATTTTCTGGCCCCACTCGTTTGTCGTCTTCATCTCTCCGTGCACTGCGGCCTTCTGAATGAAAGCAGAAGCGCGTGGCTGTTTGGAGAAAAGAGAGGTCAGGAAGAGAACTATTTGATAGTGACTTAATGTAGTGTGCTTGCCCTCAGACTGTTATTCGACAAGGAAGATGAAGAAGAGGAACAAGAGCACTTTGTAATCTGGAATGAACTACTGCCAGCTGAAGCTGAAAGCAGTAGCACCAGAACATAGATATAAGCTGGTGTGGTGAACACGCTCTACGTGACAGTGAGGACATCCACCGTCAGAACTATTAGCTCAGTGCTGTCTGACGCCTGAGAACACTGTCTCTTCTGTGCATAGGCTCAGCTTGATCTCTTCTTCACAAAGACAATGTCTACAGAATACAGTGTCAAAAGGAGCAGTTCCTCGGTGGCAACTTCTCGCTGTCTGGGACCTTCAAATATGAATACAGCAGCTTTACTATACAGACAAGAGCAGTAGCTTGAATTCAATTGGTCTTAATAAAGTTTTCCACATGTGTGTAAAAGTGCATGTCATTTTTTATTTATTCTTTATATTTTAAGGTTAATAAACTTGGATTTGACTGTTTAACAATCAATATCTGATAATCTAGAAACAATATATATATATATATATATATATATATATATATATATATTCATATTGTGGTTTAAGATTTTTGTTTCTGCATCACAACTACATCATTTTACCCGCACAATCTCGATCACATTATGTTGCTCATTTCAGCTGCACATGTAGCTATAATTTGAAATGGGAAACTCCAGGCAAATGGCCAGACCATTAAAAGCACAGCAGTTGCCGTGGTTACCAGCTGTTTGGGATTGAGACGCCAGGGAGGATGAGGAGAAACAACAGTATTAGCAGATTGTTTAAACTGAGGTAAGATTTTTCATGCGAAAAAATCCCATCATCCATCACCGTTTCCGAACTCAACGTGTATAAACTAACTTTAACGCCTCACTTCTTTCGCTCTCTCCAGGCTACTTTCATGTTCCCTGCTATTCTCCAGATACAAGAACATATGCCGCATAGGCCACACACACCTCTTTGTGTGTCTGTGACAGGGAGAGAGCCATAGGTGATAATGAGAGAAAAGAAAGTCTCAAGCAGGCAACTTGAAGAAATTACATGACAATTTGCACTCTATGTTTGCAAATGTTTTTTTCAAATAGGAATGCAACAGAACACATTATAGATATCGGTCTATAATTATTTGGATCGTGAATGTAACCACATATCACAAGAGTATATGAGAGGCTAATTTTATATATCTGCATATAATCCAATCAAGTCGTTTGATAGCATTTAGGACTTCTGTAGTTATTTTGATAAAGAAAAAGGTGCTATGACAAAATGAAATATTATACAAACAATCAGTGTAGGGTATTTAGGCAGATTAGGCAGAAAATAAAAATGCTGACCAAACACTGGATAGAAGAAGCCACCACACATCAAGTATAATCAGCACAATAGAAACTGTAGAATAATGAATCAAAACGAAGAGTTTGATGTACACATAAACATGGTTAAGAGTTAAGGGCCTTCAGTAAAGAGCTGTAAGAACCGCACATTAATCTGAATTCTGTCTCGCTGGCATTAATACCATAATACCTTTTCTCCTTGTGATCACACGTCAGCTGTGAGCAGAACAAAGAAAGAATAAAATGGGGTTTGTGCGATTATAGGGAGGTTTATCTGTTATGTCTGTGAGAGTGAGACAAAGAAGCACTCCAGTGTTTTAGAATTGCTCTTCCATAAAGCTTAAAGTCTTGTGAGAGACATTTTTTTTTTTTTAAATGGTCAAAACCGATGCTGGATCGTGCATTTTCAATGATTCAACTGAGTAGCATTTTTCATCCTACTCCACGCCCAAGTAATACAGACTTTTGAGTATGGTTTTCCAAAATAAAAGAACAATGTATTGACTGAGTCGAAGATAATACCCCTAAATCATCACTTATGACCCACTAGGAGTGTGTAGCGGTGTCTGTATCTGCTGGAAACCTTCCCTGTGCCTTTATGTTGTCTTTTCATTTTGCTGTGTTCGGGATGTTTATGGGTGTTTCTCTGATCCTAATCTCTTGAATCTCTTGGCAACGGGACAATATTTTGGCATCTAAAGTGTTTCCGTTTGTTATCAACCGAGTATTGACCAATCACGTCCAAGCAGGCTTTTGGTTGAATGCAGGTAAAGTGTGGAGCGCAAAAGAGGCGGAACTCATTGGCCCGAAATGCGATCTGGGAACCCAACAAGCCATCGTCTGATGATGATTTGGCTTTTTGTTTGGTTTAAAATGAGCTTGTTAACTGTCTACTTGTACACATCGTCTATCAACTCCGACTCTATTCCCACGTCTCAAGTTCCTAAAACGGACTTCGGTGGAAACCGGTTTTCACAGGCTTAGTAGAACTCTGGAGGACAAGTTCACTAAAACCTGGATGTGCTAAGTCAAGCTTAGCATGAAGACGGGAAGCAGGTTGAAACCCGAACCCAAATATACACCTACCAACATCTCTATGGTTCACTGATTAACACCATGCATCTTATTGTTTATTCTCAAATCCAACAGAAATGCAAATACATCTCTTTGTGGTTTTTGGTGGGGTTCAATGTTGGAGCTACTTCTTGACGAGTAACAGTGAATCCGGTCTGTTCAGTACTTCTGTGCAGCCTCTCTGTAGTGCAGGCTGTCGGATACAGACGATGAGCCCAGGTTTAAATAAAGAACTCTGAACAACAACAAACGTGACGAATGTGGCAGAAATCAGACAAAGGAGCTACACGCTGTACCGATACCTCCATATTTCTCAGCCATTGTCGAGCAAAGACCCTGGAACACAGACATGAACACACCCATAACTCTGGTATTCTCAGACTGGAGCTATCAGAGCAGAACTGGATGACACTGACTGACTGTCTGGAGCAAAGTATGAAAATATTTTTAAAAAGGAGAAAAGATACAGACAAATAGGTATGAAAGACTTTTATATAAGAACTGATCTAAAATCAAATAAAGCGAATGCAGTGTCGCTCACTGCCCACTGATGTAATGAGGAATAATGGCAACTTGATTATTTATACATGCATGTACAAATAAAGTACATGGAACTTTCTTGTATTAAATGTTAAAAGATAGCATACTTCAGCACAAGTATGACAACCAATTATTTACAAGAGCTGATCAAGCGTGCCTCATGTATTGTAGTAGTTCGACAGCTTTTTTTTTTAATGGCTTAAAAAGTTGGGGAAATTTGTTTTTCATCCTTTTCCCTCCCTTGTGTCAAGGCTTTCAAAGGGAGAGCGGGAGAAAAAAAAGATAGTAGGTGCGTGATATGGTCAGGCAAAGGGCAAATTAATTAGCTCTGAAAAGAATGGATTATCTGCTTTCGCTGGCATAGAAAAGCACCGTATTTAACTGATCTCAAAGCATATTCTCATTAGAACAGCATACACCCCCTCTATCTGTCCTCTCACAGCGGAGCTGTAGATCCTTTGTCTGCCGCGGATCATCGCTCCGTGGAGGAAACTGAAAAGACCTAGCGTGATTAAGATGCCTGAATAGACTCTTTTTTTTTTATTATTTATCTCATTTGAAAAGTGAAGCGGAGAGCAGTGGGATGAGCGCTGACGCTGCAGCCGCAGAGTGCGGCGGCACCGCAGCAGCAGCATCATCATCATCATCATCATCACCAACTCCACGCCATGACTCGTGATGACAGCGGTGAGCCCGGCCAGCGTTTATCCTCTTTAGCACTTGTCAGGGTTCATCACACTGCCACACAGTGACGGGTCGCACTGCTGCGACCACGGTGGACGGAGAACAACAGCTGCTGTTTGGTGCTGGGAATCCTGGACACTAATGACCTCTGGGTAATTCTGAAACAAGAATCTCTGACATTGTGTTTGGACACACACACACACACATACACACTTTTTTGGCACTTTCCTAGACAGAGCAACAGAATCCTGGCACTCTACATGACAGTTGCCACATTCTTAAAGAGAAATGCAGCATGCGAACCGTGTCACTGTGCTGCCGTGCACAGTTTGGATGAGTTTGGATAACAACAGGCCTACAGACTGGAAAGTGGATTGCAGCATGGGCCCTTAAAAAAAGAGCATGCGCCAAAACAACAAGTGCTACGGCTGCATATGTGCTGTCGTCCCTCTCTTCCCTCTCTAGAAGCTCTGCCCTTGGTGTATTGCATTGCTAAACCCAGGGGGACCTGGATTGGAGAGGAAGTGCTTAAAAGCTCCCGTGCCAGAGAGGCCTCTGGTGAGGCGTCTGCTGGAGTCTTTTGTCTTGTGTCGTATGTTTTATGTTAATACACCCGTAGATTTGATTGTTTTTAAAGGTGTCTTCTGTGGTTGATTTAGTTCAGTGGTGGATTGTTGTTTGCCCCAAAGGGCTGCCCAAGGGTGGGACGTAACACAGACATTGTCTGCTCATGAAATACTTTACTGATAAACAGAACCCAATACAGTTCAGCACAAGGGCCGAAAGACTGGGGGCCTGAAGGTATCGCCCTGATGGAAGAGCCTGAAGCTCACTGAACAGACAGCAGTTTTAAATCTTTGAGAGCTCAGGCTTTATCGATGACACTTTCTTGCTCGGCCCATTTTTTTTGTTATGGCAAAATTCACAAGTTTGCGAGTCTTTCTGGATCAGAAAACCCTCGATCCAGGAAATAAGACGAACACTGAGACCGAATTAGAAGGTGAGCCTTTTCTACTAAAATGTATCCATCAATCATAACTCTCAATCGTTTGCACACTTCACACTGGTACTTGAGACACAATGACCGCAGACCACAAACATAGACCTTAGCAGTAAAAGAGCCACAATGAATGGAGAGAGAGGCACAGCAAAAGGTGTGAAAGTTAGAGGAAAAAAAGAGGAAGAGCGAGACCTAGCGGAGCCGTTATCTCGGTGAAATCAGTTTTTTTTTGTTACTGTACATAGTACATTTTTCTATTATTTGTTGTGTATATAGAAGACTTCATAGTAGTGTTTTACATTGAGCATGCCAGTGTTAAATCGGTTCTCAGAAAAGTCTATTCATGTGATGGTGTGTGTAATTTGAGTGGAGAGAACCCTTTTAGAGAAGACAACACTGTTTTGAATGCAGAGTTTCATTTGGCGGGGGATTAGCCTTTCATGTGTGGATTGGATTTGTGTGTAGAGATTGCTGGTTTATTTACAGTAAACGTCTGTAATCTATTAAGAAAAACTGTTAAAGCTGGTGAGACGCCGACCACAAACTGCATTGGCCTCATTTGTGTCTGTCCATCGACCGTTGTTCTGTTGCATGCCATTCCTCATCTTCTGCCCCCAAAACATAATAAAATAGTGGAAAAAAATGCATGAATGATGAATATAACAGTTTAAACAAGTTTAAAAAAGTTGGAATTGCATCCTCAACACATCTGTCCGGCAAAGCGAGTACAGTTCAACAGACCCTCCTGCTCAGGACGGAGCTATAGAATTTTGCCCACTAGAAGCTTTGGTAAACTATTTTCATTGGAAAGATAAAGAACATTTTAAACATGTGTGTTTTACACCGAACACGGAATAATTGTAAAAAATAAAAAAAAAATAAATAAAAAAAACATCTCTTGTAAAGTACTTTAAATTGTGGAAAAGACTGTTTTCCAGTAAAAAAGGTTTCCTGTAGTGCAATATAAGTTTTATTCAGAATAGAATGTCAAAGAATACAAAGTTTTAGTAGCTGCTATTCATCGCCGAGATCCCCCAGTCAGAATTAGCCAGTGTGCTGCCTCTCACGTAGCCCTCGTTGTATTGTCTTCTCTTTACTAAGCAGACATCATTATCTGTAAGGGGCTGTGAGTGTGCTGTGGGGTGTACAGCAGTTACTAACCAAGGCTGCTTGTATTTCAAGTACTACTGCATTCGCTCAAACATATTACCATATACGGCTGTAACCGAGCATGCTAAAGAATAATAAGAGGTAAGCTGGTTTATCTCAGTAAAACAGGGCCGGCATTTGGTTACACATGCCGTATATTATACACACATTCATACGTACGCTATAGGTGATGGATATCATTTGAATAAGGCCAATATGCTAATACACTTTCACCGCATGCTTCTGCACATTGGTCTAACCCTGAGCTGCTGACCCGGACTGCTCTCTGCTTCCAATCTAAAGAAGGACGGAGAGAGACTGCTGCGACCTAACATCTTCACCCTGGTCATATTTAGTTTTACTGGTCCAGTTGAGAGATTTTTTTCTTTTCCACTTAGCACCTACACTTTTTTTAACAAACCGAGTTGAGGGAGACAGAGACAGGGGAGAATACATCTTCCTCAAAGGGGTCCACTTCCTGTCTCTTGTTTTCTGCAAAGTGCTGTGCAGACAGCGCCTGAACACTGCAACATGTTCACGCTTTTTGTGGCAGCTTCCATCCTCCTTTTTAACTTAGATCTGATAATAGCAGTTACACCGTGGTGAAGGATGATATTTATTTTTGATAGGGGGTGTACATCTTCTGTCACCAGATATACCAACAAACTGCATACAAACAAAACATTAACCTGGTGAAATAATGATCACATAAACAATAACATAACTGTAACATAACATATAGTTTTGTATGATACAGCTCATTCATTAAAAACGTAAATCAAGGAATTGGAATTGCAGCAGATAGTTATACAGTAAAATGTGCAGTAAAAGCCTCGCTGCTCTCTGAGGGAGCTCTCAATTATTTAATCTTTATTTAATCAGGCTGTTTCATTGAGATTAAGATCTCTTCTCCGAGAGAGACCTGAGAGAATACGAAACATTCACGAGAACAGAAACAACACAGCTACACAATAAACAAGCCCTTTAAAAACAGTTTGGAGAAAAATGTTTTTGAGGGATTTAGAGGATTAATGTATTTTTAACAACTAAAACACCGCCACAAATCTTTAAACCATGTTTCACAACTGGACTTCTAGCGATATTAAGTTTGTCCAAAGGTTACAGCACAACAACGAAGAAGATATACACCCCCTATCAAAAATAAATATCATCCTTCACCACGGCGTAACTGCTATTATCAGATCTAAGTTAAAAAGGAGGATGGAAGCTGCATCAAAAAGCCCGAACAAAATTGTGTCGGAACAGCATTTTTATTTATTTATTTCACTTACACTTAAGTTATACTGTTTTAAAAACAAAATCCTCCTTAACCCTGAAGTCAAATCTATTATTTCCATGTTTTTTTCCGCCATCTATTTGAGTGCCTTGCTGCACCGTCATTTCGCCTTTGTGACCTAAAAAAATTGATAACACCAAAAGGCCAAGTAGCCTTGGCCCTGAAATGATGAAAATTGTATTCCTGAATGTAATACCACATCAACATCTCTCTCCCATGGGTCCCGATGTGCTGAATTAGAGAAATTGACTTACAGAGATTACATTGTGTGCATCTTGTGTCTGCATTTGTTTTTGGTTTTTTGTGATTTAAATCAAATGAGAAACGTATTGAATGTAAGACAGGCATCGCCTTTACTATCGTTATTCTAAGCACACGGTGCACGGAGGCACAGCAGACGAACGTTTGGTAATTTAGAAGCCACCAAATTTTTAAAAGCCCCGACACAAACCGTGTCTCCGATTGTGTGTTCGCATTCACAATCATTCAAACAGAATGATTAAAGCCGGTTTGACAGATGCCACTTCATCCGTCTTTGGTCCTTTTTTTGTATAAAACATTTAGCAGCACACGAGGACTAACAATACATTAGGCTGATGTTATTCAGAATGAACACATACATATTTGAACAGGATATTTATATCTGCTTGCAGCCATTTAAGGATGTTGTGTGTCTCTGCGCGTGTCTGCAGAGCCACACTGCTGTTTCCACATGCCTGCATAGTGAGGCCAAGGCTCAGTGGAACGTACTGCACCATAAGGAAAGCTGCAGAAACAAGTGCAACGCAATGCAACATCTGTTTTCCAAAGAATTCCTTATCTGACTGTTTGTATTCACGGTTAGAACACAGATGGGAGATGATTATACCTGATCAATATCTTTAATAAGAAAAACCAACTATTGTCGGGGGGAAATTTATTTTGTGAACTCTGTGTAACTTCTCTATAGCTGAACCTGTGTTGGTGGTTGTATTTCCGGAGCACATAGCCCTAGCTCATCTGTTGAACTTTGACCTACGTGGGGGAACGGGGGAATTCTTCTTTTTGGGTTCAGCTCCTGTTCGTTATGTTTCTCCTATTTGGTAACGGGGTGCATTCCTCTTCTTTTATGGTCACATTTATCTCTTTGTTGCTGGACAAGTTCTGTTTAAAGCTCAACTCAGCCCAGAGAATAGCAGCAGATCTTCCTCCCCCCCCCCCCCGCCTCCAGGAGGAAGAACACTCAGTCCATTCAGCTGAATGAAATGCTATGACTTTAGTCTGTGCTCGATGGTTTATGTTTGATGACTTGTACTCTTTGTAATTTTTGCATATCTTATGTAATAAATACTTAAAGACAAACGAGCTTAAGATACTTTTGATTTCTCACAAGGAAATTTCCACCACAACTATGAGTTCACATTATTGTCACATCTGCCATTTCTGAAAGCTTGCATCAATGAATTGTGAAAGAATTCTATCGGGCCTATGGCCACTGGCGCGTTACTGTGTCATTGTGAGTCGCTTTAGATAAAAGTGTCAGTGCCTCGATCGGCAGCTCTTCTGGTTTCTCCGGGGTTTGAGGTCAAGGCCAGTGAGGTTCTTCCACACCAAACTGGGAGAAGACAAACAACCTACGGACAACCTTGTGCACAGAGGCATAGTCATGTTGACAAAGAGTCCAGGCATATTGTATGCTGTGGAATTCAATGCTTTTTTACAATCTGTAGTCACATTTTCAAAACTGTAAACACAGTTAACACAACCTTACCGTTAACCCGATTTATGTTGTTTTCACAGAATACGTGGATTGTATAGGACTGAGTGTGAGCTGTTATCAGTTCAAATTTTAGAAGGTATTTCATATGTGGTTTTTAAACGGAGTCAGCAGTCACGGGGGGCTGAAAGTACGCAGATGCAGTAGGCAATTAAAAAAATGTATGGAAGAAGACGAAGTATCCCAACATGTAATTGGAAGCTAATAATAGACTGATGAAAATAAACAGATCGGAGCATCTTTCTCTTTATGGTGTACGATAAAGTGATATGCTTCCGTGAAGAGCCATCTGATCAACCCAGTGATTACTATAAGAATGCATTAAAATTGCATTAGCTTGCCTCGGCTCCTCTTGGTCCTGCGGAGGAGGCAGAGATTAACCCCGCTCCCCCGTCAAACTGTTGTGTGGTTAAACAGAAGAAGAGCGCTGAGTCAGGGCTTCCAACACATTGCCTGCTGCTCTCGGCCGGTTATGTAACTTTCAACTGTTTTATTCGCTGCTGTATGAAACACATATTGCCTCAGGCATGGACAGTCTTCAAGCTCCATTCAGATCCTGTGAGATACAAAGTTTAAAACATAGCCTTTTACCATCTCAGCTAGATTATTCACAAATGATGAAAAAAAGACTGATATACTAATGCTTATATACTGATATAATGGTGTAAAATGATGAAAAAAAGAAAGAAAAAAAAATGAGATATTACTAAAATAAAGTAATACAGCATGTTATACATAAACAAAAAGTATTAGAAAATATCACGGGGTACGGCTGGTGGGTCAAAATGTGTCAAAGCAGCATTCAGAGTAAATTATTAATAATTTACAGAAACACTGAATGCAATTGTTCCCCTTCCAATTTCTCTTCCCCCTCTCTCTCGCAAACACAGCGCTCGGTCTCCGTCCTGAAATCTTTCTGTATAATGCATGAAGACGGCGGTTTGTCAGTTGGGTCCAAGTCCCCAGGAAGAGCGCCGTGCGGTGCGGATTGGCTTTCACGGTGGATCGGGTGGGAGCGGGTATTAAAAAACACGAGCCATATCCATCAAAACATTTTTAACCTAATTTTCCTTCGGGGCAATGCAATTAGAGAATATCACCACTCATTTTTAAATATTTGCAATATGAAAACCATATAACTCTCAGACATTTTTGATAAATTGGTAAAGCAAAGCTTAAAGGATCAGTGTGTATCATTTAGGAAGATCTATTGGCAAAAATGGAATATGATATTAATAAGCATGTTTTCATTAGTTGATAATCTCCCTGAAAATAAGAATAATGTTTTCTTTATCTAATGAGCCATCTACAGTAGCCCAGAGCGGACAAACCAAACACTGGCTCTAGATAGGGCCACAGTAGTAGGGCCACAGTAGTAGGGCCACAGTAGTAGGGCCACAGTATTAGGGCCACAGTAGTAGGGCCACAGTAGTAGGGCCACAGTAGTAGGGCCACAGTAATAGGGCCACAGTAATAGGGCCACAGTAGTAGGGCCACAGTAGTAGGGCCACAGTAGTAGGGCCACATGCTTGTGATGTAAATGTTCAAAATCTTGGGCGGACTTGGAAGAGAATTTCTGGATTCAATTGGTTATAATAAAATCAATTTAATAAAAGTTGAAAATACAGTGCATAATATCAGCTGAGGAATTCTTGAATCAAATCACAGTCCACAGTCCCCCTGAGGAGTTGGCTGTCTATGATCATGGACCCAGAAGAAGACCCAGAATGGGTGTAGTACATGGGGTTATATAGTACAATAAAAAAATGTGCATCTTCGCCTCTCATTGGCTCAGTTTTACAACATATGGTACGGCTAAAGTTTCACATGGCTATAATCTGCATTCCGATTGGTCGCTCCGGTCCATGGCTCCTGATGTCATCACTCTCCTCACACAGTTTTAGCAAAACATCCCCCCTCTTAGTGAAGTTGGTTTTATTGCTCTTTGTCTCTCGGAGTATCCATCCCCCTCTCGGCTTCTTATCTCATGCATTCCTGAAAGTCTAAGTAAGAAAACTCAATGTGGCCTCCTTCTATGTCACGCATACTCTTTCCCATAAGGCTCACTATTCCTTATTAATTATCCTTTTTAAGTATCATAATTTATACATAGACATTCCTTATTTACAGTGTATGACATTTTATTTAATTACAACCTAACACTTGCCACACCGGAGGAGTTTCTGTTGGTTGCAATCTGCAACCTCCCCGCTAGATGTCGCCAAATCCTACACACTGCAACTTGTGAAAATAAATCCTTCACATCAACGACACCAGTGGCCGTTGACTCAACTGCGATGTGAGAATCTGCCCCTGGTTCAAGGTAGGAGTTAAAATGGTAGGGGATGTCATTGATTTGGGATTTGATAATGAAGCACGTTGTCAACAAGGGTAAAAACATGGTAAAAGTGTGTGTAAAACCAATTATTTGAAAAAGGTTGCTGTGACGTGTCCTACTCTCATACAGTAGCTGTGACACTTGATCAAATTTCTCAAGCAGATTGGCTGTTTTTCATCGGGGCGCTGTGGAATCTGTAATTAGGGGCACTAAATGGAGGCAGTTTAACCAGAATTTTTTCACAGATTAACTGTCTCATGTGCTACTTACTGTCAGGATATAGTGACAGTTTGATAAATGCGATAACATTTTTATAAAAGTTACTGTGGAGGTGTGCATATGGTTGGAAATCAGCTGCAGGACAGAGGGAGGTGGGGGGGGCTGACGAGGGCAGTACCAGGGGCATTGATTGGCATAGCTGGTGCTCATCGTCTAATCGTACTGTCCCTTTAAGTGCAACGGCAAGCGGGACCTCAAATGACTGACAAAGACAGCCATGCTGTCATCGATTGGGTTGGTTTCTCTGAACTGATTGTAAAGCCCTCTGAGGCAAATTTATGATTTTGGGGTATACAACATAAATGTAATTGAATTGACTGTGAGTTTGGAAGCAACTGGACCTCGTGCTCAAGAAGAAGAAAAAGAGGAGCAGCTGTGTTTGTGCAGAAGGAACTCACTGTGGCAGCAGTTACCAACCGCAGCTTTCACGACAATATTTGTGATGACTTATCAACACTCCAGCCGTCATTTCATTCAGTGATTTAATCATAACAATCTACAGTTGAATGAAAATAATAATAATGTCAAGGAACTGGTTATCCGCAAACACACCACTGACATCCACAAAGCTCTGTTCCTGTACTGCTCCCCCTGTTTTCTCACTATATGGTCCGTCCACAACAATAATAAACTGTCCCGTATCACACACACTTCTTCCAAAATAACCCAAACTCACTGACATGGCACTCGCCATAGAACGTGAGCCTGGACACCCCCTCAATCCATTTTCACTCTACTCCCATCTGGTCACAGATACAGGACACTCCTTATTCTTCTAGTCTTGTTAAGCCCATGTGGGCCGGGCACCCTTTTGTTGCACGATGCTTTGAGGAAATCATGTACTTACTCTCTATCTTGTGTGTTGTTGTATGTTAATCTTTGTTCTGGAGGCGCACACTCGGTGGAAACAAATCCCCCTCCACCCACCCCCGCTAATCTATATGAAGCCAATCAGCCAGATTTTGCCACAATCTCCCTTTGCCTATGTTATTGTTATTGTTGAAATTCTTTTTGGATTAGCTACGGTGTGGCATCACTGCCAAGACGAAGACCGCTGGAGCCACCCACTTTGGTCTTCACCACAGTTCTTCATGCACCTATGGGTGACGATACAGAGGTCCATGTTTCAGACGGGCGACGAAAGCAAAGCAAAGCAGCGATTGTGTTTTTTTATTTTATTTTTTACATATCTTTCAGTTGTGAGAGACGCAAAAGCAAACAGGCAGAAAAAGAGTGGAGCAGAATTGCTTGTTACCCGGCGCGGAATATTATACTTAATACTTAATACTTTTTTACATGACAAGAAAAACAAAACAATTATGATAGGATATGATATTGATTCTTGGAAAGCTCCCTTCAAAAAGCTCCAATTCTTATCACTATTTCGTACGGATTTGCCGATCAGAGCTCGTTTTGAAGCCTGACTCCCAACAGGAAGCAGGAACGAATTAAGCGGAATCAGCTTATTTGATGTGCAGGGTTATCACATTTAATAATGAACAACGATTATGTTCCCTTGCAACCAGATAATTATTTTTTCTGCACTTTAAAAAACTCAGACATCGTAGTCATTGTAATAATGCCACAGTTTGATCTTTGACTGTCATGTATATGTCATACTTCATTGTCTTTCTTTATATTCCTTTTCATGTAAGAATCCCATTAAACAGTATTTTGTGCAATAGCCCCCGGCTGAGAATGACAGTGTTAGAAAACCTCTAATTGGATTTGAACACCAGTGATCTGCTAAAAGCTGAACCAGTGCTTACTGATCTGTGATTGGGCTTTTTTCACAGCTTGCCCTCGCACACATTGATTTCACCCGGTCCAGCATTAAGCTTAAACAGCACATTTTTTCATAGCCTACATATTCAGTTAATGTTGAGCGTTGAGTGGAGGTTCTTTTTCCAAGTTCACGCTGGTTGATATCTTTCATGACGGCTCTGTAATGGAAAGCGTTTAAGCCTTCTGGCTTTTAATTTCATGACATTCAGAATTGAAATTATCCTGCTATCCGGGGCTTTTAGCAACACCAGTGATGCAACACAGTGGAAACAAAGGAGCTATTAAAACTAATGGAAAGATTACATGTTTCCTTCATGTCATATTACAGTGAAAAGAAACAAGATTCAAACACTGAGAAAGTCTTACAGTTCAATATTTAGGAGATGGGCTATTCTGAATGTGCAGTATTAAAACATGAAATTATTAATGCGATTTAAATGTGGGAGTCAGTATGCAGCAGTGAGAATAACATATTACATTTACTCTCGTGTAAATGTAAAGTTGAGTTTTTGTGTTTATGGGTAGTATTTTTGAAAATTCT
Source organism: Ophiodon elongatus (assembly GCA_016806645.1). Lineage (NCBI taxonomy): Eukaryota > Metazoa > Chordata > Actinopteri > Perciformes > Hexagrammidae > Ophiodon > Ophiodon elongatus. The sequence continues at coordinate 941,795 of JACSYO010000293.1, read as the reverse complement.
CTTTTACTTAAAGGAGAATTCTGATGTATTTCAAACTGCCGTGATTAAAACCCTTGATTACTGTCGCTCTACAATATATTTGCATCTGATAACAATAAAAAAAAGCTCATACTGTTAATGACATTCACTAAAAGAGTGCTCTTTTTAAGCACTGGACTCATATAACATTGTAAGATTCACGATGATCAAAATCGATGCAGCAGAACCAGAGATATCATCTTCGGTTTCCCCATGCAATCCTCTTCCTTGTCAAAACCCGGCGACAATATTCCATAGACAATATCTATTTGATGAAATGGATTCCTGAGATGGCACATGCTGTTATAGCTGCATGAACAGAAACATGAATTAGTTTGGTAGAATGTGCAAATTTGTTAACTATTGTGACGGCAACAATAACTTGATAATGCAGGGTTTTCAACCAGCGGTTATGGCATTAATGTCATAATCACGGCATAATCTGTCATGAGAGTTGGTAGTACAGTACATCTGATTAATCTGCATCCTCTAATTGGAGCGAGGATACCACTGTCAAGCCACAATAACACACAAACACTCAGCAGATCCACTAGTTACGTGTTGCGCAACCAACATCAGACTAAAAATACCACACAACCCTCCGCGCTTATGTGCTTACATCAAACGTGTTCTTTTGATTAATTATTCTACAGTTTCTTCTGCACATCAGGCATTTTTGGAAACACACTGAAAACACTTCACATGGAATCACTTATAGCAAAAGTAACGTGTCCTGATGTTTGTCACACCACAGAGAAATGTGGTATTGAACACCCAGCCGAATTTAAATTAGTAGGTTACAAAATCGTGAAAAATTTTAGGATCGTGGTTTGTAAGTGTTGTAGAACCGTAGAACAGTTTGTGTTTGGCGTTAAGGGGAAGGGTTATGCTGAGGATGACTCCAATGCGTCATCGAGCTATGATTTCAGGCCCTCCCGAAAAATCCAACACAAAAATGGTGTAAAACTGTTCTTTTTAATTTTTTATAATTTTTTTATTGGGAAATATTGACAGACACAATACAGTAAACATGTAATTTAACTCATATTTGTATTGTTTTTCAGCTTTTTGTTAACGTATACAAACAGACAACAAACCCACCCCACCCACTGGTACACCCACCTAGAAAAGCAGAAAAATAAATAAAAAGAAAGAGAAAGAAATAAAAATAAAAATAAATAAAAGGGGTCACCTCATTTCGCCGTGTCAGAAGTCATTATGTATATGTACACAAATACACAAATACACTGTCTGAACACATCTGAATGTAGTCACGCCTGCATCACTCTACAAAGTAAATACACAATCATACAAGCACAATATACCCAAAAATCAAATGACAATAGGCCAGTAGGTAGAAATCAGAGTGCACAAATTATGCCCCGTAAAACTGTTCTCATTCCACATGTCATCAGCAAATTATTTTCCAACGTGAATAATGTGTTCGGAAACAAATCTCGGTTTCTACTTTCCCCAGACTTTCAAATGTCTCGCTCTGTGTACAACTCCCTCGGGACAGTCCCATTGCTGAGTGTGAGCCCTGACAGGACGGCCATCAAAGACATCGACAATGCACCCGCCAGCTCCATTGTAGAGAGTGGAGGAAACAAGAACTTGTGCATAACAACATACTTCTGGGCAAACCGCCAGAGCCTCCTGCAGCTTTCCAAATGAACATGAATTTGACGTGAAACGTTTGAAACGCTACGGTTACTGAGTACGACCCAAAGTAGACACAGAGATGATCACGACGGCAAAATGCATTCTGGGATCTTCAGTAGGAGACATGGTTGCCTTCTCACCTGAGCATGTGAAGGCAGAGAGATGACTCACAGATTCAAAAACTTTTCATCACTGATTATCCACTAAATGGAGTCATATTCATCATGCCATGTTTTGATGGATGACTGCATTTCCCCAGACCCATGCCAGGTTTTCAAACACCTTCCTGCAAAAAAAAAAAAAAAAAAGAAGTGATAAGAATGAACATTGACAAGCACAGGAGAGAACAGGTTCAATCTACCCCCACAAAATGTAATTATGCAAAGTCGAACAAGGATTCGCATAATATGTTTTTAAAAACGAGCCTTTGGCTGATTAAAACAATCAGTTTGAATATCTGCAGCCTCCTCTGAAGCACTGTGAGTTGGGTAGGGGAGTGTGTGGGGGGGGGGGGGGGGGGGGGGGGCGCATTGCTAACAAAAAGGTTGCACTTGGGATGGCAGCCTGTCACCGCCAGGATTACAGACTATTAAATGTGCTCATCAGTGGAGGTCAGGAAAGCAAAGCCTTGTGTAAGGCCAGCCGGCTGTAATTACAGACAAGTGATGATATTCCTTCTTTCCCTCTCCACCTCCGATTATCCTCCCTGCTGCAGGGAATGCAGGATTCATTCCCTGGCAGTGGAATTCAAACTTTCTCCAAGGTCAATAGTGTTGTTGTTGTTGTTGCTGTTGTCGTTAGGAAACATGCAGTATAACAGCTATGTGCATGGTCTGGGGTATTAATGGCAGACGCAGAAAAAGAATAAAAACTAAACAGGAAGTAGACTTGGAGTAGTACACACACTCTGTCACTCTCAGCTATTCATTCTGTTAATGTTTCACGCAACGAGTTCTTTGGAAGATTGTTCTGTTGTTTATGATGTTTACGATGAATGAATTGTAGGTTAGAGGAAATACATTTTATTGTTGCGTGTTCTAATATATTTGTACCTAATTCATGTTTATTGAAGATGTCTCTCCTTAAAGACATCTAACTCAGTTTAATGCGGCACTCGTTTTAAAAGCAAACTAAATGCTATGAAATGTGTGGTTTTAAGGAATTTGTGTTTCTTATCAAAACAAAAATCGAAAATCATTCATATGGCATATAAATTACTAATCTGGTCCTGTTGGTTAATGTTAACTTTTCCCAAGTAATGTTCGCCAGGTAATTCACTGCATGTTGAGAGACGCTTGTGTTTTCTTTAATGAGCCATTATAAAAAATAAAATAAAAATCCCACAATACTTGCCAGCTAGCGTTACCTGAGCTGGTTAACTGGTAGTCGATCAATAATCAAGGCTGTTGTTGTTTGTTTTCTCCCAGCGGCGTGACGAATCAAGGAAGGACAAGCCACGACTGATCAGACCCAATCCACCCACAAAAGAAACATCATCATGTTTACAAAAATAAAAGGGTTCCATGTGTTTATCTTCTTCTTCTTGTAAAATATGGCACAGAGTATTTATACTTATCCATGTTTGAGATTGGTATGCCGACCCTCTTATGTAAATGGCTTGTACTTCTATAGCCCTTTTTTAGTCTCCCGACCACTCGGAGTGCTTTAACGCTACACAACACCGTTCACACACTGATGACAACGGCTAACATTCATACACCGTAGTCACGGTTACAGGAGCAATTTGGTGTTAAGTGTCTTGCCCAAGGACACGTCGACATGGACTAACGAAGCCGGGGATCGAACCGCTGGTCCTCTGATTGAAGGACGACACTGCTCACCACTGAGTCACAGTCGCCCCTACGTGAAGACGCTCATAGCCAGATTGAGAAACCCCTTGACACCTCAGTGTGATCAAGGTTGTTCGGGTTTGTTAAGCCAGATAGCGAAAAGTAGTACAGACCTCTAGCTTTCAATAACTACATTGTCATCCATTAATTTAAGAATTCATGAATTAGGAGTTTGTTACTCACCTCCTACTTCCTTGTATTTTTACATACAGCTCCTTAAAGTTCAGGAGCTCATCCAGTTCAGCCAATTTGCTGTAAGTGCTCCACAGGCGTATTGCAGCTCTTTCTTTTGTGACTGAAATGTACTTTTCAGTATTCATTCTCAGGAAACATGCATTGGGAATTGTATAAACATCCTTTGAGATTCCAGAAGGACATGTGTAATTTCTTCATCAACCTTTTGGCTTGACACCCTCGTCTCCCGTGACCTTTTCACTGGCCCCTTTTTAATTTGGTCTTCAGTAGAATGTTTCCCACACGTGTCTTTTTCCATTCGTATGTTGAGTATGAAAGTGTGTAAGGGTTGGCTGTGGACGTTCCTATTAGTAGAAAAATTATACATGAAATACACTTGAACAAAGAGGACGGTATTAACTTTTGAGATTGCATGTGCAGAGGGACTGATATTATACCTGCAAATACAGAAGCTTTTTCGTGGGGGTAATGAAAGGTATGTATTTCATTGCCGTGCACATCAATAGCTACTTTCCAATTGGCATCATCAACAACAACCGGGGGGTTACGTCCACAGGATTACTTTTTCTAGAGAGCAGGAGAGACGACGCATACAGAGGCTTCTCAGCTAAAGAAGCTATTTTAAATCAGTCCTCAGAACACGACCCGAATACTAGAGGGATCTTGGCTACCAGAGGGTGGACGTTATGCTTCAGGTATTTGCAGGTGAGAGTGCCTTGTTTTGTTTAGGATATAAAGGTGTTGCCAATATGTGACATGTGTGTAACTTCCTACAATCCCAGTATACTCCTGATACTTCAAAGATCATTTTGAATTTGTAACGAGTATCTTAATACCCTCCAAATACACACTTCAGCTACTACTACTACTGCTCTGAGCCCCATACCACGCATAAATTAGCTGCACATTTCCTCTACACTGAAGAAGAGATCCATACCGACTATTCATTGAGGCTGCTTACCCAGATTAAATGCCATTGATTCACACCATTGTGGGTGATTGAACTGATTTTCAACTCCTTTTTTTTGTTACATCCACTGTGTAGTTCAGAATCAATATGTGGCTCCCTGCGCAGCCTGGACTGAATGGGCTTCTATTAGGAGGGTATTACTCCTTGTGGAGGAGAGAGGAGCAGCACTCTCCCAACACCAAGCGATTCGCTCTACCTGCTCCTGTGTGCGCGTGTAGCCGCCGCACTTCCTGTCACCCCGTGTTCAGCCAGAACGAGTCACAGATTCCTGTGTGAGAGTCACCGCGAGTCAGCCGAGCGTTCTGGAATCCGGCTCCTGGCTGACTACCAATACACAGGCCTCCATCTATCACGCAGCAAACTGCCTCCACTGATTCATCTGCAGAGACTGATGTACTCCAACATGTATATGATCTATGATTATGACTGACTGAGTGGAAGACATTGGGTGCAGCTATGCGTAATTATGGCTCTTAAGTACTGAGCAGTGACCTCCTCAGCGGTCCTGCTAATACGTGTCCATACATGGAAAAGACTTGATGTAAAATCAGTCTTAAAATCCTTTTTTTTTAATTGAAATGAAAGTGAAAAAAGTGAATATTTCCATCTTTTATGCGATTCCTTTTCCATTATAAAAATAATCTTTCAATTTTCACATTTCAAATCTTTTGGGTCAAACACAAAACTTTCACCCATAATGAGTTGGGTTGTATGTCTGCAGGTTTGGAACACCAATATGTGTTTATGAATGGCTAGTGGAGAGCCTTTAGTGGTCCAGGATATAAGATATGATAGGTTAATATATATATATATATATATATATAGGAAACAGGCTGGCGACTTAACACATGGTAAGACAACATACTACACAAAGAACTAATTAACTTATGTAACACAAGTGTGGCAAAAAACAGGAGAGGAAATAAAACCAGACACAAGGGGAGAGTGAACTTACAAAATACAACAGGAAACAAACTGAAAAACCCCAGGACCATGACACTGTCTATACAAAATGACATTACCGTGCAACTAAACTGCTTTCTCAACGCTTGGTAAAGAAAAACAAAATAAAACAAAACTCCCAACAAAACAAAAACCCAACTAAAGTAATTAGTTAAGCTTAAAATTCAGGGAAAATGGTTTGGCTTAAAATTCCTCCATTATTTCAGCTACGGATGTCGATTAAAGTGAAAGATGACTTTTGGTTTCACAAGCAACAAGAACAGCCTCATTCTGGGTGAAAGTTTTGTGTTTGACCCACCGATCCAACCCGACGTCCTCCCTGTGCAGACTTTCTCGGACTATCATTAGAAACCGCAAGTCCTTCCTTCCTGCTGCTGTCAGACTGCACAACAAGCTGAGCTCCAGTAGACCACAAAACCACAAAAACACTTAAAACCTGTGCAATATAAATATAAATACACTGTGCAATAACACTTATACTGTCTGTACATAATTTGTTTATTTCATTTCAATTTACTGTCAATTTACTGTCTGTCTTTTTACTTCTGTTTAATGTGTATTTGCTATTTATAATACTTGTGTTTCTTTTATTATGTATCTGTGTGCACTTTAACTTTGCTGCTGGGATCCTGCAAATTTCCCCTTGCGGAAGGATATCTTATCTTTAAACGTATTTGTGATGAGTCAGAAAGAAACGTAATTCTCAACGCAGTTTAATTGTATGGAAATATCATTGTCATTGAGAGTAGTCCACACAACAACTACCATGCTCCCGCCTGGCACTGACTTGTCTTCTGCATCATGTTCAGTTGAAGCATGCACAGATTCCTGTGATTCCTATGGCTCTGCCTATAAAAATAAAAACTGCTATATTGAGAGGCAGTTACAGAATGCAAAAAGAAATGCTGGCCATAAACTGTTTCAAAAATGTTTTGTCAAATAAAAAAAATGTTAAGGTTAAACAAAAAAAAACATATCCTCAACCTACTGCACAAGGTCTGAGCTGCACCCCTCGATGTCCTCGGGTTGTTGAATTGCCTCCAGGCTAGACAACTCGGCTAGACCTGGCAACCCTACAGCAGAGTCACATTTTCACAACAGAGACAGAATCCTTCGCTAATTAAACTGGAGATCTGAAAGAAACGTCTTGCTGGTGGCTTGCCTGTAGCACCGTCCATTAATGAGCAGTTGATCCGGGGTGACGATCATGAATCGGTTCCAACGCGGTGAAAACATGCCAGAAAAAGTGAGTCCAGGGAACCACAAACAGTTTTGCCACTGATCAACAGCTCTGTTGTTTAAAGGTCATTTTGTGCTGCCGTGCGGGAACAATCATACATATATCGTTATTTTGGTACATAACGGTATTGAAATTTCAGTGGTCTCTCTTTCTCTCTCTCTATCTCTCTCTTGCTCTCTCTCTCTCTCTCTCTCTCGCTCTCTCGCTCTCTCCAGCCACACAAGTGATCACACTGGGCTGTACGCCAGTAAAGGTCAGCCCACTGAGCTCCACTGCCACCCCAGCAGATGATGTGTGCATGCTGCTGGACAGGATGAAGACGAAACCAGTAACCCTCAGGGCATGTGTGTTTGTGTGTGTGTGTGTGTGTGTGTGTGTGTGTGTGCGTATGTGTGTGTGTGTGTAAGAGAGAGAATGATTTCTGCCTACCTGTGTTCGTTTGTGTGTGTGTGTGAGGGTTTCTGTATATATGTGTCTGCTGTTGGATGAATGAAACCACAGCAGTATCTAAAATGTCAACTTTTCATATTTTCATACACCATTTTAAAACAGTTTTAAGACAAAATATTGAACCTTTAAGAAATGTGTATGTCAAGATCACAACATATGGCCCTCATGCCAAGTATCCATATATTTTATTGCATTAAAAGTACTAATACTCCACTACAAGTAAAAGTCCTATATTCAAACTTTACTTAAAGTTACTTAAAGGGAGTTTTTAACTGGTTATGAAATGGTCTCAATTTAATACTGCTGCATCTTTTTGGCCAACATCAGAAAACGAGACAATCAGAGAGAAAACCATTAGCTGGGTCAGATTCCGGCAAAATTAAGCCAAATCATGCAGGTTTGGCGGAAACTTCTTCAGCTCTGAGCCTCCGCCTACGACCTGCACTCATTCGGTCACAATCCACACAAAACGAAAGCTCCTTGAAGTAACTTTAAGTAAAAGTATGTAAGTATTACCAGTAAAATGTAGTTAAACTACTTGAATAAAAGTATTGTGCAGTAAAATGTTCCCTGTCAGTGTTTTACTATTATACATGCTGTGTCTAAATTAATATCACTGCTGTGTGTGTTGCATTTTATTGCTGTAGATGTTGAAGATTGTGCTAATTTTAACTGTGGCTTAGAGTTGGAGCGGGTCGTCTTTAAATTAGAAGATCGGCGGTTTAATCCCCGGCTCCTCCAGTCCATGTTGATGTGTCCTTGGGCAAACCCAAATTGCTCCCGAAGGATGTGCCATCAGTGTATGAATGAGCGTGAATGGGAGAATGGCATGTAGTGTAAAGCCCTTTGAGTGGATGGAAGACTAGAAAGGCATCCATTTAAAGTCCATTTACAATACTGTTAGCAGTAATAGTTCAATCTACAGCAATGCATCATATTCCATAATATCATCATATGTTTGTAGCATTGCTGTCCTGTGAGAACCTTGTACATCAAAAAAGTCAACTTTTCATGAGTTCAGAGAAACTGCCCTGTTTTCAGCTTTGTGACGTTGCATTTTCCAGCTGATCCAAGAGACTAAAAAAAAAAAGCCTCTTTAGCTTAAGAAGTAGGAGAATTTTCTAAAACACGTAAAGGAACACTTCATCCTTCAGTTTTTGAATTTCCCTGGACAGGAATGAAACATTGTAATACGAAAAGTATCGAAGTAAAGAGATTTACATTTTGTTCTGTTAGTTCTTGAGCATTGAAGGTCATGTGTGACAAGATAATCTCAACTAAAGGTTCACTTACTGGTTTTTAGCTTTTGACCACATCTAGTTGTCTTTGTCAATGAATGAACCTGTCTTTGTTTAAAGATGGTCTCTAGTGTCAGATGTAAACTTTACATTTTCATACAGAAAATAATGAAAACCAGCATTCAGTCCTAAAGGCCTGGTGAAGACCAGTATTCATGTCAAGTTCAACTCTTGGGAAGGTGTTTGCCAATATTGTCAATCTTTCTTTTGTCTCCAATGAATGACTTCCAGATTTGGTTAAATTACTTGAGTTCTTCATCACTTTGATTTCCCTCTTCAATTCTCTAACTGTGTCATTACTCTCGAAGCAGTTGACATTTAATTTCCACTACCCCTTTTTTTTCGGTCTTGCAAAAGTGCTTCAACAGCTCAATAATCGGAATTGACCAGAACATTTGTTTTAGAGTCCAAAGGGGACGTCCTCTTGACAGAGCTGACCTTTCAGGGAAAGCCAAGCTGAGACTAACGGTTCCATTAAGAACCCTTTTCATACAAATAACCCATTTTGCAAGAATGGGTTCTTTGAGGAATCGTTGAATGCATGTGTGTTAAAAGCTCCGGACCTTTAGGGCTCTAGATAAAAAACCTTGGAATAAAAAAGGGTTCTCGATGGAATCCCCAAGGTGGGTTCTTGTTAGCACCCTGGGAAGGTGGGAAGGATCTGAATAGAACTTCCGGAGAGGGTGGTGGAACCATTACACCATAGAAGGGTTCTCTGTAGAACCTCTCATAGGGGATTCTGGGTGGAATCTTTCACAGATGATTCTAGATATGTTGGCCTCTGAAAGGGTTCCAGGTGGAACCAAGAGTTTGCCTATGAGGACAAGCTGAAGAACCCTATGTGGTTGTAGTTCCTTTTTTTTCTAAGACTATATGCTGAATATATCAAGATGACAGGTAAACAGAAGTGTTGGGTTTCCATTAAAAGTGAATAAAAAATGAGAGGAGAAAAAAAGGAAGCTTCATATTAAATGTCATAAAACATACTCAGCATAAAAGCCTGTCTAATATATGCCCATTTCAGATAAAGGGCTGGTTCTCTCTACAGTTGAGGTGAATAAGTACCCAACCTCTATTTGAGAATATATGTGCAATGCAAACACATTAAATGGCTCAGAAACATCCGCAAACAGCAAATTTTAATATGCAAATTCAAGAAGAGCCACCTCATGTTTCAGCAGTTGAACAGTGTTAATGTTGGGTTTACATAAGCAGTCGCTCAATACAGTTCAGTCAGGGTGTAAACAAAGGGAACAGTAAACAGAGAGGCAGATATCAATCGGATAAAGCTACGCTGGGTTACGTGCTGTATTGTTTTCCTGTGACTTCCTCTTTGTTAAGAGCACAATATGAAACATAAGCAAGAATGACATGAAAACATAATAAGTGAATGTTAATATATTGGGGAAAATGCAGACCATTATCAAAAATAGAATCTTACAGTTAGCAACCGATCACTTAACGCAGATTAAGCCATGTATTAAAATCATATGGCTTGTAAACATTTTGGAACATATTATCAACAATAACAAACACACAAAACTATATTTTTGCCATTTATGACACTTTTACAATAATTAATAGATGTCAGGTTTTTTTTTATCTTCAAAATTCTTTTGATACATTTCAACATAATCTTTTATATTATATTTCATGTATATGGTTACTGTAACTTCTCCTAGACTCGCACCTGCCAAACCCAAATTAGTCAGCACAGAAATCTGAGTCACTGCTGTCACAGTCGTTGTGTCTGTTGTTATTCATAGTGACAGTGAGACAACAGCAGCATCATGAGGCCAAACAGGAAAACACAACATTACCCGCGATTACCTGCATCCTGCATCCCGCATCCAGCATCCTGTGAATAAAAAGATGTGACACTCACATTGGCAACCCTTTAAACTCTTCAGACAAAAGCAGTGTCTCAGTGTCTTTGAGCAACACATGAACCCCTAAAACCCCGAGGATGGTTTAAATGCAGGATCATGTAGGTGATGATTAAAAGTTCAAATTAAATAGTCTGAGGAACACCAGAGGGTTGAGTGTCTAATTGGTTATAATTTAAAATCACATGGAAGGCAAATTTTACTTAAGTTAGTTTTACTAGTTTTACTAGTTGCACACTCACTAGTAAAAGGTCACTAGGGTCAGGGGCACTCAATTTCATCTGTGCAGAGAGACCTAGGCCACAGCATTTTGTGACACCTAGAGCAGAGGGATTTCTGTAGAGAGTAAATCTAGCCCCAAACCTATAAATATACCATTAACATAAATTTAATGAGTTAACTTTGATGTTTGCTGGTCTACAAGCAATAATGCAACTGGAGTACTGTGAGTCAGATTAAAGTATATTTGGCATGTGTCCTCCCAGGACAAACAACTCAATGCTGGCTCCTTCTTTCTGGATTTTACTTTTTTTTCTGCCATCCCCAGTTTTAGTTTACAAATTCTATGAATCATGGTTTATTCAACCAGCAAAGCCTGCAGGAATACAGATATGGACACTAGAGGGTAGGTAGACATCTCTGGCAGAACATTGGGAGTTAACTTTTTTATTTCTTTTGACCTGTTTATAAAGCAACTCAGAACAGAAAATTAGAGCTTGGACCTTGTTGCTATGTTATCTTGTTTCATGACTTGAGTTTGTTTGCTTTTGGCACATTTGGTACGCTTTGACCACTGTCCAAAACCTAGCTCGAGGCTGGACAAGGGAATGATCAGAACATAAAAATAAGATGAAGCCAATCCAAAATGTCTTAAAACGTGCATTCTCTCTACTGACCAGCAGGGGGCGACGCCTCCAGTTGCAAAACGAAGTCCGATTGTATGGAAGTCGATGAGAAAATGACTGTATTTCTATCTTCATTCTTGACTGCTGGGGCAAACAACAGAACAAATGTTGTTGTTGTTGAACTCTACTGTGTAAAGTGGTTGGCAGACGGTGACATTGATGCACATTAGGATTCACAGTGAGAGCCTGCCGAGCTGCCGGCCTGCTCACCTCCACTGATTATCTACCACATCCAGCGTACAGAGGTACAGACAGGCTCTCAGCCTGCTCCTCCCCGTTGTGCAATGCAGAGATGTTCACTCCCTTGCCTCCTCGTGCACTGACCGTGACCGGTGAGGACACGGTGTGCCGCTGACAAACTTGGCCATGCCAGTGAAGCACTTCAGTCAATTATGTCTGCCAGCCAGCTGAAATGCATTTCTTGACGGTGAATGGTATGACTAGCTGTGTTTCCATTCATGTATTTTCATGCAAATTTAAAAATGCAAAATTCAATAAAACTTCCTTAATGGTGCAAAAAAAACATTTAAATACTCGTTTGAGGTGTTTTTTTGCCTTTTGTCGAAAAAGAGTTTATGTGCTAAATGGGATGTAGAAACATGTAACTCTCATGACTGATCAGCTGTCTATACGTCTTCCCGGAAATTCCCATGATGTGCATTCATTTGTCTTCGTCCCGAGCGGCATGAAACACGGCCAATACGAGTGAAAATGAAAGAACGATTAAAAAATTCCCAATTTAAAGAATTTCCCGAAGACCTCTTTCCATTTTTATAACGCAGATGGTCAAATTTCCAAACAAGATTGTCAGTTATCTAACAAGAACCTATTTTAGGGATTCTTCCAAAAGCGGTGGCTTGACTGCAGTGAGGCACAATGTGGAGGGTGTTTTGGACCGTGGACCCTGAGACTGGCAGTATCAGTTCCTTGAGCCGTCCATCCATCCAATACATATCTCCACATCTACCATCCAGATCGTCATTAAATGTGTTGTTGACAGTCAAAGTCCTCATCACACCCTACACCAGAGGTCACCAATAGACGTACTGCGGTTTGCTGTATCCCGATCCGGACCAGCTTCTCGAGCCTTTTTCGTCACTGGTTTAGCGGCCCAGGAAACTTGGACCACGGATTGTAAATCGGCTCATGTGATACGACTCGGTCTATCCAATCTGTGCATTCCAATAAGCATTGCGACTCCAGGATGTACTCGCACAGTTAGGTGAAATAACTCATAAGGCACCCTATAGGCTAAGCTGAAGACGAGTCCACTGATGTGTCTGACAGTGCTCGGCTGAAAGGCTCTTCAACAAGGAGAAGAAAGATTTCTTTGAAGACTTAGTTGGCTGCTGCACCCCTTCAGACCAGAGGAGAGGACAGCTATGTGGAAATCAAGGGAAAAATGTTAACAAAGAGGAGATCTATGAGGTCTCATAACCACGAATAACCCTGCCATGGTAGGGAGTTAGAAAGGCTCTGTGGCAAGACTGAAGAGGACAATCTTGAGATCATCACCTTTGCAAAAAAAATTCATCAATCGGTCCTGTGGCCCACCCGGTCAGACCAGCATGCAGAGACCATGAATAGAATGATAAGAATGATTCACTTTCTCGGGTCATCCTCTTCACATCAGCATCACATGCTCGGGGAAGTTCAATGCGAATGCTGATGACCTCCTTCTGCACAACAACATAAGATGGCTCAGCAAAGGCAGGGCACTTTTGGTCCATCTGAAGGGTAATAACAGCTTTCTTGGCACAGCTGAAGAGCCAGAAGGCAACACAATGTTCTTGTTTTTTTCTAGAAGAGGAGAAGAAGACGGATATTGTGGCTTTTTGGTTGATATCGCTTCACACCTGAATGAACTGAATTTAAAAGCTACAGGGCGATGACAATGTACTCTGTGACACGATGACGCCTGTCCGATCTTTCCAGAAGAAACTTGGACAATCAGTATGGAGACTGTGCACGCTTTCCCTCGAACAGCAGCTCATCCTCTTCATTCAGAGCCCATGCCTCATCACAGATGTCTTAAAGTAGCTACACGGAACATCAAATGGGCAAATGCTGGGTGTCTCCAGATGCAACTGGCAGATGTGTGATGTCTACCAGTAAGGCTCCAAGAATAGATAAATCATTAGGAATGGTCTTGTTCTGTCAAAACTTCTAGGGGCCGGTACAAAAAAAAAGAAATGTATTCTCAGTGGAGATACTGACTTTTGCTCACAGTGCCATTTGACATTCAGCAGCCTTTTTAAAGCACACCAACATTTTATATTGTTTGCGGTATATTGTTAATTTTAAGTTACTGTTGTGTGCTTTTGGATTTTCCATTTGTCTTATGGACCCATGTCAGAGAGACACAGCAAGATAAGAAGATGCATTTTCAACATTTATAAGCTTTTTGGTTGGAACCACACAGTAAGATTAGAAAATAGGGTGCAGGTTGGAAATGGCTGGGGGCGTGCATGAAGTTATGAATTCATGAGACACAAGACAAGATAACCATATTTTTACTGAGCACACACACACACACACACACACAGACGCAATACAATGTCACTCTCTTAACTCAAAGCAAATAAGATATTGCTAAAACTTTGTTTAAGGCGCACTGGGAGAAGAAAAGCCCTGCTCAGTGATATAACCGAAATGACTCCTCCGAATGATATCTTTTTAGAAAGATGCATCACTAGATATTACACTGAACACCACTTCACAATGTTGGAAGAAATAATAACGGATTTAAAAGAAACATCCTATTGATCCGGACAAAGCTTTAGATAACTACAAAATAATCCCTTTTAAAATCACTCGACGCTCGTTGGACTGCAACCAGGCCAGAAGTTGACATTCTTTGATTCACCTTGGGCGAGACGAACATGCTGCTGCAGATGGATGCTTAACAGAGAGTACCGACGATGATTACCCAATGAGCGCTACCTGAGCACATCCATTACATATCTCCAGATCAACACAGCTGATTCTACAGCAAGGCATCTGCCACGCCATTGGAACATATGGCCATCCATATTAAAGTCAAGCTGCCATCTTTACTTGGCACAGATACAGTAAAGAGGTTTGTGTGCATTTACTGAACATGTGGAGTACATACATTTAGTCCAGCTGTGTATTTTATACCTGTTCTGAGGATGTTATTGAGCGTGATGATGATGGAGTTTATGAGTTTGGGGGAAATAAGTGGACATCAGGAAATTGCATACATATTCTGGACAACAGCATATGGTTATGTGAATAAGGAACAACTCGTCAAAATGTCCCATCTGCTCACTGATGCCATACATGCTGTCGTCAGTAACTTACAGAATTGTGTTGGTTTAGATAAAAAAAGAAGAAAAAAAAAAGGTGAAGCACTATAAATACATCAGTAAATCTTAAAAGAATGAATGTAAATCATAACTTTCTATAAAACTGGAAAGCAAGATGATGTGACTTTTTCTGTGGCCACAAGTGGCAGTTACACGTAAACGATGATTTATTTGACGCGGAACTTGCGTACTTGAGTAACGACACTTCCGTAGTTATTTCATTGACACGTGTTGCTGGCTTTTGTAGGAAAACACACGAAAAATGTCATTCTCTGAATTAAGATATCAAGTTGTTCTTCGTAATCTAATTATTCAGTGATTTTTTAAAAAAAAAAACACAGCAGTACAAAAATATAGAACATCAATTCACAGCTTCATGTCTTTCCTCTGCAGCCTCAACGTGAAGCTTGTGAGTTTGACATTTGACCCCGTTTCAGCTCTGTTCTAGTACTTTCTTTAATAATGTGAACAGGCCAACACAGAAGAGCTCATCCAGATGCCTGGGCTGCTGCAGAGGTGTGGATGGGGGCATGCTGGCCTCCTCCAAAGACTGCAAGAGCCTCAAATGGGGTCAAGAACTCAATAACAACCATCTATAGTATTACCAAGGCCTTTGACCTGAGGCCTATGATCCACTCTTGTGCCTTTGCCCTCTCCTTTTTCTTAAATTCCCTCTACCTTGACCTGCAGATGTCCTATATAGTGAAAACGAGAATGAAATAACTTCCAGTTAAGGTTGACGTTTAAACAGTGGGAAAAGTGCAGTTCATTCAGTAACTGGTGGGTTTAAATAAATGCAACCCACCGGAGTGTATTTAAAGCGCCTAATATTGTACTTATGTGTAGTACTTGAGAGTAAAACACGGTAGTTACTTTGCACCACTGTGTGTGGATCATGTTAGAATAATAAGCTAGTTATGAATACAGCTAATTTTAGCATTCTCTTTCGGCAGAGTGAAACCAAGGGAATTATGATCTATTAACGTAAATCAAACCGTCGTTAGACTGATAGCCGATGGGCTCTAAAGCTGGAGTTTTCTCCGGCTCGCTTTGTGTTTCAGAGATGAAAAAAAAAAGTGGTAGATGTGGCGGGGCTATCGGGAGGAGATGGCTGACAGTGCAGCGGAGGTGTGCTGGAGGAAACCCATCTTCTTGCACAGTATATCTGGAGGGAATGACGGGAAGCAGCTAGATTCTGTCTGGAGCGAGAAGCCATATCCCTGCATCTGTTGTGGCATTAATGAGACAGGCTGTCAGCAACAAAGCACTCACCAACCAAAGCACGGCAAAACTGTTAGTTACTGATGCTGCGTTCAGACGAAACTCACGGCTGAACCGAAGATAACATCATCAAGGAGCGAAGCTGTATACCCTTTTCTTTTTTTTTCATGCAAGCTATTACTTGGAAGTGATCATATTTGGCATGAGGAAAATACCAATTTATTGTTTGTCTGTAAGAAGAGAGCTGTGAGATTTACCAATCGGCCCTCTAATTAAAAGGGATTTAGACATCTAAGCCTGAAAGCATATAGGTGATGACCGAGAAACCCTAAAGGTTGAAGGCTTAATGTGCAATGCCTGGTCACATGCTCCAAATATATAGGGGACATCATTTCACCTCTACTGGGTCCATACAATCTAAATTTATATTGATCAGTTATATTTGAAAGCCAACTTCTAACAAACAACAAGGCAAGAATATGAAAAGTTAAACCAAACTGCTGTCAAAATATCCCTGCTACCTCATAATCTTCATGTGTGCTGTCGGCCTATAGTTTGTACAGCCTGCGTACGCTTGGATAGTTTGTTTAAAGTAAAAATTCTGTCCTGATCTTACACATTGCACCTTTTCAATTTCGAATAGGTTCAAAAAAAGTTTGCTCCTTCAAATTTGTTCCGCTCCGTCCTTATCCAAGAGTGCACGGAAGTAAATCTAGCAGAAAACTCCACCACCTCTTTATTTTCTTGAGAGGATGAGGCGTTAACCTCGATGGCAAAACACGTAGCCCTGTGCATCGGGGATAACTCCTATGGGAGTCCAGGGCTGCCAATATTAAAATGGAATTGTTTTTATTCCATTTTTATTGTATTGTGTGACAAAATAAAATTAGCCTGTTCATTTTCAATGTTTCAAAAATGTTACCCTGCACGTCTTGTACCCTGTGACGTCTCTCCTTCAGCCAAACCAGGAAATGCTACAGGGATTAAAGAGGTAAGAACAATATAAAATAATAAACTGGACTGATTTTATCTCACCTATTATTTTTTGATTATTATTGCATGACGGTCCCACTTTCCCAGGCCTCTTTCGTGAAAACTGTCAATATGAGCAGCTCTAGAATATAGAATCCTTCTTGATATAGTTCTGCTTTGCTTCAGCAGGCTGCTCAAACCTTTGTCATGTTGCCTCTATCAACCTGATGGATACTTCCATCAATGTGAGGTGGAGGATATGAGTTGGGTTTAGTCACGCTGTTCACCGTCCTAAAATCTGAGCGAAGACAAGGGGTATATTTTGCCCCGAGCAAACAAGGCCAATCCCAGCTTGAAAATAACCCAATGCCCAACCTTCTATTATGATTTTTTTAAAACACATTCATTAATAAATAATAATACAATAAATGTCAGGATGTCAGGATATATCGGTTACTGACAATACATCACAAATACACAAATCCCCAAAGGAGTTGACATTCCTTTCGAAAAAAAAAAAAAAGGGACAACCAACGAGGCCGGAGGCGGACCTGGCATCCAAAATCCCTTTCGGCTATATTCGGAATAATAAACAAAACAAAAACGTCCCCGTGTATTTGTGTGTGACATATGTCGGATATCTAAGGGGAAAGGATGCCAGTAGCTGTCGGCCCGGCCGCTAATGAGCCCCAGCGAGTGAGCGGGTCACATCTGCCGTGTCCCCGAGCATGGCCACAAGCTATGGTGACTGCAGACTGACTGCAGCTGCGGAACACATATCATCGTCACTCGCCGTCGCCGTTTGGCTGAAAACAAGAGGGCAGGCCTACTCGCTGCCTCTCGGGTCGCTGTCCTGGCAACGCAACAGTCGGCGCTGGCCGGCGGAGGTTTGGAGCAACAATCAAACCCTCGCTAATGATTTCAGGCTCAGGGACACATGAGAGACAACTGTAGAGCCCTATTCGTAGCACGCTGCTACTTTCATACTTCAATTGGTTTTTGGTTTTTTTTTTCCTCTGTAAATAAAGACATCTTTCAGGGGAAAAAAAATGAATAAAAATGTAAATTATTTGCTACATCACAACATCAAAAAAGGCCCAAGGCCACAGAGGACTCGGTCCCTGACTAAGAGAAATAAAGGTGCAGGTTTTATTCCTCCTGCTCAAATCTACCCATGACTCTGCATGCTGCATGCCATATTAGAAAGCACAGAAACACATTTATTGGTGAGGCAAAACACCCTGCCCAGTCATTACCCATTCCCTAACTCGGTACAGGGCCAATATTTATTTCCAAGCCCTCTGTTAGAGATGGGAATGGGATGTTTTGAACCCTCCCAACCACCTTTTTTTCTTTTCCAATCACTGCTGCCGGAGTCACCGTATTCACACGGGGACTTTTTACTCCATTGCTCACAATACAAGTGTCCAGAAGCCTCATTGAAACACAGCAAACACCGGCTCATTAACTCGTGAAGCCAGACGTCCCGGTACCGGGTCCAACCAGGTGGCGTGCTCTCAAAAAAAAAAACAAGATGAAAGATGGTTTAAGATATGCAAGTTATAATGTTTCGAAAAACATGGGGGGTCTGCAGCTTTTGGAATCCGTAGACCAACTAACTGTATGTTGTCTTTTTATGTGCAAATGTATAGTGCAAATATAGCCCTCATGAATATACAAGCAAGTTTGTTCAAAAGATCATCATAACATTCTCATCGGTCTACAATTACAACGTGCTTGGTGTAGCTGGAAACTAGAAATGCAGAGTTGTTGTGGTTTTTTTTTTTTGTTCTGATGTCAATTATTTTCTTTTTCTCTTCCTGCTGTTCCCGAGCCAGGATCAGCCATATCCACAAAATATTCCATAACAAGATTATGATTTACTAAAGACAAATCTCCACCAGCTTCCTTTCTAGTTGGCTATGACGTACAACTCAAACTTTGCCTGTGAAAACATAAATATATATATATAAATATGCCGTAAACCACTTCAACTGATTTCAATCGGATTTCAATCTCACGTACTTCATCGAGGCATCAGTATCAAGTCCATACAGTCGTATCTCTACTCTTTGATGCACTATGAAGAAGAACCTTTCCTTTGCTCTGGAAGATAAAACAGGGCACCTTAGACCATCAACAACCAATTATGACTCAGTAGGTAGCCATCTCAAAAAATGAGATGCCTCACCATATGGCCAGTCCAAAGCTAGCCAACACGGAGAGCTGTCTGTCCATGAGGACTCTGGCTGGCATAGCAACAATAACCAAGCCTCTCCATGTTGCCTCAGCTGCTTCAGGATGGAGGCACTTCGAAGTCCATGTTTCAAGTTCTTACCTCCTTGTTTGATTCACGGTAATTACAACGTTTTTATATATTTTTTCTAAATGTTGTGCAAGTTAGCAATGTTCATAACCCCTGGATGGTTATGTATATTTTATTTTTATTTGGTTATGTGTGTTTGATAAGTGCCCTGTCCTTGTTCCTGGTTTCTTTCATTCTTCTCATCTCAGTTGGAGCCCGAGTGTTTGAGAGGAAGGCAGCTATTGGCAGACATTAGATTCAAAACATTGGATACCTTTCTGTTTTTCCAAAGATGTTATTAATTATTTTACATTGACACATCACATGAACAAAACCAGGAAGCCGCGGTGTTCTGCATCTGTCGGCACACACAGAAGATGCTGCTAATGTGCCAGGCTGTTGTATAGAGTGAACCACAAACAAATGGTTTCTCTTTAAGAGTCATGACATGTGCCATTACATCATTTTATCGTGTGGTATGAATGCTTATAGTTTCAGTTGAATATGAATGATCATATAATCCAAATTGTACACGCTATGTCAAACATACAAGGAGTTTTGTTTCTCGCTTTTCTTTACTGTACTTTACCGTTAAAACTATTTAATGGCTGACAGTTACGCTCTCCAGCGAAGAAACGCAGAGCGCTCGGAAGTCGATCCGAAGTCGATTCAAAGACGATTAACTTCAGGATCTGGGGGATACAAGCACTCTGTCTCTCTTATTTAGTATCAAATACAATTATATGCAACTAAAGTGCTCACAGTACTTGTCAGTGATTTCTATAGCCAAACTCAATAACCAATAATTGATCATTTACAGGAACAACGGTCAAACTATTAACTGGATCAAAGAGTTCTATCATTAACATTATACAAAGATATTATTGGTACCGATGAATCAGTATATAATCACCCATTATGTCCATATGAATATATATATATATATATATATATATATATATATATATATATATATATACATATATAAGATATAAGATATACAGTCTGATGATTGGATGGAGTTACAAAATGTAGTCAAAAGCTCATTTTAATATTTTTTATTGGTTAAATATGTGTAGGCTAAAACAGACAGAGGTAAAGTATTTATTCAAGAGAAAATATAAAAACAATATATGAATATACAAGGTTTCCACATGACAGTGACGTAATAGAGAATAATAACGGCATTAAAATATGAACATAACGCAAATGTGTACACCTTCCAACTATTAAATAAAGTTAAGATTACTGACAATATTAAAGTCTACATTACAAGGTGTTTCTATTTGACTGTACAATAAATCACCTCTGGCCAAATAAACCACCCAGCCATAGCACCTTCATTTGTTGTTGGTTGGTTACATCTTGCACGACTGTTTTGTTTTGTTAGTTAATTTAATTTAATATTATTATTCTATTCTATTTGTTGTATATATTGTGCTTTTTTTTTTTTTTTTCTTCTATTCTATTTTTGTAATATATTGTTCTTTCTTATGTAATTTTTTTTCTTTTCTTATGTAAAAATGCTGCTGTACCAACATAATTTCCCCTTGCGGGATTAATATAGTATCTATCTATCTATCTATCTATCTATCTATCTATTTATTTATCTATCTATAGCATTTTAAAGCTGGAATCACGTGTCGACCAGGCAAGAAGCCTTTGTGAAACATACACTACACATATGCCATCATATATAACATATACCATCATATATAACATATACCATCATATATAACATATGCCATCATATATAACATATACCATCATATATAACATATACCATCGGATGTAATGTGGAACAGAGCAGAGATGGGGAGATGACCTCAGCCCAAACACGACTGACCTTTAGCCCGACACGGAGCGTGGATGAGGAGGCTACATCTGCTGTGCGTCAGGCGGAGCTGCGTCATGCCTCACCGCCTGCTGTTTGCACACTGCTACGGTCTCCATCACCCCACGAGGGTGGGGGGTGGGGGGGGGGGGGTCACAGTGAGAGCCTCTCTTCAAATAAAAATACCCCCACCGTCCACCTGCAGGCCACGCCTCTCCAGAATGGCTTGATGCGGGGCTCTCTGTAGCCCAGCTGGGGCTCTCGGAGCGCGAGGGGCGGAGAGAGCAGCTCGTGCGTGGCCGCGCTGAGGAGACAGCAGCCTGAGATCCGCGAGAGGCTGGCGGAGCAGCAGATAACAGGAGGAGGACTGAATGACAGAGACCAGAACCTGCAGCGCGGCTGCCTGTCTGCTCTCTGATTATGGAAGAGTGAGATGATTCTTCTTTTTGTTTATTGTTATGCTCAGGCTGCAACCACAGTGTACGCAGCCTCCGGGCATTTACAAGACACCACACACTAACACACGACTCATCAAAGCAGCTCATATATTTTAAACAAATCTGTCAAGAAATAATTTTGTCAATAATACATATCACATTTCAGCTACTGTAGATTTTGTTTTACTGTTTTTATGCTTATTCATAATACTTGTTTTGATTTTACTATGTCTGCACTTTTACCTCTCTGCTGCTGTGATCCTGTAAATGTCCCCACTGGGGGACTAATTATTGATTATTTTATCTTATCTTATTTTATCTAAAATGCTCAGCGCAATTTCCCACAAACAAGGTGATGTCTTTAAATGATCAACATTCCAAAGTCCAAAGTTATTCGGTTTACTGTGACATCAAATACCAACATATGAAAAGCCCAAACCGGAGAAAGGTTGGCGGTTTTTGCCTGAAAACAACCAATCCGTTAACTTACTTACTATAATACAACTTCAATACTTCATTCTAAAAGAAATCACAGATTACTGATAAATAATAAGTACAGGTAAGTAGGCCAGAATACTCCAAAGTGTCGTTGAGTCATTTCATGAGAAGATGACTCTTCTTCATCATGTTTGTGCATTCAGTCAAGAGCTGGAGTCAGGACATAGCCCCCCCCCCCCTCCCCCCTCCCTCTCTCTCCCCCTGCTTCTAATTTGCATGCCAAGCTGGACTAACCAATGCATCTCATATCATTTGTTTGATCTGTAAACAAACAGATATATATGTGACTAAAGATTACGTGCAGTGGCTTCCTGCAGTCTGGTGGTCACTCTGAGGATCCTCGCCCCCGTGGCTCCAGATTCAGGCTGAACTGACTGGATTTGAGAGGGATATAAATCTTCTGTTCTCACTCTTGGCGAGAAGAGGCGTATGTATTTATCAAAATGTCCCTTGAACCTGAGCGGAAACTGAATAGTGTTCTTTTTTTTTTTTTCCGCCGTTTACGGGACTCCACCAACACAGTTACCCCAAATTAACATTGTTTTGTTTCATGACATCCATGTCATCCATCGACCTTCTGAAACTGCGTGTCAGTGATTGCCAGCTTTGGAAGGAAACTCACTGTGCGGCAAAACCACAACGCCTCTGAGTTTTCTTCTTTTTTTTTTTTTAATCAAATTTGTATTGATTTTTTTTTTTTAGATATGCAATAATTTCATGATTTTTGAAGGTTGCTATCGTCTCGTAACACAATGTTCCTATATGCAGAATCATATAGATTGATAATGTAAATGTAACAAGTTTGTCTTGTAATAAACATTTTGTCCGATATACCTTTTGACAATTTCGAAACAAAACAAATAATAAAACAAAATGTAAAAAAAATATTTAAAAAGAGCCCTTGTAAAAAAGGATGTGGAGTCTACATCAGAGGTGCTGAGCATGTGAAGAGGCGTTGCTCTCCTCAGTGAATGGAGGTCTTTCGTGGACGCACGGATCAGCGTGCGCGTGTTGCCCTCTGCTGGTCAGATGATGCAATCTCACCTTCCGGGCTTGTTCCACGTGCTCGGAGATAACAGTCAGTAAAATGTACATCTCAGAACCCTGATCAATCAGAGCTCAGAGGAGGGGAACTCTGAATTATTAATATGTTCTAAAGTAAAAACATAAGAGAGGAGAAAGCCTGTTTCTATAAGAATATGTGCAGGTAATTACAGATACAGGCGATGTTACAGGTAAAGTTGTACAACCAAACATGCCATGTCGGATCAATCGTGATTCAGACATGAACCATATATACTGTATTCTGTACCCTGTTGGATGGAGTGCAGCCACATACAAAAATCACCATTACTATAACTTTGTTATGTCTTTTTCGACATGCTCTATATATTATGGCTTTTTTTATTACATTTTCAACGTACTATATGTGACGGCCCCTATCACACCGTACAAGTGTGGTTTTACCAGCTATTTGTCCCTGAAGGTGTCACAGGAACGTGGGTGTGGCACCTGGTCCTGGAGCACCTGGTCCTGGAGCACCTGGTCCAGGAGCACGTGGTCCTGGAGCACCTGGTCCTGGATCGCTCTGGGCTCTCTCTCTCCGGCTCGCATGGACTCGTCCCTGCCGGTTTATGCCCGGTTGTCTTGGTTTGGTCTTCTTTTGTTCTCGCTGACAACACCCCACACCTCATCATCGCTTTTTTATTACATTTTCAACATATACTATGGCTTTTTTAGATAATGACTTTTTATCAATCCTATACTTCTATAAATCTACTGTGATATTTTTTTTTATAATTTCTTTGAACATACTATACTATGATTTTTCTTATTTTACTTTCTTTGACATACAATACAAAAACTTTTCTAAGACCGTTTTTAGGATTCTTTTATGGCATACTTTACCATACTTTGAATTTTTGAGACTTTTGTCATCCTATACTGTGGCTAGTTTATGACTTTTGTTGACATATTATGATGTAGTACTTTAATGTTGATGTTGTATGAACTGTATTCAAACAAAATGCAAAATGCGTCTTCAGTTACACATCAATGATGAAATATGGCTAAACAAACAACAAGCATGCGTAAATTAGTGAGAAAAATACTTTCAATACGTTTTTTATACTTTTTTATGACTTTCTATACTATGACTTTTCTAAGACTTGTCTATATATATATATATATATATATATATATATATATATAGCAGGGGTCACTAATAGGGGGACCGGGTCCAGACCGGCTTGAGTGAGATATACAAGATAGACAATTCAGTTATATTAATTTTCTAAACTTAAGTAGTTTAGATTAAAAAAAAATTCAAAAGCTTTATTATGTTTTTTTTTTTTTTTTCTTATTTTACTTGAAATGACTGAAGAACATGTATTTATCATCGGAGTATGTATTATTTATAATTCATCCAGTTCAATTTGAAAACTGATAAAAACATATTGACTTTCTTAATCCATGCATGGCTTCATATTACTTTTTTTTCAGCATACGATACTACGACTTATTTATTGACATACTATACTATAACTTTTCAATGGAATACTATATTAGACCTTTTTGTCATTTTTATGTACTTTTCGACATACTATGACTTTTGCATGTCATACTATTCTTACTTTTTAGTAACATACTCCACCATGACTTTTCAATAGCATGCTACACTATGACTTCTTTCATAACATACTATGAGTTTTTTATGGAACACTCAACTATTACTTATTACATTTGTATGACATACAATACTATGATTTTAATTTCATTTTTTATGACTTTTTTTATGACTCACTCCTTTGATGTCTTCTGACATTTTGTCTGACATGTCCTTTTCCTTTTTACATTCGAACCGATTGTCATCATATTTTATGACGTCAAAAAAAAAAGAGGGAAAAATATGATTTTGTGTTATTGCAGTTAAATAAATGTAATTTATTTATGGTGCTTTCAGATTGCTAGACCGCCTCCATAAAACAGCCGTGTGCCTCTTGTGTGCAGCAAACAGATTAGCAGTGGAAATATTGTTTTTGAACGGCTATATGCCAACAAATATGGATTTCAAAATATTTTTACTTTTGGACTGAGACAATTAGAGAGGAGGACTTATCTCTTTATGGCTGGCTGTTTGCGTGAGATTTAAAGAGACACACACACACACACACACACACACACACACGCGTGAGGAATTCAAATGACACAATCAGTACAGAAAGGAAAAGTGGTTATGGAAACACAACTGTTTATTTACTTAAAATATTGGTATGAACTAACAGGACAGCAGTACTCCCCTACACATACATTCTAGCTTTATGCTTCTTTTTTGCATTAATTCCTTTATATATAAAAAGTATCCAAACTAACAAAGACATCCTTTTCGATCAGTTCACGTGAAACAGACGTCCCCCCCCCGCCCCCCGTTCCTGTCCCTCGTCCTCAAAACATCCCAAAACGCTTCCTGATGGCTCACATGCAGCCACTTCTCACACACACACACACACACACACACACACACACACACACACACACACAGACACACACACACTGTGACCTTTAACCTCTGACCAAACACCGTGATGCCCGGCCAGAGGCCACAAACAGCACATCTCCCACATTAGCACAGACCCGTGGTAAATGTGTGTGTACATGAGCTCTAAAA
Source organism: Ophiodon elongatus (assembly GCA_016806645.1). NCBI lineage: Eukaryota > Metazoa > Chordata > Actinopteri > Perciformes > Hexagrammidae > Ophiodon > Ophiodon elongatus. The sequence continues at coordinate 916,095 of JACSYO010000293.1, read as the reverse complement.
TGCAGTAAGAGATTCATAACTTCTCGATAAAGCTCGACCCAAGTTTAAAAATCAAAAAGATCCGGGTGGGGATGCGTGAATACACCAATTCTTGCTCAGAAACTTTTAAGGCCCCTTTGAAATGATTAGAGGTTGTACATTACTACTAACGGGCTTAAGGGGACCTGACTCCGGTACCGTGAGGGTTTGAATGCAGGTGGTGTGGGTGACCCGATGGAGACGGGCGATGGCAGAATAAACAAGTTTGACGTCTACTTTAAAAGTGAAGGCTGAGTTCCCACTTTGACTGTATTTCAATGGGGAACAACACCCATCCCTCCCCACCCCCTTACTGACTGGATATGAAATGGCTGCTGTGTGGCCGTCCGTTAAGGACTCAACATGTGAACATCCAAGCCAAATCTGGCAAACAATTTGGATTTTAGTAGAGTTTTATATTTCTGTTGGCTCACGTAAACAGTAAGTTTGAGCTCATACCTAAAAGGTTTGAGAAGGCTGGGTCTAAAACTGCTCGTGATAATCCGTGCATATATGTAAATATGATTATTTGCGAATGATAGAAAAACTTTATGTGCCCACGAAGAGTTTCTTTGCCCACAAAATAGATTTAGTTTTGTGGGCAAAGATCATTAGCTTCCTATCTTTATTACAAATCCCATCAATAACATTTATTCTCATGCCAACAGTCGTTTGTGGAGGAAGGTGTCAGTGTTTTACGCTGTCTTAAATCTGGAATAAAACTCTTCATATACACAATATAAACAAATCTTTTGTGAAGCAAAAGCCTGGCTTTTGTCAGCCGGGTTGAGTGAAAAAAAGTTATTAATTGTATCCTCAATAAGTGTGACAGAGTATAAAACACTGGTCTAAATCCACAGATCTAGTAACTGAAATATGTACGGCCGGTACACGGACAGAAAACTATTGACACATTACAACAAACGCACTGCGGAGACAAAAAGATCAAAACACATTCAAAAGCCATGTTCCAAAAGAAAACAGGAAAGAACTTCAGTGCCCAAAGACAGAATTTGGCATTGACAAATCCATAACAAAACGCAACAATAAAACAGATGAGATATATGTTCAATAATAATAATAATGTGACAAGGAAACAAAAGCAAAGGAACGAGCGGACCGGGTTTATATCGACGCCTCTCCCATCAAACCCACAACACCAGTGGGCCATTCAGTCATTCAGTCGCTCCGTGCCGGGGTAAAAACAGATACATGTTAAAAAGGTATAGTATGTAGGGTGGGTGGGGGGGGGGCTGAGAGAGAGAGAGAGAGAGAGAGAGAGAGAGAGAAAAAATGTATGCCTCAAGTCCGATTGGTACTTTTCCCTGTCTTTTCTCTTTCATTATAAAAAGGCCTATCGGGTCCAGTCCTTCAAAGTCCAGTTCTCTGAACCCGGCGACGAGCAGAACCAGGAAGTCCAACAAAAAGGAATCAAAAAAACAAAAAAGGCCCCAAAAGTAGAAACCAAAGATTCAATATGCCAGAGAAGCAAAGGCACACAATCAGAAAGATGAATAGAGGATCTCTCTCTCTCTCTCTTTCTCTCCCTCTCTCTCTCTCTCTCTCTCCAAATTCAGTCCGATCCAGTTTGATCTGGCTCGATCCCGTTTTACTCAAACACGGCTAGAGACAGAATTGTGTGTGTGTGTGTGTGTGTGTGTGTGTGTGTGTGTGTGTGTGCACACGCATGTGTGTGGTCACTATAGAAACATAACATTTTTAAAAAGTCCATTTTCATAGTTAACATTTTTAACATACACAGGGTTACTCCCGACAACTGCATTGATAAGCGGTCTGTGGGAAGTGCATCTCAAAGCTAGTCACCCAAAAGCCCCGCCGGCTGTACCTTCGGTATAAACGGACGATAGGTTGGTTATAGGAGAATATATTGACATGAATAATGGTTTTACGACAACAGTAAAGACTTTTCTTTTTTCTTTTTTTTTTTTTCTTTTTTTTTTTAACCGCTATAAATACATTTCTTTGAGAGGTTTCACAACGATCAAACTGTATGCCACTGTTTGCACGCCGAAAGTGAATGACACACTCAGTTGTGTTATAAAAACACACACGCGCACGCACAGACACACACACACACACACACACACACACACACACACACACACACACACCTTCAATTACACAAACTCACACAACTTACTTGTACACATACAGGCACATGTACTTTGCAGGGCAGAGGCCGAGCACGCAAAGACACACACACCAACCTACACACACACACACACACACACACACACATATACACACAGACATAAAGGCACAAGGTGTTGCTAATGTTGAGGACGAATTGAAACACAATCTATCGAGACATAAACGACCCCCTTTCACCCGCGCGTCCTTTCTCCTCACAGTAAAAACAGCTTTAAAAAAAAAAAAAGAGATGTTTTTCTTTCTAATAAACATGCAAAAAAAAAAGAGCACACACACACACACACACACACACACACACACACACACACACACAACAGTAAACAAAACCTACAGATCTACAGTACCAACAAAAGGTACACCATTTGGTATTTTAGCGCAGACAGACACGCTCAGGTCAGCCGATGTGTAAGACTTCCAAAACAGAGAGCCGATCATCACGTACAAATTTTAGAAAAATCAGAGGAGGGGGGGGTTGTATAAAAAAAAAAAAAAGAGAGGGATCAATGAAGAGGGGGGAGAGGGGGGGCGAAAGACGTCGTCAGGCCAGCGGTCTGTAATGCGTCACAGACCTCAGGGTTTCAGACACTCGGGGAGGAGGGGGGGTCCGGTCCTCAAAAATAGTAAGAGTGAGATAAGACACATCCAGCTCTCCTCGTGATTTTATTCAAGTACTAAAAACGATTCAACTACTGTTTTTTTTTCTTCTTTTTTTTTTTTTGCCCAGTTCAACGCCAACAGTGTTTACGGGCCGACGGAGGTGAAGAGTGGTTCACTGGACAGGAGCGAGTCACAGGACCACCAGCAGGTGGCGCCAGCGAGCTCCCGCGTGGGGGAGGGCGGGTCCAACATGGACCAATAACGTCGGACAGGGGTCGGGTCGGGACGGATGAACATGCGTTTGTCGTAAAAAGCCGGCGGCGGGGCGCAGCGACTCCCTCGCCGGGCCGAGAGGAAGGGAGGAGCGGTCGGCGTGTCTCTCCGCACGCGCATACACACGCACACACACGCGCACAACACAGAGCATGACTCCCTCCACTCAGCCCCCCTACTCCTCCAACGCGTCGGACGAGGAGGAGCGATCCCAGTCAGATGTCCTCCCCGCCGCGGCCATCGGCCTCCTCCTCACATCCCTGTGCGTCTGGTTCCGTCGCCTCGGTTACCAGCCTATGAGGTTGGCTTTGGCCTTTTCTGTCAGCTTGCGGACGCGTCCCTTTGAGGAGGTGCCGAAAGTGATCGACGAGTCCTCGAACAGCAGCTGCCTCTGCTCCTCCTCGGAGTCCTCCTCCACGTACCAGGCGGACCGTCGCCCCTGGTTGCGCGTGCGCATCGACCCCCCCGCCTCGTCGCCCCCCGCCTCGTCGCCCGCCTCCTCCTCATCCTCCCCCTCCTCCTCCTCATCCCCCTCCTCATCTGGAGACTCCCTCCGATTGGATCGCGTGGGAGCAGTCTGCGTCGGGGGCGTGACCTCCTCGATGGCTCTCCTGCTGCTCCGCCTCAGTGGCGAGGGCTCGGGTGACTCGGCAGGGGGCGTGGCTTCCTCCATTCTGACCGCTCGGGGCCGCCCGCGCCGCCTGGGCGTCGACGGCGTGCCGGAGTCCGACAGCACCGGAGTTTCCTGCGCGGACGACGCCCCGCCTTCGTCCCCCGTCGATTGGTCGAGCTCGTCGTCGGGGGTGGAGCTCCTGCGGTTGCCGCTCCGTCTCATCTCCTCCTGCTCCTGCTTGCTCTTCCTGCCTCTCTTCTTGCCAGCGGGGCGGCCTCGGGGCCTGGACGGGCTCCCCGGAGTCGGCACTTCCGGAGGACTCACGGGTGGCTCCACTTTGGATTTCCGGCCCCTCCTCCCCACTCCCAGGGTCACGTGACTACTGTGGCCATTCAGGTGGACTGTGCTCTGAGATGGAGGGCTGGCAGAGGAGCCTGAGGGGGAAGGGCATTGATTTACAGGACAAAAGGAAGAAAAATATATATCAATAGCAAGCAGGTGACATTGAATACGTGTCTTATGACTTAAATCTTAGACCTAAGCATCACACGGTCACTTCTTTGTCTCTCACCAGGTGTGAGTCGTACAGGGGTCCTGAGTTTCCTCCGGGTGCTTCCTCCACTGCTACTTTCTGCGGCTGGAGAGGACGTCACCTTCTCAGGAGCTGGTGTCGACGACGCTGACACAGAGTTATGAGCCCTCAGTGAGCGAGTAGACTCTGAAGACGCAAAGAAATATGTAAAAAAGGAAGTTGATATTGTACATGTGGTCAATACTTGATGACAAAGACTGGAAAATAGGGGGGAAACAGCTAGCATGGCTGTCTGGACGTAACAAAATCTGCCTACCAACACGCCTGAAGCTCAATAATTAACATATCGGAGGTTACAATATCGTAACCCTAGTTCTATAAGCATACATGTAAGGCAGCACACACTCTGTCTGCTATCCTGCAAACATCACCAGCGAGCAATGTAGGAGGGTCAAGGTCCCCTGGGTCGAGGGGGCTCCGTCTGTGCTCATAGGACTGGGGTTACATCATCGTAACCTTTGTTCTAACTCAAGCAGGCTCCGCCCACGAATGCAGAAGGATAGCAGACAGCAGTGTGTGTGTTGCCTCATTTACATTCTGCACGTATTTGAGCAGGCACGCCCTGATTGGCCAGCTACGCTTATGCAAATTGTCAGTAGGCAAATGCGAGCTCGTGATTGGAAGAGACCGTTACCCATAGAGTCCAGTAGAGGGCGGAGCCTGTGTGAGCTAGACCTTATTCCATTCATACAAAAACGGAAGTGTAAAAAACGGAGGTCGACGTGTTTAGACGATTTATTGGCAGTAACTTCCTGGAGTGTTGTTGTCACTGTGAAGTTGGCAGGCGACTAAGCTAACCAGCTAGCTAGCAGAGGATCCCTATTTGGCATGCAAACACAAGAGTTGCATCATCTAATCCAAGCGCATTTCCCAAAATGTCAAACTATTCCATTAAAACCAGAAATTGTTTAAATTCTTACTCCTGAGTGTGAACGTCTGAGTCTGAGTGATCTCACCTGCTGCGCTCTGTGTGCCGCTTGCGGCGTTGTGTGAGGAGGATGAGGAGGGCGGAGAGTTTGTGGAGTGCCGCGCCGCACTGCGTGTACGCCCCGCAGTCGGCGTGTCGGCCTTCCCGTTGACCAGCTGGGGGGGCTGTTTGACGGGGACGCTCTGCCTCAGGGACGAGGGCCGTGAAGGCGGCGGCGGCGGCGGTGACGGCTCCTTCTTTCCGGTCACCCTGGACGACACGCGCCTCTTTCTCTCCGGGCTAACGGCAGGACGGGAAGAAGGAAGACCACCGATCACACCCAATGCGCGGTGCGGGACCCAGAACCCAGAACCCCACATCACATATCCCGTCTCCTACCTGGATGCAGTGCTGCTCGCTGGAGATTCGCTCCTCCTCCTCCTCCGCTTCATGGCGTGCCGCGTCTGCCTGTCCGTGGTGTGTCGCGTCTGTCGGTCTGTGCCCTGTCTGGTCAGTTTCTCCGACAGGCCGTGAATGGCCTTGTAGTCGGCAAGGATGGAGCTGACGTGCTCCTCAAATAGGGCAGAGAGCCTCAGACTCATACTGTAGATCTGGAGACGCGACAAAGGATGCACTGATTCAACTGAATCAGACACAGATGGACATAGAGGCACTAACCGATCGGAGAATTGTATTTCATGTGCTCGTCAAAGCATGGAAACGTGAGAGGACTACAACGTATATTGAACTTAGTGAACCCTGGTTTTACAGACTGTGTGTGTGTGTGTGTGTGTGTGTGTGTGTGTGTGTGTGTGTGTGCGTGTGTGTGAGTGTGTGTGTGTGTGTGTGTGTGTGTGTGTGTCTCACCCGAGACTTCTTACTGGGCGTGTAAGCTTTGGAGTTGCTGAAGATGAGCCGGACTGCTTTGCAGAGCTCAATGGGAGATTGGTACTTTCCCTCTTTGAGTGTGTTGAGAACGGTTCCAAAGTCCATTGGTGAGTCAACTATTTGCAGGTAGTCCTGGGAGAGGCAGAGGGACGTTGGGATATATTTCAATTACAGCTTTTCAAAAGAGGAGAACAGAATTGAGGAGAGGAAAAAAAAAAAAAAAAAGAGTGTAAGAGAGGGGAGAGGAATAAGAGCTCTGGGGGATTTGGGCTTTCACTTTGAGTGGGCTGAAGAAAAAAAGAAAAGAATTTCCCTCTTCCTCTGTTAACAAGATAACTCAAATCCCACTGAAACCTGGAGTCTGTTCACATTGTTCCTCCTTCACAACTTGCACATCCATTAGATTTGGTCTTCATTTAAGATGCTGAATGGAGAGAGGCCTGTTCTTCAGACCAAACAATCCCTTCGCTTCAAATACCACCACTCGTGTAATTGAATCCTAGACACTTGTGCCCCGGGCTGACCGCATAGCAAGAATCAAGGACCCCACAAAAAAAAAGGTAAAATGAAAATGAAAATAAATCCGAGACCAACGGAAGATTCACAGTAACATCTGGATGAGTTCAGTTTGTTGCGGTGGAGCTCACAATACGAGGCTGCATACGTACCGGGTATTCCTGGAGGTCCACGGGTTCCCTGAAGGGCTCCGAGTCCTCGCACTGAAAGATGAGATCCAGCAGCTCCTTGCAGCGTCCCCGCCAGGCATGGGGGTCGTACGACGGGGGTCGGGTCCGCTGCTGCCGCCGCGTGGGCCGCCGACCCTGCACAGAACAAATGGCGGGTAAATTGAAAACAGCTGCGCTGGCCGATGCAAAGCAGCACCCTGCTCTTTAGAGGCCGGACTGAGGAGCCACGTGTAACATCTAACGTCTAACGTGTAACGTCTAACGTCTAACGTGTAACGTCTAACGTGTAACATCTAACGTCTAACGTGTAACGTCTAACAGCTAACGTCTAACGTGTAACGTCTAACAGCTAACGTCTAACGTGTAACGTCTAACGTGTAACATCTAACGTCTAACGTGTAACGTCTAACGGCTAACGTGTAACGTCTAACGTGTAACGTCTAACGTGTAACGTTAACGACTAACGTGTAACGTCTAACGGCTAACGTCTAAAGTGTAACGTCTAACGGCTAATGTGTAACATCTAAAGTGTAACATCTAAAGTGTAACGTCTAACAGCTAACGTGTAACGTTTAACGTCTAACGGCTAACGTCTAACGTGTAACGGCTAACGTGTAACGGCTAACATCTAACAGCTAACGTGTAACGTCTAACGTCTAAAGTGTAACATCTAACGTCTAACGTCTAAAGGCTAACGTCTAATATCTAACGTCTAACGTCTAACGGTACGGTTTGTTTTAACGGATGGGGACGCCGTCAGATATTTACCTTGTGGTTTCGCGTGGACGTCCCGGGAGTGTTAGTATCTTCATCCTCCTCCTCATCATCCTAAATAGATAGGAAAAGGGTGATTAAGCAAAGGAAATGTATATTGTACTGTAACTGGCCTGTGACCCCTCTCAATCACTTCCCCCCCAAAACAAATCAATAAAACGCAACAATATGTCAATTGTTCCCATTAGGCTGAATTACACGGGACACATTGTGTCAATCATAAATATCTCAAAGTTATAATCCACTCTTATCGGCTAGTTACACGAGTAAAAGAGAAAAGAAGATTATTAATGTATTAATGATGCCTTTGTTCATTAATAGTGAATATGAGCCGTATCTTTTCTGCATTACAGGCCTGTACACCGCAATGCAATTACAATTTGAGTAAGCTACACTAGTAAAAAAAACTAGTAAAAACTCAGTTACACAAGTAATAACAGAACAGAAAATTATTTGAGTAAATGTTTTATATGTATTCATGAGTATGACAAGGATTTTGTCAATAATTAGTCGGTGAATGTTAATATTTTCTTCATTCAGAGGTGCAGATATGTACTCGTTGCTGTGATTTATGCAATACAATATCCAATTCACAGCATTTCTGATTAAGAAAAGTGTCTGAAAACATTTGCGTACTTTTTTATTATTTTGGTGCTTTGGCGACATTGTATTTTCTTAAACCTTTGTGCCAATTAAGCCAATTGAAAAAGCTAAAGTAAGCTTTTTTTTTTATACACAAATTTGTTCAACAATATTTTGGCTTGGTGAGAAATCATGTAATGAATATCAGCAATTAAAAAGCGTAAAAAGCGACGTGTTCGGCACAAATTGCAGCGTAAACGGGTAAATGTGCAAACACACCTCGTCTTCAGAGTCAGAGAAGGTAGCCTTCTTCATAGTTTTATAGAGGGGCATGATATCCGTCATATTTTGGTCCCTGGAAAAGAAAAAAGGAGAGAGCAGAAATTACACAATGTCAGTTTACACATGGGAAGTTTAAAGTGGACATTTATTTAGATTTTTAATGACAAGTTCTTGATAATTATTCTTTTTTTTTTACATGTAGTACTCAAAGAAAACCTGGTTAATTAACATTTAGTTACTCTACAACAACAGACGGGCTTCAGTACTCACTTGATGAACTGCAGCATGAGGTCAGAGACAAACTTGGCGGTTGTGACGATGAACGCTCCGGGCTCGTTGAACGCTTGGGCGTTGTGTTCGACGTAACGAACCTCCCACATCAGAGAGGACAGTCGCCTGGGAAGAAAGACAGACTTGTTGAGTGTGTCCACACACACACACACACACACACACACACACACACACACACACACACACTATCTCCTTTGACTCGAACACAACCCTACTCTACCTGTAGAAGCGGTTCACCAGCCTTTCGCGCATGGTGCTGAGGTCAGTGACGTAGGCCACCACCGTGCAGTATGTGGGGTAAGCTTGGAGGTCCACCGGAAAGGCAAATGGCGCGGCCACATCTGAGGGTGGAAGGGGTGAGAGGGGGGGGGGGCAGGTGAAGAAGAGAGGATTGTTTACTGGAGCACATCTGCTGTAACGGGCCAGCATTTCATGAACACACTGAATATGTATCTTATCAGATATCTTGTCTATTTGACCCAAATAGACAAACACCTGCATGTGTCAAGTAACAGCAATGCTTACATCACACCTTCGCCCCAACCCCTTTGATTTTCCAGCGTGTACTAAATACTCTTCCCTCAATTTAAATGCACCTAAAAGAGTAAACATAAATGGAGCGTAGGAGTAATCCAGCAGGATTAGAGTGCTGGCTGTTGGCCCCCCCAGACCGCCACTAGAGGGAGCCCTCACGCCAGCTTTCTTCCACTGGGAGGATTGCAGTAATACAAAGCCTTTTCCCTAATATGACATTACATCACTTTACAGGAATTCAAGCAAGCGCCCTCAATAATTGGCTGACGTGTGAGCAGCTTTTTTCCCCCGTTGCTCTGCCGGACTCATGCCGATGAGCTCAGAGCGCTGACTCCTCGGGTGGCGCGGAGTCGTGCATTTACGAGAAATGAGTCCTCGTGGCTTCACTTCGCATCCCTGCCTCCGTGACATAAGGGGGTATTTGTTTGGGGTTTTGCTTTTTTTTTTGTTGCTTTTTTTGCTCGACGATGACGTCGTACCGAGTGTGCACAGCTGGTCGATGGCTTTGATGATGCGCTCGCACTCCTCCGCGCGCGTGCGGCAGCCCCATTCCCCGTCCAGCGGGACGTAGAGCAGCTCCTTCTGCTCCTCTTCCACCAGCGGGACGCTCGTGCCCAACTCGTCGGGGAACGTGGCTGCGCGGGAGAGGGAAAAAAAAAAGAAAAAAAAGATCCATCAGAATTGTAGACATGGCGGAACAGTTACGTATGAATTTGTTGAAATTGGGCGTGTGCTGCAGCGTGGTTGCATTAGAGAGACCTACCATCGTCAGGGATGGGCTCCATATCCCAAGGACTCATCTTCTCTGTGTCTCCATTGTCCCAGCTGGATGGGAAACAGTGCCGACATGAATCATCAACATCATCATCATCACCTCGTCCCTCTCCCACAGAGTGGATGTTATTCTCTAACAAGGTCTTTTTTTTTTTTAAATAACAGTAACAGTAAGCGCTCGGTGTTGCCGAGAAAAAGTACAACTCAAAAAACAGACAATATGCTTATTAGTGTTTCCAATTGGAATGTCAGCGGCGATGAAAGCCGAGCGATGCGTGACAAAGGGGCCGCGCGTCAGCTGGCTTTTTAAATGTCAACCAGGATGGTTTCGTCAAGTTCTTCCTGAACGAGTCGAGCAAAGAGGCGTTTGTGCAGTTTCACGCGTGTTGTGAGAGGAGCTGAGACTAATCTCTGCCACATGCAAACCATTTTTAACCAGAACAAGTTTTACATTACGTACAAAGTCAATGCACAGACGCAAATGGACGTGAATAACGCAAATTTTCGGACGGGCGGCGTGAATGACGCGAACAATTTGCCTCATTCGCACGAGTTTACATTTTTCAACTCGGGCGGAAAATTTGCTTGCCCGCCGTGTTGCGAAAGCCAATCAGCGTTGAGAAGCTCCGCCCGTCATCGCTGACGTCCTGCCGTTGTTGAATCAGAAACTATGAAGGAGAAGTTGACGGTCCGGAAGCGGCTTCATCCAGACGCAGGTCCTGGAGAAGCTGTGTGCGGCTACGGATAATATTAAATATATATATATTATATATTATCTATATATATTATATATTATGAACCCAGACACGAGGGCGTCTGATGTTCCCACGTTTGTGGGACTTCCACAACATGTACAAAGCAGAAATAGTGGTTATTTCTTCCATGGTGGATGGCGTAAATTAACTATTTCCACGAAGATAAGCCACGCCCCCTCTCCGGCGCGTCTAGCTCCAATGAAGCAAAAATAAACAAATGAGTAAACTCAACAAATGTACAGCAGACGGACAGAGTCTTTAGTGATTTTGAAAGAAATTCTCTCTCTCTCAAAAAAAAAAAAGGAGTGCTCCACAATTGTGCATAAATCAAGAATAGCGATTTTCCTCACTAAGAGATGAATCAATTTCCCATCCACTGTGACCGCTGGTCGAGTAAAATCCACGCAGTGTTGTACGACAGACGGTTTATGTTGTTCTGGTTATCCGGTCGGGTTCATTTTCTGGTGGATATCGTGACATTAATAGTTTTTGTCATGTTGCATTTTGCTGGCTTTAACCTGTTGTGCTGCAACCAACTGTGGCAAAATAGCATTTGCAAGCAGGCTCGGCGAGTAACAGATTATATGGAAAATAAAAAAAGGTAACTATTCATTTACAGTTACAGAAAAAGAAAGGGTGATGAGATTACCAATACCTTGAGTAAGAATGGGGATTGTTTTTTAGCAGGATTACAATTTTGAAATACATTTTAAGATTTACTACCGTGCACTTATTGGGAGAAAAAGCTGCGTAGCTGGGTGGAAATTGTTACATTATTTAGTGTGTAAAGCAGAAAAGGGGACTAACATCACAGTACAGAGCGAGTCATCACAAAGCAGGCCGGCTCACACTCCAGTGAGCGGACCGCTTCAGACTCCAGCAGAACATCTAACAGGACAAACCGGCAAATTTGCATGTAGGTTAATTCAGTTTAATTCAGTTTAATTCAGTCTAACTCACGTGGGCAGCGCAGCCGCGCCGAGTTAAAACTCCACTATTGTGCCAAATGATTATATTGCCTTGGAGGATCGCAGCATGTTCACAGCTGGAAGGCAGAACTTAAACTGTAGCGTGTTGTTTTCTGCTTTACATAAAAAAAAAAAAAAATGTTTGCCATATTTCTGCCCTTTTTTCCCCCCATTTTCTCTCATCTTTATTTGCATATTTGGTATCGAGGTAATCAAGTTACGTTACTTTAATAGTGCGATACTTGGATTGGGTTACGTACTACATTTTCGAAACAGGCACTTAGTAATTGTATCGAAGTACCCAACGGTACGTATGTCATGTATCACCTGGCCGTGGTGAAAACAGACAATATGATAATTGATTCTGAATAATGTTGCTGTCGTTTGGCTCATTCTTTCCTTTGTTTCACACACGTTACATCGGTTTTCTGCACATTTTGTCGCGGCGGGGTTCACAAAGACTTTGCTGACGTGACCGAGGAACTTAGGAACTCTTGCTTTGACGCGTTGGATCACGTTACTAACGCGAACACGTCCTGGGGGTTGTGCAGCGCTTTGATGGAAACTGGGATTGGAACGGAACGAGCTGTGACCCTACCAGACGTTGTAGCACTGGAACAGGCTGTCGGGGTACTGAGGCTGGAAGGGCTCCTGGCTCTCGATGGTCCCAAACCACCAGGCGTCGTCGATCACTGACCGAAACCTGTCACCTACACACACACACACACACACACACACACACACACACACACGGTTTAGATCTTTACAAGAGAAGAACAGGTGACTTCATACAGTGGACCGGGAAACTACAGAGAGAAAAATGCAAATTGTCTGACCGATGCTCCACTGCCTCTTTCTGGCATTGTCAAACTGCTGACGCAGCACCAGGAAGTCGATGACATCAGGCATGTCGTGGTATCTGCGGCGAGGTAAAAAACGTGCACAAGTTAGCGAGATGGCAACGAAGCAGAGCCGCCATATAAAAACGTGTAAAAATGGATAAAACACGTCCAATTTGAAGCGGCAGTTTACCATTCCCCTAGCAGCCTTTACTTTATAACGCCAGTCAAGATTACCAAATAAAATGTTTAATTGCTATCGCCTGGCTTTATGTTAAGAGGAGATTTAATTAAGAACAGAAATGTTGCATTCAATCTTAACAGAAGAGCCCCGGGATTATTTTTCAAGGAACTAAAAAAAGGTTCCCTCGGCCCATTTTTACCAGCGCATAGCATTTACATGTTGGACGTTATGAAAAAGAAAAATCTCTCCCTCTCTGTCTCTTGCTTTCTCTCGTCAAACAGAGAAGTGCTCTCCCCTCGTCCTTCCTTGTTTTATGTATGACGAGGTTTAAGGGTTTTGAAGCTGTGTGTGTTTGACCAATCAGCTACGGTCATGCCGACAAAAAAAAGAAAAGAAAAAGGAAACTGAAAGTTCCTGTGCTTTCAGGGAGTCCTAACCCCCCCTCCCCCCTCCTTCTCCTTTTGAAGAGTAAATGTACCTTAAAATTTCCCCTGGTACTTAAATTAGACCTGCTCCCTGCAAAAGGTTCCTAGTCCATGCACAAAGTTCCTGAAGTCGAGAAGGGGCTATAAATTACTAATAATTTCACACTGGGGGGGGGGGGAGGGAAAGAAAACTGAAAAAGTTCAATCAAATATAGAATATGTCACATTGTAAAAACGGCAAATGTGCCGTATCCAAACAGCACGAGTGTGTCGCGACGCATCAGGAACGAGCGGCAACGCTTATTCTCGATCGTTATTCAATCAAGCGCCCGGGGCTTTTCAGTTATTGTCACACACAAAAAAAAAAAGAGAAGAAACGCTGCGGATCCTCTGAAGCTCTGGTGTGGGAGGCCGGAGTGACACGCTTACTTCATGGAGAAGGATCCTCCGGTCAGCTTGCCGGTGTCGGGGTCCAGGAAGGACAGCTTCAGGCAGCACAGCGTGGGCAAGCCGACCTCGTACTTGATGCCCACGATCTTCATCAGCTCCTGCTCCTGAGCGCCGCACACACACACACACACACACACACACACACACACACACACACACACACACACAGACACACACACACACACACACACAAGAAAGAAACAAATAATGAAAAAAGTGATGCAACTTATTTCCCCTCAGTAAAAGCCGGTCGCACACCTCGGAGCCCCCGTCTGCTTGAGCAAAGTTCAGCGCGCTATAAATAGATTTGCTTTCCGGTGTTATGAAGGAGCGCGGCAGCAGGTTCCTCCACTTCAACAAAAAGTGAAACTGGAGAGTTTCTAGTGTTGCTATACCCGTTTGTACGAGTCACAATAATACAAAAAAAAGGTATATATATATATATATATATATACGCCTCAGGCAATACATTCATGAAGAGGCACACCGTGACATGCAATGCATTGTGGGCTGCCATCTGCACAGACATTGATATTGCTGCCTGCACACACGCAAAAGAAGTGAACAATATACAAGGAACAAATGTATCCCATAAGCTGTTACTTTAAAGTGTTGAAGTGTCTTGTCTTTTTTTTTTCATATACCGAGATGGAACTTTGTACTCTGCAGACTTTTTTTTTGCTTTTCAGTGGAGGTATATTTTTAGGATGGAAAAAGGGATTTAAGTTAACATGAAAGTGAAACCAGACAGATGCCCGCTGAGTGTGTGTGCGTGTGCGTGCGTGTGTGTGTTGAATTGTTAACAGTGAAAGATTAGATCACTGCAGCTCGCAACTATGTAGCAATTCTTAAGAACTGCTATGTATTCACACCAAGACCGAGTGTCATTTTCTTGTTTCTACTACTCTGATCTTTTTAGCCCCCTTTACCTTGTAAACATCATTAAAAGAGAAACGCTACGGAAAATATAAAGTTCTTAATGAGTTGCTATTAATTCAGCTGCACGAATGCCGTTCCTCCGTGTACAGACTGTATCGATTTGTGTTTCATGGCTCGGCTAGGATTTTATTTTAATGTTTTTTTTTCCTTCCAAAAAGGGCTTCTCCTCAGCGGTCGTGTGCACACAAATAAAGAGTCTCCAGACGCGTGAGATGTGAAGAGCGCGGCCTCTCTTCACACAGTCTTGAATACATCTTTATCAAACTGCTCCTCACCCGGAGCTCCATCTTGTGCCACGGCTGCTTCTTGGGATTGATGCTGTAGATCTTCTTTTGTTTGGCCATCTCCACATAGGCTTCATGGCCCTGTCTGAAGTAGTATAGCTACACACACACACACACACACACACACACACACACACACACACTTATTATTATTAAATACCACAGAATGCACAGTTTCCAACATATTATTTCTGGTACATTATGTGTATTTTTCCGGCAGGCAACTCGGCTTGAAAACAGGAAACTTGTGGCCACGGCATTTAAAGCAGCCGAGGACGGCAATGTCAGTGTGTCCCTTATCTCCTGTGTGTGTGTGTGTGTGTGTGTGTGTGTGTGTGTGTGCGTGTGTGTGTGTGTGTGTGCGTACGTGTGTGTGTGTGTGTGTGTAATGGCCGCTGCAGCCTCACGGGGGCCGCTAGCTTGGCTGCAGGCTGGTCTTGTTGCTATGTAAAACTGGAGCCAGTGTTTTGGTGTGAGCAGACATGTGGCGATGGACGCTGGACCGGAAACGGGAGGCGTGTACCTCGTCTCCCATCTGGGGGATGTAAGGACACCTCCGGGGGACCGCGTCTGTGATCCAGGCAGCAGGAAGCCACTCCTCCAGAGTTAGGCCTTGCTCCTGAAACTCTGTCCTCTGAATGACACACGGGGAAATAAACATATTTAGCTTTCATATATTGGAAAATATATTTCCTTATTTAAAATGCATAGAAAAAAACAATGCACTTGTGTACATTGTAGGCCTTGTGAATAATGTACTTGCTTTTTTTTAAATTTATTTTTAAATACTTTTTTAAATACCGTTTAATCTAGGGCTCCAACTATCAATATATTTTCTTGGTATTTGCTCGAAAGAATGTCAGAAAATGAAGAAAAATGTTTAGTGTTAAGATGACGTCTGACGTCTTGTTTTCACAAGGACATGCAGGTTTCCTCTCACAGAGGAGTGAAGAAACCAAAGAACAGCCACATTTTAGAAGCCGGAATCGGAAAATTTGGACTTTTTCTTTTTCTTAAAAAAAAGAACTGAAACCGATAAAATCGATTATCAAAACAGATGATGATTAAATTCAACAGTTGACAACTAACGGATGAATCGTTGCAGCTCCAGTTTAATCTGGATACTCATTTGTACAAAAATCACAGTAACGGCTGAACATCACACCTGAAGCCACGAGGAGGAAGACATAACTAAAGACCAACCTTCCTCTTCTCCTTTGGCTGCTTCTTCTTTGGTAACGCCTCGTCTTTGTCCGCCTTGTCTTTCTTCCTCTCTTTCTTCCCGTCCCCCCTCTTCTTCTCCCCGTCCTCCTCGGAGCCGCTGCTCTTCTTCTTCACTTTCACGCTCTTCTTGGGCGGCTCCAGGTTGATCCCCGCGTCCGCCGTCCAATCGGAGTAGTCGCTGGAGTAGTCGCTGCAAGCGCAATCGCGGAGACGCGAGTCAATACGCGGACGCATCCCTGCTTGTGTGCGTGTGTGTGTGTGTGTGTGTGTGTGGTTGACACGACAAACGCGTGCTTACCTCGAACTACTGTGGTCATCCGGCCAAGGCTCCTTTTGCTCCTCCTCCTTCTCCTCGGAGGAGGAATGCCCGTTGATCTGCCGCACCTCCACTTCTCCCTGGGAACACACATCATCTCATGTGAGCACTCTTCATTGGGAGAGTGAAAAGGAAAGGAGCGGTATCAGAAAGGTGCTGCGTAACGGAGACAAAGGGGTGTCTCTCTTACAGCCACACGAATGCCTTTTAGTCTTAAAACTCGGTTTTAAAAACAGAAACGATCTGCGTCCACACGGCAACCTTTGAAAACGCACATCACATGACCATTCACGTACACCGTGCGTGTGCGTGTGAACAGGAAGCAGATGTTCTACACACTGCAGAGGCAACGTTGAAAAGAGAGACCGGAGATTTCTTCGCCCGGACCGACGGCGAGGTCGGACTGTTGCTGGTGGACGTGGCTGTCTGTTTTCTTCCGGAAAAAGGGGTCATGTGACAGGGGCGTGACGAATCAGGGAAGGACGCGTCGTGACCGCTGAGACCCAATCGAGTAGCGAACGCGGGCGTCTACTCCGTCGGTTCCAAAACGTCTCCGTTTGCGCCCCCGTCCACACGAGGACGTGAACCCGGGGAGTTTACAAACTCGTCCGTGTGGACGAAGCAAAAGATGTGCGTTTTAAAATGGAAACGTAGTCGCGTGGACGCGGCTTTAGTCACATCTGAGCGCTAGGCTGTTTGGTGTGCAGTGGACAAGAGATGCGTGGTCCTGAGGAGAGCTGGACCCTTTTAACACTCGAACTACCGGAACCCTAAAACCACAAGAAAGACCGGAGCGGTCATTCTAGTGGACCGTATACGTGACTGTATACAATTTCAATTACCGTCGGTAACCGTAACGCAGACATGCCAGGGATTCCGCCGCGGCCGTGGCCGGACCCACGAGAACGTGTGAAGAAGAGGGAGCGAGAGACGGCCCAGAGATGCGAGGCAATGACCAGCTCTCCGTAGTTTATAAAAAAATGAAATAAAAAAGCAGTGCAGTGAGGATACAGCTATTTCATACACCGGACGTATTGAACGCGAGCTGCCGATGTGAACTCAACCCGCGTCGGACCCGTTCAGAGACCCCGGTCTGAGGTGTCGTTCATACACGTCACTGGAAAAACCAGAGAACCTGGAAACGCTGATAATGTGACCGTTATGGCCATGAAAGGTAGAAATAATCATAACTCTTTTGTGTTTCGTAATTTAAATAAAAACGACTGTGTTGGAATAACATACACGCACATTTAGGAAAAGTCAGGGTCCTACAGTTACACGGATTTAATTTGAATTAAAGTTATTACATTGCAAAATGTAGAAACGCTCAAAATGACTTTGCCTTGGTAGTTCTGGTGTTAACCCTTCGACATGTCAAGGCTTTATTACGCTGGCAGGGACGTGCCATTAATCCTGAAGGGTTCCATTGTAAACTCTTATTATTCTCACGAGGAACACGAAAGAGCAAACACAGTTTCATCTATCAATATATAGGACTTTGTAAACTCTGTTTTTAAAAGGTGCTAAAGAAATTAAGTTATTACTGCATATTACATGGTCACATTCGCAGTCTAGGTAAGGGGGCGTTGTACATCACGCAGCTTGTTAAAGAAATCACTATGTTTTTTTTAAAAAATGATCTATATCACCACCTACAGAGTCTAAGAGCAGAGCTGCGTCCATAGCAACAGTCTGCTACCCTAGCAATAACAGACCATAGAATGCCGTAATGGACCAATTAGAGTATTCAGCAAAGCCTCGTAATAAATAGTGCGGATGTCCCGGGAGGCGAAGCAGTGGGGCAGTAAGAGGTTAACATGCTAGTGAAGTCTGAATAGAGGGGCGTCGGTGGACTCTGTTGAGCTAAAACTGGACTCGAAGAGAAACGAGTACAAGTATTAGACGAGCCAAGAAAATAAAAAAAATAAATAAAAGAATGTACTGCCTGACTGAAAATCATTTGATGGACCCCTCACTGCAACACAGATCTATTAGTGGAGACTAAGTCTGTGTTTCACAGACGGGTTTAGACTCACGTCCACCTCGGAGGCGTCCTCGTCGTCATCGGCGGCCTCGGCGCTCTGGCGGCTCGTCTCCTCCATGGCGGCGCGCGTCTGGTAGCCGTGGTTACCCTGGCTCCTCCTCCCCTCGTCGACCGACTCGGACGTCGGGTGACCCTGGATATTCAATTTCGACGAGAAAGAAATCTCTATTAGAAATGAAAACTGAAGCGTCTCAGACATGTTGCACGAATAAAGAAATGATTATATTATTATTATTATTATTATTATGTGTCTTTGCGCGTGTTGAGTCGCTCACCCTGCTCTCCTTCGGGAGGGAGTGGATGGTCCGTCGCCTCCTTTCCGACTGATAAATATTGATCTCCTCCTCTCCTTTAGCCTCACGCCAGGTTATCTGCCTCCTACACAATGAGCGCACACACACACACACAGTCATGACATAATTAATAATTAATAAATAATGTCCATCCCGTCCAAAAACAAAAAAAAAAGAAAAAAGGCTCCTCTCTGTGCAATGGGGGTTTCTACCTGACGGAGGCGTCCTCCAGCTCCGGGACCAGCACCCTGCGGCTCCAGGCCACCAGGTCTCCCTCTGTGGCCATCTGGCTGAGCGGGGCGTTGCTGTGCATCTGGCGGACGCCCTCGATCTGCCCGCTGCGACGCAGACCCACGTTGGGCGGAGAGTGGACCTCCGTGGGCGAACCCACCGATCCTGAGGGAGAGGGGGGAGGAGAGAGAGGGGGGAGAGAGAGGGTGGGGGGGGAGAGGGTGATGGGGGGAGAGTAGCAGTTAGGCCGATAAACCTGCTTTAGGAAACATAGGATAAAGGCTGCAGCTAACGACGATTGATTATCAATCAATTGTATTAATGCAAATATTTCCACTATAATTTCCAGTGGCCCATGGTGATGTCTTCAAATGGATCAGTTTTTTCTGAGAAACAGTTGGAAAAACCCAAATGCATTCAGTTTATTTTCACACGAGCGGAAGAAAAGCAGCGACTCGGAGAAAATGGAGCAAATTCTTGTTTTTTTTTTTGCTTGAAAAGGAGCCTTTGACAGTTATTCATTTCATTAAAAAAAAAGTAGATACTGGTCACCTCTGTGTTAATAAACCATTTCATTTTTAATTATATAATTTTATATGAATAGATAAATATTTAATTAGTTGAGTGATTGTAAACAGCTCGAAAAGTGAAGTAAAAGATACAAAGAAAGACAAAAAGAATAAAATCATTTGAACTAGCAAGGAGTCAGTTACTGAGTTGATAATAATTGTATTATTAAAACCTCATAACTTTTACAATAAAGACCCTCTGATCGCGTTACAAAGAAGGCTGCAGCCCAGGAGCGTTTTGTTGACCCATATTTCATGTGTAAATCTCACTGAGCTTGTTTGGTTGAGGTGGAAATTGTGTATGTTGCATAATTCATATAAATTATTTCACAATAAACGCACTAATTCCAAACTAAATGAACTAAAGTACTTTTTGTGACTTGGGCTAACGAATCAAATGTAATTACAAATGTATAGTGCGGTGCACTTTTCACATAGTTAATTATACAAATTCATCACGTGTGGATTAATATAGTTATTATACATACAATTACTATCGTGTTTGTAAATGATATACTGTTTGCAAATACTTATCTGCTTGTTTTAATTTGCTTCAAAGGTGGGTGGAGTTTGCAGAATACAAGCGGCAATGTTCAGAAAGATTTTATTTTAATTTTTTAAAAAGGGGGAAAGTTTACCAGTTTATTACTAATCCCATCAAGTTATTTTACAGTCTATTTTCAGGGTGAGTCTTAAACATTTTTTGTTATGATCTCTCGGTTAATTTCTCCGTGGCCCAAATATGTTCTCGTGTCTATTTATGTTCGCCCATTTTATCTTTCCTAGTAAATAAAAAATACAAATTTCATTGGTTCTTTTAAGTAAAAAAAAAAAAAAAAATACATATACTTAAGGGTCTTCAAGATTGGACAGGTGAAGAATTGTGTGTATAATAATTTGCTACTCGTTCCCCAACGCGTGGAAGTAGTAATGAAAAACCTCACGCTCACTTTCCAAGCAAATGTTCTTAAAGTACAAACTTCTGCTGATATTAGTTAGTTTCTAATTTTTTTTGCCCCATTTATCTTTTACATTATTATCCACATTTTTATTCTTGTTAAAGCAACTGACAACTAAATTAATCTGTCTGTCTAACATTGTTGTGCTTTTGCTATATTTTCTAAATATGTGGGGGAAAAAAATTCAAAAGCTTTATTTCTAATGAACTTTTAAGTATTAAAATCATATTTTGATTTGTCGTCTTCTAAATGTTTCATGAGGTAAAGTCTCACCTGCAAATACATATTTTTAGGGTATCATTTTATATGGTGTGTGTGTGTGTAGTTTAGAGTGTGTGTGTGTGTGTGCGCGTGTGTGTGTGTGTGTGTGTGTAGTTCAGAGTGTGTTAATCTAATCCCCAGCAATCTAAGCTTGGGTTAAAAAGCTTAAGATTTTTGGACTCCGCTCAGACTCAGATTGGCCTGAATAATGTCCTCGCTGCTCCCGTGCAGGTGAACAGCTGCTCACACTCCAAGAAGAAGGAAGCGGTACCTCGGTTGGACCGGTCAGATGTTCCCAGCCTTTGGTCCTGTTCCTGCTGCAGCCTCTGGATCATCGTGTCCAGAGGACTGGAACCGTCCACCCCTTCCACCGCCTGCTCGCTCACCACCTGGTTTAGGCCTGACACAGACAGGAAAGGAATAAGAGTCTTAAAAAGTGAAAGGAAAACCAAAAAGACGGTTCCGGTCAAGTAAAATAATGAAATCAATCAATAAAAAAGTCATGGTTACGACCACTTCTGTCTCATAATACCTGGATGTGCACATTGCTTTATTGCATTTGTTTCTATTTAGTCAGTAAAAAAAAAAAAGAATTGCGCAATGCTCCACCAACAACTTCAAAGAACAAAAAAAGGCTACAGGTTGTTCCCAAAACATTTAAGCCTTGAACCAACATACCGTTACCAAGTCGGGCGTAACATTGAGTTTGTGTGTCTCGAGTACACGAGAAACATCGAGATGTTTGCTCGTTCAGAGTATGAGACCCCCACAATGCATTGCATCTCCTCCGACGAAGTGACGTTAAGGAGCGACGCCGGGAAAACTCGCTTCTATAACAGGCCGTCGAAAAACATTGAACGCTAAAATATTCAATCATTTCGATTTGCCTCAAAATAATACCGACTGTAAACATGATGTTGAAATTACACGCAATAGTTGTCAACTATTAAATTAATCTGCAACTACTTTGAAAATCAAATTCATCGGTTTGGGTACTTTCTTTCTTTGAGGGCGCGTCACCTTGGGCTCAGGGAAACACTGATCGACATTTCGAAAAATTTAACGGATCAAACAACGAGTCGCCCGATCGAGAAAATGATTAAGAGAGACTAACCGACGATGAAAACAGCCGTTAGCTGCAGCCCAATTTACATCTGAAGTATATTGTAGCCGGAGTGTACTGCAGACGGAGTAGTATGCAGCACGCCATGTTCAAACACAGTCTTACAGTCAACAATACCCACAATGCTTTTAAAAAGCCGACAGCAGGGCAAGGTTAGGTTAATACTCTTCTCTACATTGTGAGTGTGCAGAGTCATATCCCTCCTCCCCTCCTCCCCCCCCCACTGTGCATCACCAATGCATTTCATAAACTACCGTTTCTGTTTGCATCCCGGCCAAGATTTCAAAGTGCTTCGTTCGTTGTGGGTTTTAGTTCCCAATGCCGGTGCAGTCTCAGCAGAAGCCTCTCCCTGAGCACATTGGAGAACAGATCACATTCCCGTCGGGCCACGAGAGCGATCGGCTCGACAAAAGTGTCTTTGATCAGCCGACGGTTACACGGGAGAACGACAGCGTCGCCTCAAAGTAAAAGATCTAAACTGAAAAAGGCGTACGAGCAGATAAAGGGAAAAGGGAAGAGGAGAGCGACAACCGAGTCCCTTCCCCTCAGGCCAAGGGGGGGAGAGGAGATGGGGGGGTGGGGGCCTGAGGGCCTGACTTTCCGTACCTGATGAGGTGACCCCCATCTGCGGGATGAGCTGCTCGTCCCTGCAGCCCTCCCGGCCGGGCACCAGCCGCTGGTATCTAGGGGGGTGGGGGTTCCCGTCCACGTCCACCAGGAAGGGGGGGGGCATCAGGTGCGGCGCCTGCTGAGTCTGCTCGTCCAGCACGTAGTTGTTGGCATCTCGGATCAGCGGCCGGTAGTCGGTGTGGAAGAACATTTGGTCTGCGATCTGAGAGAGAGAGAGAGACGGGGTACATTTTACTTCTATGAGTTTTCCACGAGGACATAAGGATTTCGGGGGGGCGGGTGACATTCGTTATTACCGATGACATCCGTTAAGCGAGTCGCCGTGTAATGTCAGGGATGCGTGTGAACATCAAAGGTGACCCTGTTGCGTTACCTTGTCGTACTTGCTGCTGGAGCCGAAGCCAAAGATGAGCAGGTGTCCGTGGGAGTCGGTGGCCGCGAAATGCTGCCCATCTGGACTACATTTACAGTCGAACAGCGCTCCGTGCCCTTGGCCCTCGATCTATTCTCACAGAGAGAGAGAGAGAGAGGGAGAGAGAGAGAGAGAGAGAGAGAGAGAGAGAGAGAGAGAGAGAGAGAGAGAGAGAGAGAGAGAGAGAGAGAGAGAGGTGCACACTGTAAATCACAGTATTACACTACCAAGGGGAACACCAAGCGGCCGGAGCAGCTGTATGGCGTCCACGCAAATCGACTCAGAGGGTCTAGTTCACAAGATCAAATGCATAAGAGACATGTGTGGAACTTGCTGAGCGACGCCATCGTACTTCAATGGGAAAAAAGCAAGAAGAGCGACGACATCCACCTAAAACTTCGTCTACAGAAGACATACAAAACCCCAACTGTTCTGATGACTGTTGCCTTTAGTTGGTTCTGTGGGTTTTCCTTCATCTCACAAAAGCTCCATTCAATCACAAGATGAAAACATTTCTTCAGAGTTTTTTTTTTTTTTTAGTCCTTTGTCACTTGTTTAGTAAAAGACAAAAAAAGACTCTGCCAAAGCGCTAAACTCCAATGAACCTGACGGAGCACTGAAGTGGAATCATCTTCCACTTTGGCCTATTCAGGAGCGGTGCTCGTTCATTTAGCCAGCTGGAGGTCTGGCAACTCTCGAGGCCGTCGAATCGTGGTGTTAAAAGTTCACGCGGTCTCAAGTTAGAGAACAGTTGGATGAAACGGTGTTCGAGGAGGATCCGGCAAAGTCAGAATGAGTCCACAGCGACCCGTCGCCCTGCAGGGGAACGCTTCATACACGATGCAGCCGGGAGACCGCGTCACGTGGACAAGTAGCTCAGCTTCAACTGCTTTCAATGCTTAATGTCCCCATAAAAAATAAATTAAAAAAAAAAATGAAAAGAAAAACATTCTTCCTCTTGTAAATTAAAAGTTGAATAAATAGTCGATACAATTTTTTTGTTGCAACCGCGTCACTTGGTCTGTGGCTTATGGTTGCTAATGTTAGCCAACGCTAACATGTGAAGTGGGTCATTGGGTCATTGGGTCATTGGGTCATTGGGCCATTGGGTCGGCCACCTTTGCACAGACGTTGCGGTGTCACTAACATTACCGGGGGAGTTCTCGGCTTTCCTTCCTGCTCGTGCTGCTCTTTAAACTCCATTCAGGCGGTCGCCATCGTCCCGCCGCGCTCCCTCGTGTCAACGAGGGGCCGCCGCTTGGCAAGAGCTCCAATCGTCTCACTCCGAGTCTCAAACTGAAATCCCCCCTTCGCGTTATCAAACGACACCATTCGACCGGCCGGCACACCGAGTGACTCACATGTTCCGCGACTGGGATTACTGCTTTCCCCCCGGTAACCATGGAGACGCAAGCAGGAAATACAACAGTGGCTACAGCGGTTAGGCGCACTGGGCTAACGTGTACGCTGTACGCCGACACCAGTGTGGTGTCGTGGGCTTCACCCTCACTCCTCGATTAAATGGCAGAGGTAATGCCAAAGGGAAGAGAGAGTGAAAGCAATAAGGGAGGGGAGGGGGAAGAGGAGGGGGAGGGGGGAGGGGGAGCCAAAAAGTGACAGAGAAAGAATTGGGAAAGAACATGTCGTGGGAAAGAAGCAAAGATTTTTTTCTGTCTTCTTGTCTGTCTTTTTTGCAGGTTCACGACGTAAGAAAGCGGTACCTCCGTGTCACGTGAGAGGGTTCTGATCGCTCTTCAGCTTTCCGCGTGAACGCAGCCGGAGAGAGGCCATGCGAGCGAGGGGCGAACGAGACGAGAGAGGCTCACCATGTTGAAATAGGAGCGGATCTTGACTCCTCTGGCCAGGTCCCACACGATGCAGTTCCCATCATGCCCCGCTGAGAACAGGATTCTTGGGTCAAAGGGGTGTGGCTCCAGGACAAACACCTCATCCTCATGACCCTGTCGTGGAAAAAAACAAAAAAACAAACATGAATCACCTCAATTAAGACGCTCCAAGGAAATGAAAAATGACCGCCTCGCTGTCACCGCCGTCCTATTTGTTTGTGTGAAATTGTCATAATTAGCATATGAAAATTCCTGAGCTGTGGCCAAAAAGTTTCTTTTGTGAGGTCACGGTGACCTTTGACCACAAAATTCTAATCAGTTCATCCCGGAGTCCGAGTGGCTGTTTGTGCCAAATTCCCTCTTGGCGTTCCTCGGATGTCGCGTTCACGTTCCGAAAACACAACGCCTCCGGCATAAAAAGTAATCAGTGTCACCTTGTAGTTCTGTTTGTTCTGGCTTATTAATAAATGATGCATACTTTGTGTCTCTAAGGACAAGTTACTGCTTTTTGCGAGTGTGTTCAAGGGTATATCAAGTACTCAACTCAAATTCATAATGTTTAGTTATTAATGTCTTTACATTTACTTTCTTTTTATAAAAATGTCCCATGGCCTTGAATGCATCACGGGGAACAGTCAGACAGTCCCTGCGAACTACGGCATTATCATGCAACAAAAAAGTTATGAGATGTTCAGGATGACAGATTGTGTGTCTCAAAGTAAGAAAAAAATTATTACATTGAAAGATTTACAATAAACCCTAAAAAAAATAAAAAAAATAAAAAAAAAAATAACTACTCAAGATGATAAAAAAAAAAAAAAAAGCCATTAAGTTGAATTCATGCTAGTGTTTACTTTTGAATACTGTGCGTGCATGTGAGTGCGTTTGGTCACCACGCACCATCAGGACGTGGACGAGGTTGCCGGTGGTGGAGTTCCACACCTTCAGCGTCAGATTGTTGGCCGCCGTGATCACCATGCCGTCGTGGCGATCCCACGCTACCATGGTAACCTTCAGCTTGGTCACCTTGTCTTCCAGCGGAGGAGGGTTGTACTTCCTGGAGGGGAGGAGAGGCGGTGCACTGACGTCACGTTTGGAACAATTAAAGTCGCCTGAATGAATCTAACATACCCTCAGTCCTTTTTTAAAAAAAATTTTTTACACTCTTCATGAAGAGCTAGACCTCATCTCTTCACTGTTTAAGATAATTATTCAAAACATCTGCTTTTTACATACGTAAAACTTTCTTTGTTCACTTTTTTTTTTTTTTTAAATCAGAATATCGGAGCTTCACAAGGCGTCACTACATATCGTATGTACATACGGCCATGTTGTCTTCGAGTCTGTATTCATCCTCGTCGCCGGGTCTCATGTGTTCATTACATTCATCATACGTTCATTATTCGGGATCTATATTCTGTCAGGGAGCTGTCGCTCAATCGATCGCCGCGTCACACTTCCTGCCGCGGGTGCGACGGCGTGACGGCGTTGTTGTTTCACTTCTTTAACTGAATTATTTGCATGCTGTAGAGATGACGATGCGCTCAACATGAATGAAACGAGGTCCGAGTCGTTGCAAGAAACGCATTTTGCTGTCGGTACGAAAGGCATCAAGTCTCTTTGAACTAATGCTACATTTATTTTAGTTTAACAGCACATAATGTCCGCAGGGGACATTCTCTCACACACACACACACACACACACACACGCACCAGGTCGAGGACTGTTGTCATCTAACATGATTGATTTTGGTCAAATTCAGATCGACATCGCCGCAGGATCCTCCCAACCCACGACTGAGCACAGCGGCGCTGGTGGGAAAAGCCAGACTTTGACGCCCCCACACACACACACACACACACACACACACACACACACACACACACACACACATACCCAGGTAGTTTGGTCTGCATGTCCAGCAGAATGCTCCTCCAGCCCTGAGGCTGCAGCTGCCAGATCCGTGCTGTACCGTCCCTGCTGCCGCTTACAAACCTACAACACACACACACACACACACACACACACACACACACACACACACACACACACACACACACACACACACACACATTTGTCAAGACATATTCATGCAGCAGCTAAAGTGTAAATATAACACTTGGTTCTATTTCTGCAATAGAATGAACGCTTTCATCTCACAGCATGATACACTAATTGTATGGTCCCCCCCCCCCCACACCAAACCCCCCTTCTCCTTCTCCATGTCCTCCACCCCTCCTTTTTGCATAGACAGTCTCCCTCCCTCACTGCTGAGATTACAGTAACCCAGGGGAACTACAGCTGAGCTTGTTTTTCTGCTAACTCCACACAGGCACACACAATTCAACACTCAGAGTGCATGATATGTGCAAGAGTGTGTGTCCCTGTGTGTGTGTGTGTGTGTGTGTGTGTGTGTGTGTGTGTCTGTATTAGAGTGAGTATCAGATAATAAGTAAAAGGGGCTGTTTCTGCTGACACCACCAAGTCGCCTTACAACACCCGCAGGTTCCATAGAAAACAAACAGCGCTGCACACACAAAAATGTACTTCCCTTATTATGCAGCTCATGCACACGCACACACACACACGCGCACACACACACACACACACACACACACACACACACACACACACACACACACACACACACACACACACACACGCACACACCTGCTATGCAGACCTACCTGTCACTGCAATGTGAGAACTGGATGCTGTCAACTTTGTCCTAGGTGAGAAAAACAGCGCAATGAGTAACAAGCATTTCCTCTGCTAGTCTTCCAAATCATGACAATTGTATCACCTACAAATCATGTTTTAATAAAAAATAAAAAAATAAATATATATATATATTTAAAAAATAAAATAATATTCACTCAAGACTTGACCCCCCCACCCCAAAAAATGAACTCAAGGTCAATTTACTAGCTTTTTTCCAGAGCTTTCAACTGCATCTTCACCGTCTTCCACAGTGGGTGGAGTCTGCTCAGTTGTCATGGAGAATTATGACCAGTCTCTCCATGAGAATGGCAACAATCTCCAGGACAACTGAGCAAGTCCATTTGCTGAGGAAGTCCATGAGATGCAGGCGAAAGCTGCGAGGAGAAAAAGCAAGTAAGTTGACCGTGAGTTCATTTTTTTGGGGGGGGTCAAACTAATGTTTCCAAAGTCAAGAACTGTCTTAACCTTGTTAATTAATAAGTCAAAACAACGTAC
The DNA here is from genome assembly GCA_016806645.1 of Ophiodon elongatus. Taxonomy (NCBI): domain Eukaryota; kingdom Metazoa; phylum Chordata; class Actinopteri; order Perciformes; family Hexagrammidae; genus Ophiodon; species Ophiodon elongatus. The sequence goes on along the minus strand of JACSYO010000293.1, from coordinate 888,142 downwards.
AATTAGCGAGTTACTTTAAAAAAAAAAAGAAAAAGCACTATGTTGACTCACTGTATGGGACTCAAGTTCAGAGATCTTCTCTGGTTGGCCGGACCCGAAGTAGTACACCCTGATGATGTGATCCGTGCTTCCTGTGGCCAGGAACATACCACCTGGACACACACATACACATAAATACTTAGGTAAAAGGTAAATATACAGGTAATATACACGAGGATCAAACTGTGGTGAGACCAACACATTTCTTTGTGTTTGTAAGTGCAAACGTGGTGCAGAAGAAACTTCAGACATTTGGTGAAAAGCAGCCGGCCCACTCGAGTGTGTCCGTGTTGGCTCTTCAGTTAATCTGGGATAATCTGCAGGCGTTTCCCCCTCCGGTGGTCTCGACAACCAAGTGCGAAAATGAAAAAAAAGAGAGATGTGCTCACCGGCGCTGAAGGAGGAGCAGATCATCTGGACGCCGGGTCTGGAGCGCTCCGTGAATTTACTGGGCCTCTGGCTGGACACACGGAGGAACACAGATGAGACGCTTTTCAAATGAAACACGGCGACTGAACAAGCAGCTCGTGAGCTCGTTGGGACACTTGAGCCGGCACATTCAGCGCAGTGAGATTCTTCTCATGAAGGGAAGTTGTAATTGACGGTAACCGTTAAAAAAAAAAAAAAAAAAAAAAAAAAAAAGTGACAAATCATAACCCTAAATCCTGGTCTTCAAGAATATTCTGAGGAAATCAAGAACGTTCAATAAAAAAAAGTATTATTTTCCCCATGCGACATTTTAGCAGGCTGAAGGTGTGAACTGTGCTGTGTGTGTGTGTGTGTGTGTGTGTGTGTGTGTGTGTGTGTGTGTGTGTGTGTGTGTGTGTGTGCCTCACCAAAACTTGAGCGTGCGTGCGTCCCACTGCCAGAAGCAGATGGTGCCGTCGGCCCCCGTGGAGGACAGGTAGCGCTTTGAGCCGCAACAGAGAGGGGAAAACTGCAAGAGAGGACCAATTTAGAGGTTACAGCCGAGAATAAAAGACAAAAAAAAAAAAAAAAAAAAAAAGAATAAAAAGGACAATTAACCCGCAAGAGCTTAAAAAGTACACAAACATAAATATGTAAACAAAATACAAAATTAAACAGGGTAACATGGAGGCCGTCCCGTCCCGACCCTGTGTGGGGTCAAACTTTTCGAAACGTTCTGTGTCCCGACCTCCGCTGTTCTAAAACTGTTGAAAACCCCATGGATGAGCCACAGCGTTGCTCTGGTGACGTTTTCCTTTATTACAACCAGCACGAGTACCGGAGTTTATTCTGGAATGAGTCCCACTTCACCTCCACCTGCTGCCGCGCACACGTCTGACCCCTTAAAATGTTTGTACTTTTGCTTAAAAACTGCAATAACCAGCTGTTTCAGGGAAATAAAAAATAAAAAAATAAAAAAATAAAAATAAATAAATAAATAATAATAATAATAATAAATATAAAAAACAATAATAAAAAAATAATAATTATATATATATTATTTTGAGATTTGTGTCTTCGGTAGGAACAAGCAGCTCGGGGCTGAATGCCCCCGGACTGTCCGCCTTTACCAACAGGCCCCATTATGCAAATAACATTTCTGATTGTAAAAATGAGTCTGTTGCTCATGACTTAGTTTTATTGCATATTGGATACCAGCCAGTCATGCCGTACTCTGCCCATATGTCAGAAGCTCCTTCTCGACCTCATCTACTTGTGTAAAACCTGTAAAACCTGCTGCAGTCGACTTTCAGTTCATCGCCATTGTTTTAGTGGCTTTTTTCACACACACACACACACACACACACACACACACACACACACACACACACACACACACGTGTTATCTGCACACCGTCCCACCTGCAGCGAGGTGATGGAGGCCGTGTGTCCCTCCAGGACGGCCAGAGGGGCGCAGGTCTGGAGGCACCACACCCTGATGGTCTTGTCACAGGACCCGGCGGCGATCATGGTGTTCTCGTAGCTGACGGCCATGTCGGAGATCTCGGCGGCATGGCCACGCAGCGTCGCCAGCAGACGGCCGTTGTCCGTTCCCCAGATCTTCACCAGGCAGTCGTCTGATCCCTGGGGGGAGGAAGTGGGGGAGGGGGAGGGGGGGAGAATAAAAACAACGCCGACACGGCTGTCAGACATGAGCGAAGACTAGCATTTCATGTAGTTCGGAGAAGTGGCGCGTCTGCCTCTGCCTCGCTTATAGTGAGACAAATTAAACATGTCAAGTTCCAAAAGACTTTAAGAATATATCTGGGCACACAGCGGCCTCAGACTGTCGGCAGGCTGACAAACGCGGAGCACAAACAGAGGAGCGAGCGAGCTCCTCCGGAGGCGGAGGACGGAGGTGAACGATCTGCAGCGCGTTCCGAAGTGACAACCGGCGTTTCAAGGCACCAGACCGCCGTCTGTCTGCGCGAGTACCATTACCTCACCGCAGCCATCGCTGCGAACGCCACTTCCAGGGCCGTCCTCGGTCTCACCCGGGCCACCACGCGCGCGATTTCATCGATCAGTTGACTTCAACGGAGTTTCTCTTTAAATCGTGTGTTTTACCAGAGATGTGTTCGGAAGTTTCATGTCATTGAGCATTAATAAAAAGGAGATTAATCTCTTGATCCCTGATCTCTGGCTCGACCGTGGCTCAGCGGTAGAGCAGGTAGAGTCGTCCTTCTAAATCGGGAGGATCGGCGGTTCAAACCCCGGCTCTGCTAGTCCATGTCGATGTGTCCTTGGGCGAGACACTTGCTCCCGTAGCTGTGCCTGTGTTGTATGAATGTTAGTTAGAGTCCTGGTGGGCAGGTGGCTCCTCCCATCAGTGTGTGAACGATGTAGTGTGAAAGTGCTTTAAGTGGTCGGAAGACTAGAAAAGCGCGATACAAGTACAGTCCATTTAATTTTAGAGGCGAGACGCAATTGGACGCAAATTCCCCCCCGGGCGTAGGAAACATGGAATATGTTCCAAACGCTGTTCATTTTACAAACGAGTTATTAATCAGAGCTCATGTTATTCATCCTGGTGCCTTTTTAAAAACAGGTGGCTCGATACTTTTATCTGGAAAAATGATGGGTACATTTGGTAATTTCATCCGGAGGGAGATCCAGAGGACCCAGGGTACATATT